>CM034708.1:176367466-176384848 GCA_020142125.1 Phrynosoma platyrhinos | reverse complement strand
CAGGGCTCAGGCTCAACTCAGGCTTGCATCCTTCTGAGGTCGCTAAAACGAGTGCCCAGCTTGTTGGTGGCAATTGCTTACAGTTGTAAACCGCTTAGAGACTGCATAGCATGGTATGAAGCGGTATATAAATGAAGCTGTTGCTGGAGCTGAAGCTGCTATAATGGAACAATTCTGCAGAATCAAGTGGTAGAATATTAACATATTTTGCTCATTCAAATATTGCCCTTTCTTCATTGTGCATTACTGATTTCAGTCAGTGGGGTGTGTTTAGTTAAAATGTGTGGCTGCAGAATTAAAGCTGCAGTTGATACAGGTTTCATCCAGCAGTTATGTGGCTGCTAATAGTAAGCTGTAAGTCAGCTGAGGTATCCATTGCACTAAATTTGCTCAGTTTTGTGTGGTTCTTGTGGCCTAAGGATGTGGAAAAGATGCCTACAGCCCACCTTCACAGTTGACATGGTATCATAAGGTGATACTAGGAACCACAGATTCATCGATTTTGCATGTTCCTGAATCTTTCACTTTTCCTGAGGGCTAGAACTCCTGCTATCAGCTTATGATGGTATGCCAATTATGCAGGTTCTTGGACAGGGATATCCAGGCTGCTGTGATCCATGCATTGGTAATATTGAAACTGGATATTTGTAATGACAGCATGGTGTAGTGGTTGAAGTGTTTGACAATGACTCTGGAGACCAGGGTTTGATTCCCAGCACGTCACATGCTCGTAGCCTCAGGGGAAGGCAATGGCAAACCTCCTTTAAACAAATCTTGCCAAGAAAACCCAATGATAGGATCTCCATAAGTCGGAAACAACTTGAAGGAACAAAACAACAATATGAAAATATTGTTCTGCTCTTGTAAATGTAGAGTTCATTTATATTCTCCCTGTCTTCCAGAACTGTGCCTCAAGGCATAATTAAAAAGAGGTACAAATAAAAACACAATAAATTGCAGTCTTAAAGCACAAGTAAATGAGATATACTATTAAGCGACAAGTTTAAAGCTATTTTAAAGGAATAACAGTTAGAAAATGCAAACATTAAAAAGCGCAATACCCATGTTTTACATCCTCTTCTTAGCCAGTCAGTTACCAAAAACCTGTTTAAATAGGAAGGTCTTTGCCTGATGGTAGGAAAGAAAGGAAGAGACAGTTTAACCTCTCTTGATCCACAGCCTGGGAGCAGTCCTCAAGAAGGCACTCTTTCATGCCCTCCCCAGATGTGCTCCCGAGGGTGGTAGTTTATCTAGGTTTGTATGAGATAAGACTATTTTTCAGATAGGCTGGATTCAAGCCATATAAGGCTTTATAGGTTATAACTGTTGCTGTGCTCAGAAACATAGTTTTGTATGTCAATTATCCAATAGCAATAGCAAGTACATTTCTATAATGCTTATCAGTGCACTTAAGCAGTCCCTAAGGCAGTTTATAATGTGTAAATCAATTGTACTCATTTTAGCGACCTCGGAAGGATGCAAGGATGAGTCGACCATGAGCCCCTGCCTGGAAATGAACTCAATCCAATACATATGACAATTTAAAAGAGCAGATCTTTGTGTAATCATCACAAGAAAGCAAAAAAAAAAAGTCTTTGCCTTATTTATTTATTTGAAATATCACATTAATTTTAATCATTTTTGCACACCAGGAGCTAAAACATGCAATTTCTTTCTTTTACATTTCTATACTCTACTACATTTTGAATTTACCTAGTACAGGAATGGGCAATTTCCCATGATCCCAGTGCCTACTTAGATATCCCGTATTGGGCCTCAGAGGGGTAAACCTCTCAATTTTTTAAAATAAATAAATAAATAAACAAATAATTTTCCCCATTAAAATCAGTGAAGATTTTTTATTAATGTTATACAGGATGACACTATTAATCTCTGAGACCTTTATCCCAAACATACACATAGTATGTAGCATCTTTTAACCTGTTATACCTGTTTTTAAATAAAGAATTTTCGAGATACTGGAAGATTTACTTTGCCATTTTGTTGAAAAATCAGCACAGAAATAATCAAGTTTGATGGGGGTGGGGGAATGAGTTCAAAATTACCATTGTTTCAAACCAGCCAAACTTTGGAAGCACCTTAGTCAGAACACTTATCTGTGCGATTTTCTTCATGCAATAGACATAGTAATTCATCAGCCTATAGAGGTTAGATTTCTGTAGTAAAATTACCCAGAGGAGTATTTAGGAGGTATGTATCCTCTTGATGTATCCAGATTAGAACTGGATTTAGGAGATTATCACACTACACTTTTAAAATGTTGCTAATCCACTTTAACTGCTCTGGCTGCCTCATGTTGCATTCTGGGATTTGCAGTTTAAGGAAGGGCATTTAGAATATTCAGCCAGAGAGCTCTTAGGCCTCATTGAACTACAAACCCCAGAATGCACACAGGTGACAGTGAGAACAGTTAACGTGGATTATCAGCGTTTTAAGAGTGTAGTGTGATAATTGAATGGCCTCTTGCATTATATTAACTTATATTAACTTGCAGACCAATCCAGTTTTGCTTGAAGTCACACTGGTGTGGCAGACAAAGTATGACCACATCTTTGGGGAATAACAACAGGATCCCACCATGACAGAGAGAAAAAACCCCTGCCAAATGAACATAGTAAGTCCCAAAGTGTTCAGTTGAATGTAGTATATCAGTCATCAGATCAGAGTTTCAGATAGCTCATGCAGCATAACCAAATGAGTAGCTCTCTTAGAAAGCTACTATCATGCAAGACTAGCTAGGAGTGTTTTAAAAACACACACATAGCAGACAATGTGCCATAGAAGGTTGGACTCTTTGTTCTTTACAGAGAACACATTTTTTTCCTTTAACCTCAATATAATGCTTTGGATCACAGCTGGTAAGTTTGTATAATGACAATTAATACCATCTATACAACTTTTACCAACTGTGCTTGTGTGAGAGAACTAACTCCTCTGCAATAATCTTTTCATACCAGGCTTCTTTCACACTCAGCTTCTAGTTCAGTGTACTGCGGTGGTTTATTCAGTACAGATGCATAATTGGGTCCTTGTCTGCTTCTCTCTGGAGGTGTTACCTTTTAGCAGTCAGGATGAGTCAACCCACAACATGTAATTTTTGTATGAAGAGCTAGAAAAATAGTGCAAATGCCAACATATCTGCGTCAAATAGAAATGTGTATTTGTACCAGTATGCAAATAGTTTGTTCAATACATTCTTACTGGAATTTTGGTTAGAAGTCTTCCAGGAAGCAAGTAAAATTACAAAGAATAATGTTGGCAGGGATTATCGTATTATCCCTGTACATGGTGGAAAGAATAAAAGATGAAACTGTCAGAATCTACTTTCTTTTTGTTGAACAACAGCCAGTAGCAGTATCCTGGAAAACAGTTTTGAAAAATTGATTGACAAATGAGGGAATAGGCTGAGATCTTTGACACTCATGGAGAAATCAAGCCATAAAGGCCAATAGAGTAAAGTTGCTACATAATCATTTCTGTGATTGATGGTATCAATTTATTAATTATGCTACTTGCAAAAAAGGATATTCACCGTGTCCACGCAGTAACTTGCTGTGGGTTAAGATGGGATATTTTGTCCACTAAAGAGTATGCTGATGGGACTTGTAGTTTAGGAAACGGCATTTAGAATGATGACGTTTTGACCCATGTACACTCTTGTCTTGATGTTATTCTGTAGTGTCAGTTGTTGATTGCTGAATTGTAATTTTGTACAGTTGGCCCTCTGTATCCATGGATTCCTTATCCATGGATTCAAGCATCCATAGCTTGAAAATATTCAGAAAATACATATAAATTCTGAAAAGCATACCTTGGTTTTGCTATTTTATATAAGGGGCACAGTTTTACTATCCATTGTATTTAATGGGACTTGAACATCTATGGATTTTGATATTCACAGGGGATCCTGGAACCAAACCTCAGTGCATACCAAGAGCCCACTGTAGTTCTTTTTCAATGGGTATTGATGTATTTAAAAGAAATCAACATATGATATTGTAGAATACTCTTATTCTGTGAAGTAACTAGTGACCCAAGTAAGATGAGATGGTGTGACTGAAATGTGGCTTTGAATGCAGTATACCAGGATGCCCTATTGAACTTAGTTCTATTTTGTCCCAATTCACTAAGGGGGAAAGTTCAAGAGTGTGGCTTGCTTGGAGATGGATTTTAGACTGTGTAATTACTATATGTAAATTTTCTTCAGTTTTCCTCTGCTGGATCAGCAGCATCCAGTTTCAAGATGCAAGCAGAAGAGCCTTTCCAATGAGAACTACAGTTGTCCCTCCCTGTTTGCAGACTTGAGGTCCACCGTCTCACTCTTCGCGGGGAGGGACAACAGCTATACTTAAAATGGTCATATGTGCCATAAGCATGCATGTCATTAGTTTCAGTGGGGCTCGAATATTAGTAAGCCGCCATTTTGACAGGGGATCCGGAACGGATCTCTTGCGAATTGGGAGGGGCAATGGTAGTACCTTCATATTACATTGACATCAACAGGCAATGGAGAAGCAAATAATTTTTCCCTCCATCCAGCAGGATTTTATTTTTACCATCTAAGTTAATAACAAAGTTCAACTTGCAAAATTACTTTTTTAACCGTTAACCCCACTTTAAAATGCATGAAAAATGCAATACTTTTAGCATGCCAGCATTATTTGCATTAGCATTCATTGTGTAATGAACTGGCGTAAGTGAATAATGTTTCAGCTTACTGCATAGGAATTTATGTAGACAACTTTTAAAATAGAGTAACATTAGCATAACAATTAAGACGGTCCAATTAGTTCTAAATTTTTGTTTCTAAATATTTTCTTTGTCTCTTCTGTTCTGTCATGCAGCATAAAGGTAATTTGTTAGTTGTGTTTTTGGCTTATACCAGCTTTGCTGTAGGGTTAGAGGGTGGACTGGTCTCCTTATGCTCCATTGACCTAAACCACTGAAACAGCTGCCTGAGAACAGCACTCCAATGGCTGTCACTTGCTTTGGGGCTTCTGGTTGCCAAAGATACAGAACCAGGACTGTCCTTCCTTTTGAAACATACCCAGCACATCTGTTCTTGCTCTGACAGTGCAATTAGTTAAGCAAATAGGGAACAATAACATATCTTGTAGGATTAGAACAGTCTCTGAAATGTGAACTTTTGCTTGTAATGTAAGGAAAATAAAAAATTACACATGGCAAGTTCATTTTTAAGTTATTTTGATATGTAAAACCTAGCTTCTTATTGATGTAAATGTTGTGTACTGTACATATAATTTGTTGGTTGCTATAGAAACTTGGACTTACTTTATTTATTTATTTATTTATTGTCTGAGGCTTTTAAAAATCGGTCTACTCCTGTTCTTAATAATGTAAACTGCTTCCTTTGAAATGGATTAATGAATTAATTTGTAAGCTATAGAAGCCTACAAAATAAAAGAACATGTTGCCAATAAGAATGTTTTTTTATGTGCATGTGGATGGGGCAAAGTATATTTCTAGAACTTTGATTGTATCCCACTTCAGTAGAAACCTGCAATGTCAATTTCAAAAATATAAACTAAGGGGTGTAGAAAAGAGCTCCAAGAACGCATGGAGCCTATGGACTGTACTTTTTCATCAAGTTCATTGAATGCTGGTGTTCTGGGAGAAGAGGGAAAGGTGGATAATGAAGGATGAAATTTGCTGAAACAGATGCATGACATTCTTGGCAAAGGAAATTCTGAACCATTAAACTATGTTTGATAAATGTGCTGTCATTCTTTCTGGTTGCTGATTTCTGTTTTTTAAGTCTCAGATTATACTAATATAGAATGGTGTAAACTGTAATTCCTAAATGTGAATTATTAATAATTGTGGCAACAACAAGTTTCTTCTTAAATTTAATGCATACATTTCGTTAAGATATTTGAATATTTCATACCAATAAGGAAATGCTACATTCAACTTTTAGAATGATAAAATGCATTAATACTTGATTAATACTTGTATTCCTGAATGTGTTCTCTTACTAACTTCCCATCCCAACTAATGTTATCTACCATTAAATATCATGTATGTTAAAACACACAAGTGATATAGTACAATGAAATAAGTCAAGTCATTTTATATTTACAACCTCTTGCAGAAGTATTCACACCTTTAGACTTTTCTAGATTTAGTTGTAAATATGCAGACAAGTGTCAGTTTGTCTTTGTTTACTTAACTTTTGTGCTACAGTGTAAATATTTTAGGATCTTTACATTGTTGAATGTCTTGTGTGCTTGTAGTTTAACTTTTTTTCTATAATTTCCCCTCTACTACTCTATTTAACAACCCACCCAAATTCATGAAATCCATTCCAATTCCAGGTCATGAGACAACAAAATGTTGGAAAAGTCAAAAGGATATGTGTGTGTGATTATTTCTGCAAGGCATTAAAAAATCATGGTTAGGGCACTGGGAACTTCATATTGTAAGAAATCTAGGAAGTTTTGTCAAAGAGAAGTATGGGAATTTTACCATTGTCTTGTGCTATTATCTGTATCCACTAAGGGCCTTTACAGACTGCCAGAATAGTGCAAATTGAGTCCTCTTTAACTGCCCTGACTCAGTGCTAGGGAAAAATGGGAACTGTAGTTTATTGTGGGACCAGAGCTCTCTGACAGAGAAGGCTCAATGTCCCAGGAAAAAAAAATACGATTTTCATTATTCCCTAGGACTGAACCAGGACAGTTAAAGTGGCCTCAAGTTGCATTATTTCTGGCAGTCTGTAAAGGCCTTAAGTTATGGAATGTGAAAAGGTCTTCTGTTCCTTTGAGGCTGTCTGTCTATCTTTTTCTTTCTTTCTCTCTCTCTCTCTCACACACACACACATACACACAAATGAAGATTATTGATACATTATCAGTCAAGTGATAATGTATCACTGTGGATCCTCTCATCTTCCCATCTTGTCTTCTTTATCTTTTTTATTGTCTTCCCTCTCCTACTGCTTCATTTTCCTTCTTCTCATTAGCTTCCCACCTGTTAAAATGAGTATAGTGCAGAATGAAATGTAAATTCAGATTAAATTGCTAAGCCAGGTGGGAGGGAGCAAAGCAAGAAAATGGACATAGAACAAAGCAGTTACATGAAAATGAATTTGGGTGGGTTGTTAAATAGAGTAGTAGAGGGAAAATTATAGAAAAAAAAGTTAAACTTGAATTAAGAATAAAAATTACTGAGAATGAGAAAAAAGCAAAAGATGAAAAATATTTGCATAGGTAGGAATTTGGGTTTATAGATGATTGTATTCTGAATCCTGACAACAGACAAACACAGATAATTTCTTTTCTGACATATATGTCTTGCTGATTCTGCTTTTTTAGCATTCCCCATCACGATCACTCTCCTGTAGAGCTCATATTAAGAAGCCATGCAGTTCATCCTCCTTCCTTGTCTCAGGATTTATATCCAACCTATCCTTGACCAGTAATTATCCAGTTTTCTGGTTTTCTGTTCTGGGATGCCACCCAGTCTCTTGATATGTTTTGGAGCTCTTCTTTTGGATAAGCATTAATTCCAAATACTATTTGTTATCTCTTGCTGATTTGTTTTTTCTTTCTTTATAGCAGCTTCCTTTCTCACATTGGATTTTTAATGAACATTGCCGGTGCTTTTTATGTCTAGGCAGCATAATTTTATGTTAACTGAAGTTGGTTGTGTAATAACGCTATACTCTTGTTTAGAAAAGAGAAGGAGAGAGTAGCAGCACCAATTCAAGAAAATAAGGAAATCTCAGAAGCTGCTGAGAAACCTAGTCAATGAAGCACTCCAGAATACACTCGTCCCACCACATTTGTGGCTTTGACTTTTGCAGATTTGATTATTCACGGATTTTAGTAATATGTTCTCTCTAGGACTATCTAGTTCATCCAGCACAACTCTATAGTCAATTTTAACCAAAAGTCACACTGAAGAACCTATCCTAGAGATTCCTAGAGAGGTGTTCGCTCAGGTAAAAACATAGTGTTTTTGTTATTTGTGGTTTTTCCACATTCATGGGGGCCCTGTGCCCTTAACCCCAGTGAAAGAGGAGGGACGAGTGTCGTTTGTTGTTCCTCATTTGTTGCAGATGTGATGCAACACTCTCACCAGGAGAAAATATCTCATGCGAGAGACAAAATGACTAACAGTTGCCTATGAGGAACAGTTATGCTATACTTGAAACATGTCAGGCATAACAAAATGTTCTAGATTTGCTGAATGCTTATGTCATGATAAAAGTCTTGGTTTTTAAGGTGCCACAAGATAGCACCAATAAATCTGTTCCTCTGTGCTTTAAAATGCTTGTTTCACTTTCTGCCATTGCATCTTTGTAATAGTTCCTCTTTTTATCCAGACTCTGAAGTTTTAATTTTTGTTTTGTTCTGTTCCTCTGAAGTTGTTCCATTTTTTCTTCAAAACAGACAGCTTTGTTCTTATTATTAGTGACTGTCTTTTCTTTATATCTAGTTAATATGCCTGTGTGTTGGTGTACTTTTCAACATAGAGTTCATCATTTTCTGTCTGTGGTGCTTTCAGAAAAGGTTTTTAGGTTAACTCACAATTGAATGAGGAACCTGTAGAAAAATTTGGGATTCCAATGAGTTTAAGTGACACATAGAAATGTAGGAAAATGCCTTATAGCAAGTCAGGCCATTGGCCTGTCTGCTTCAGTCTTCTTTACATAGAGTGGCAACAGCCTTTCATGGTTTGAAAGCAGAATTCTTTTCAGCCCTGTTTGGAGGTTGAAACTAGAGTCTTTTACATACAGAGTTTGTGGTATGTTACTGATTACAGTCCATTATTATTAAAACAAACTTTATTGTTGCCCTTGTTTGTTTTTCAGAATTGTTTTCCTTTTTCTGACCATTTGTCTTTAATGTGATTATTATAGACAGGGGAGGGTCTGTATAATGCAATGATAGAGTGGAAGTATCAAAAAGTACAAAATGATACCAACAATGTCCACAGAATTCAGCTTCCTGAAAACCTCAGCTGTCAGGTTTTAAAAAGAATGTGTTGGGAAGATCTTAATTCTAGGACTGCAGTTCTCAATCTTGCCCCTCCATTCTTTTTTAGACTTTAACTTGTATAATCTCTGACCATTGGAAGTCATCAAATTAATTTCCTTGAAAACACATCACTATATCAAGATGTTGATGCTATTTTATTGTCCAGATATTGCTGAGGTAAATTACAAGGATAGCCCTATTCACAGCAAAAAAACAATAGAGTGGTAGAAGAACTAGGTCTTCAGC
This sequence comes from Phrynosoma platyrhinos, assembly GCA_020142125.1. Taxonomy (NCBI): domain Eukaryota; kingdom Metazoa; phylum Chordata; class Lepidosauria; order Squamata; family Phrynosomatidae; genus Phrynosoma; species Phrynosoma platyrhinos. Next base: position 176,375,579 of record CM034708.1, on the reverse strand, counting down.
ATTGAGGACTCAGCCATTTTGTTCAACCTAGCTCTGTGTCCCTATCTCCCTTCCAGCTCATTTACACATATTAGCTACTAGCAGGTGAAATTGTATAGTCAGCTAAGTCCTAGAAAATGTGATGGAATATCCCTTGAGCATCAACCATATGGCGGGGGCGGGGGGAGGACATAGGTGATTAAATGATGGGTAAGAGTGGCAAATGTGATAAGATGGAAGTTATATAGGCAGGTGGATTCTGGAGTTCAAAGGATGTAGGTAAATGTCTTTCTTCCCCCTCCCCCTCACATTCTGCCATTTAGGAGTGCTATTGTATCTTGAATTTATTTTGGTACAGAAAATAATAGTTGCAAGAGCTACATTATGTTAGCTTCATTTGATACAGAGATTGCAGCTTTATTGCAAGAACAGAATCTAGTAGCAGCAGTCTGTGCCCTTTCATCTTAGGCACCGAGTACTGCTGTTCTCCGATTATGGAACTGTGTGAAGATTGAGGGCAAAGGGGAATGTGAACCATAGGAATCAGCAACTGGCAAACATTGTATGGCAAATGACTTCATCATGCCAGGAAGAGGAATGTATATGGGTTCTAAGCAACAACAGTGTTTACTAGAGAGATTCCAAAATTCAAAATGCTGTTTTAAAAAAATGATGAAGTTTTGTAATTTGCTGAACTGTCTCAGAGAGGGTGAATAAAAGACCCTGTACTTTACTACAACCTTTCCAAAACTAGTGCTTTAAGATGGGTCAAACTAGATCTCCCAAAATGTCCTACCCATGGTTTGGGGGTTCGATTCTCCACCATATCTAGAAGGCATTGGAGATGCCTTCCATCGGAGTCCAAATCTCAAAGTAACGTAGCAGTAGAGACCCATTTATCTTCTAGATTTGAGTGTTGTGACTTTGTAAAACTGCATTCAGGCTGTTTTGAAGAACTTTTTTTTTCATTTCAACTAATACATAGTTAAGGTGTAAGCACTGAAGTTGTGGTTTATCTATAGTAAAATAAAATGTCTGCATCCCTAGGGCAGCCTTAAGTCTTTGGGACATCTGTTAATTGTTACACAATTTGTGCTTTTGTTGTTGTTGTCATCCAGTCTTTTTGGTTGCAATGCTGAGTTTGAAGTTAAAATTCCAAGTCAGGGCTCCCTAGAAGAAGAAAAAAAGAACCAGCGACAAAACACACAAAAATTGTAGTAGTTGCTTCAACATTTGGCAGTCTTTTTGGTTGTTGGGCCTATTCCATCGCCCAGCATCACAAAATTGGGGGAGGGGGCTTTATAGAAACAAATGAAGGGAGTTTACCAGAAATATTTTTTAAATAAGTAATATTTTTAAAAGCTTAGAGAATAGGTGAAGCTAGGAACACAGGTTGTTTTTGTTGTCCACCTTCAAGTCATTTCTGACTTATTAACTGTAAGGCCAATCTATTATAGGGTTTTCTTAGCAAGATTCATTCAATGGAGGGATTTTTCATCTCATCCCTCTGAAACTGAAAGTGTGTGACTTGTCCAGTGTTGGCCAGTGGATTTTCATGGCCAAGCTAAGATTTGAATCCTGGGCTCCCAGAGTCTTAGTCAAACACTCAGACCACTGTACTACGCTAGTTGTGTATTTCATAAAATGTCAGAAGAATAATTAATGTTTGTAGTGTAAGCAAAATGGGGTTGTCTTGACATGACATCCTGCCAAGGAAAAGGGAGAAAACAATTATAAGATTCTTCATACTTGGAAACTGTTAGGGAAATTTTATTTTGGTAGGAAATGTATTTCTGGGTAGAAAAAAATGTATTTGGTGCAAAATACTCAAATTCCTGTACAAAAATATTCACCAAAATCTATAGATCATTGTGTACTGTGTAGCACTGTAATGACGTTGCTATGTAGTGAATTTGACCTCCCCAAAACCCCACTTTCCTATAAGCAGCCACTGGGATTGACAGGTGCCCATTCCCCTGTTGTTTGACAAGCATCTGCCTGACATTCCCCTCCCCTCCCATGAATGAATTCTGGAGCGACAGGCAGAAAAAGGACCCCTGTTGCAAATCCTGCTCCCACTGGAGATTTCTCATGTGGGGTGGGTGGGAATGTTAGGTAGGTAGTTCCTGATCGGCAGGGCAATAGACCCCTGTTGATTTCAGTTCCCGGGATAACATCTGCCCTAGGGAGATGAGGTTTCAGCTTCCATTTTTATCCTGTCCTTATTGTGCCTGATTTTTTATTGATTAATTGTTTTACTGCATTATAGCATTTTAATCCTTTTCTAGTTTAATCCTGTTTTAAGGGGTTGGGAGGGTTGGATTGGAGGATGAGGGAATGTTTTAATTTTGTCTGTTTTAAATGCTGTAACCCGCCTCGATTGTTGTGCAGAGGGGCGGGCTATAAATAAAAATTATTATTATTATTATTATTATTATTATTATTACCTGTTTACAAGTGAGTGGAGTTTAGGGACTTTCACAGTCCCTGAGCAGCCCCTAAACTAGTGGCTGAGTAAAGATCGTGAATGCCTAGCAGTTGCAAAAGTGTAACTATATGTTATGTATTTGCAATTACCTAACAGGATTTTGGCCTTTGCTTTCTGTGCAAAAAACATATGCAGGAAGAGTACCATACATTTGCACATCTGGTATAAAATTTATGCAGTTTGCACAACTTTATGCAAAATGTTCAAATAGAAAACCTTGCACAGAAAAACCATGTTGTTTTGCTGTACCTATTTTCTGCAGAAAAAAATATATTTCTGAAACAGAAATCACTCTTGGGCAGAATACGTTTGCTGCTCAGAAACATGTTTGCTCTGCAAGCAAACCATGTGCAATTTTTGTGCAAATGAATTTTTCCCCACTGAAATTCCTATCTACAAATAGTGCTCCAGAATTGCACAGAAATCCTCATATTCTCACAGAGCAAGGAGAAAACTGCTGTAATTATTTATTCTTGCATGTGAGGATGAAATAAACCAAGATTTGTATCACTGCCCTAGGCACTGCTGCTAGGATTCTTGATGCAGAAAGAAAAGACAGGAAAACAAGTGGGGTCTAAGGCACTGCAGCTAAGCTTCGTTGTGTTAAAAGAGGGTCAGGAAAATGGGAGAGGCCTCTTTAAGGTAATCCCAGTAAGATTCCTGAGGTAAAAAAGGGAAGGAAGAGTGAGAAAACAGGAGGAATCCTGAAGCTGTCATCTGGGCAACATCCTGTGTGCTTCAAGGTAGTTTATAAATAGTCTTTTATAAAACTAATTATAAATAGGCTTTTTTTGTCCTAAGTGGAATTCTGATCTGGTATTTGCATTTTCCCAGTGATCCTGAATGGAAAACAGTAATAAATTATACACGTTGCGTGTGTACTGATTAATTGATCAATTGCGCTATAATTAACAAAATTAATTTACTTTTCCAAACAAAGCAGTAAGTTAGCTTAATGTTGAAATTCATATGAAAAATATGCAAATGAAAACCCCAAGAAATTATGTAGATAAGAGAATAAATAACAAATTACGTTTCTTCTGATTTACTATCTGCTGTTCAGATTCATTATTAATAATAGTTCCACTGATGATTTTTATGCTATGGTATCACTGTTCTGCTTTATAGTTGGAAAAATGCAGTATGAAATTGTGTCTAGATGTTGTAGATTAATATACGTAGCTTTTGCTTTTCATCATATAAATTAGTATTTTATTTCTTCAAGAGTAAAACTGTGAGTCTCCAACAGTGATTCAAGATTTGTTGCCTTCCTGTTGTTGCCATAATTTCTAATTAGAATATTGGTTTGTTTGTGTGTACAGCTGGCCCTCCATATCCACAGATTCTGTATCCACAGATTTAAACCATCCATGTCCTGAAAATATTTTTAAAAATATATAAATTCCAAAAAGCAAACCTTGATGTTACCGTTTTATATAAGGGACACCATTTTACTATGCCATTGCATACAATGGTACTTGAGCAGCCATGGATTTTGGTATCCATGGGGGATCCTGGAACCAAACCTCACAAATACCAAGGGCCCACTGTACTATATAAATTAGTGCTGACTTGAAATGAAGAGTATATGTGTAAATGTATACTTTTTTGCTCCTTGTAAGTATATTTCCCCTTTTGGCAGTTTCAGCAACCCTGTGTAAAATGGTATGGCATTGTTAGAGCATAGACATAATACCTTAGAGTAATTATATAATGCATAATAAGTAATGTAATGAGACATGTAACACTGCTGTTCTGGAGAGCAATTAGTAGAGGTTCAGTATGCCTTATCTGAAAATCCAAAATCTAAAATGCTCTGAAATCTAGAACTTTTTTCATGGATGACGCAGGGGAGTTGCAGACTGCCAGAAATAGTGCAAATTGAGTCCACTTTTAGGGTTAGGGTTAGGGTTAGGGAATCATGGGGACTGTATTTTATTGTGGCACCAGAGCTCTCTGACAGAGAAGGCTCAATGTCTCAGAAAGAAAAAAAAATAAACAATGCCCATGATTCCCTAGCACTAATCCTAACCCTAAAAGTGGACTCAATTTTGCACTATTTCTGGCAGTCTGCAACCCCCCTAAGAGTGACACCTTTGTTTTGTAATGGTTCAATGTACACAGACTTTGTTTCATTCACAAAATTATTTAAAATATTATATAAAATTACCTTCAGGCTATGTGTATAGATGTATATGAAACATAAATGTTCACATGTTTTTGGGCAACTATCAGCTTGTCAGATATATCTGTTACTCTAATCAAAACCTAGAGAACCACAGGTTCCTTACCCCTGACTTAAGCTGCAAGTCATAAATTTTAAGGTAGGTTGAAACTAGCAACAGTGGCTGGGTATTATGACAGAGATCAAAGATCAGTGACTTAGGGCCGATGCAGACAGGCAGGAAAAGGTGACCTGAAGCTGCCTTTTCTCTAAGCTGCAGCAGCCACACTGCATGCCCCGAAGATGCCCTAAATGGGGATGGAGCAAATTTTCTGAGGCAATATTGAAGCCTTGCTAACCACAACACCGGCCCCGAGGACACCGCAAAGGGAGACTGAACAACTGCACGTGCCAGCGGCGGCTGTTTTAATTCTTTTTTGTTTTCTCAGACACATGCGCATGTGTGCAGGAACATATCTCTGCACACTTGCGCACGTGCGCATAACACATCATAGGCTGATATACAGTCTTTCACTCTCTGTGTACAAAGATGACTGAAGTTCGGCATCCCTGTGCACCTGCGCAGGGCCTGTCATAAGCCCATTGATCATGCAAGGATTCACTGACCTCAGCTTCCCCGAAGGAGTTGCTGCAGTAGACAGGTGCCACTGTGTGATTGTGCCACTCTTGAGGCAAAGGAGTGAGTTTGTCAACTGAAAAGACACCTACTCCATCGTTCTCCACAAAACATGTCCTACACAGATCGGGGGAGGGGAGAGGTTACATGCAAGGGAGGTTTGTCTGGACAGACTGAATATATGTAGCTGGTGGTCATTCAAGAGACACGGTCAACAGGTCACACAGATAAATGTTACTCCAGGAGCCCCCCCCCAGCATGCCAGCAGGTGGTGTGCAGGTCTTCTGCACACCTGCACAGAAGAGGTTACAAAAGCCTCTTTCATGCAAACTACTGTGCATGCTGACAGCAAGCATACATGTGACAGAATGCATTTATTGTCATAATAGAGAACAGTTGCTAGGCTGCATGCGTAGGGTTACAATTAGAGTTAGGGTTAGGGTTCTAATATTCAAGCGCACATACACCGGTGCATCCACTCTTGGAAGCATAGGATGCTTTAAATTAAAGCCTGCATTGTGGGGCGCATGGTCTGGATCGCTGAGTCAATTTCCGCTGCACATGCGGTGGTGCATTTATACAGCCATTTGAGATCTCTGGTGCCGTTTTTCTGGTGCACCGATGTTGCTGCATACATACTCATATGCGAAGGTGCACATCTTTGCTGAAGAAGTGGAGGAAAGTGCTCCTTTTTCAAGTGGCTTTTCCCGGCATACAATGCCTAGAGGGCGCTTTCTTTCCGGCTTTTCGGTGTGTGCTGTCTAAACGCCACGCCTTCAAGTCAGCCTCAAAGCACCTCTTTTTGCCCGTTTGCATAGCCCCTTAAGTTAAGTATATTAGGTAGTGTCTCTTGCCCCAAGTAGTGTATCCAATCCAACCTTAAGGACCACCAGCCACTGTCAGCAACGGAAGTCTGTTCTCCTGTCATTTGGAGCCCAGCAGCCTGATGTTTCAATTCCCATCCCCATCTCACTAGCAATCTCTGGTGTGGCAATCAGAAGCAGAATCCTGTGACATTCCTCCACACACTGGAGATCTCTGGCAACAGCATGAAGGAAATGCCTGTCTGCTGTCCTTATGTCAATGAGAACAGTGGCTGGTGACTGTTACGGTAGGACTGGGGGACTTTTATGATTGTGATAGTAGTGCCACAATCATGAATATGTGGTCTTCATGAATATGAATCATCAGTTATAGATTTGTAACTAGGTTACGAATCCTTAACTGCAGTACTGAATTCCAACCTATATCTGCAGTTTTAACTTCTTGGGTGGGTTTTTTGTTTTTTGGTAGGAAGTATCCGTGTGTGTGTGTAGTTAAATTTTAATAGTAAACCTTCATGCAGAATAAATACAATCCAGTCTTCAGTAGCTACAGGTAATTTTAAGAACTGGTGTCCACCAAAATGTATAGCTTAAAAGTGCAGAAATGAGAGAACGAAAGGAAAATAAAATCATGAAAATAAATATTTAAACACAGGAAAGACTTGAGGTTGTTTTTTGGGCAAATAATTCTTAATAAAACTTCACATAAATTTGCCAATTTAAACAAGAGCTACACTGCTGGACAGAACATACCTACCATATTTTGTTAACTGAAATAGCGTTTTGCCCAAGTCTTTCTGCTTGGTTTTTTATCAACACAAAACTTTTCTCTAAGAATTGTTGGCATCAATTATTTAGTAAAGGAATCTCTGTGAGAGGTTGTGCCAGATTTTAATGGACTTATGATCTGAATTTATCTGTATTAGACTATGAGCTGTTGTGTTGTAATTTTTTATGATTCTTCAAGCCTGCAGAGAGGATATACTTAGTCTGGTATTGGATGGCTTTTTTTAAAATGCTGTTTGATTTGCACCTTTTCACCACCCTTCTTCCTTGATAAAATTATTTCCTGTTCTCACCTTAAGGCATTAAAGGAGAAGATATCTTGAGACATCCTGTTGATGTCCCTTCCATGCCCCTGTTAGAATTAATCCAAATGACCTGCTGTGCTCAGAGAGCCTCTTCTATTCCACCCATGGTGTTTCTTCCTCACAGATTAAGAGTCAGAGAACAGCAGGATACCAGGCTACAATGTGTTGTGTTCACTGGCATTGGCAATCACTCTTTCAAGATAATCACTATATCCAATTTAGATGAATTTTTTGAGAATACTTTTGTGACACTCCAGACTGCCATATTCCTAACAGTTAATGAGGTTCCATACTCTCAGTTTAAAATAAATACATTTCAGTATTATAGTTTGATATTTTCTTGTTGTGCTATGATTGCACTGCATTTATGATATTGTTGTTTTATAAGTGATTCAGGGGACCTATGTTTAACCCAAGGAAGTCTGTATTCATAGTTAAGAATCAGGCACACATCAAAGTTTAACAGAACAATAACATTTATTTCAGCTACCACACGTTTGCATACATCTGACTGAAACAAAATCAGAGAAAATCAAGGAAAATAAGAAGTGTGTTTCTTAAAAAAAATTGTTAATTGTGATCAAGTCAAATCTTATGGTGATCCTATGAAGAGAGACCTCCAAGCCATCCTATCATCAAGAGACTTGCACAGGTCTTGCAGACTCAGGGACATGGCTGCCTTGATTGAATCTACATCAATAGAAGTATAGATCAGGGGTTGGCAACCTATGGCCCACGGCAGGTCCTGCCGCCGCTGCCCCGCGCATGAGCGCAAGTGCCATTTTGGCGTTCAAAATGGCGCTTGTGCACGCATGGGCACACTGACAGGTGCTATTTTGGAAGGCCCCACAGCAGCTGCGCCATGCGAATTCGCACGGCGCAGCCGCGGTGGGGCCTTCCAAAATGGCGCCCCCACACATACACACAGTG
>CM034708.1:176335700-176358314 GCA_020142125.1 Phrynosoma platyrhinos | reverse complement strand
GAAGCTTTTCTGGGGTTAAAAAGTCATCTTATAGGCCGGAAAATACGGCATCTTATAGGCCAGAAAATACGGTAATTGATAACATCAACATGTATTCTTGATAGTGTAGATTATCCAGCTCTGTATGTAGAGAGATCTTGTAGCATCTTTGAGACTAACTGAAAGAAATAAAACACCCAGGGGGTAGCTGTGTTGGCCATATATCAAATCCAATAACATAAAAAATTCACCAGTGATACCTTTATTGGGCCAACCAAAGTACAAAATATACATGTTACAAGCTTTCAAAGCTTCACTGGCTTCTTCATCAGGCCAGGTATTAAAAATCATACAGGAGAAAAAACATTGATGTCAGTCATAGGCCTGCATTTTGCTGTTTTTGTTCTCAGTTCAGATGGTATATAGGGGTATATCTTGCAGGCTGGCACCTCCTCCTTCTGACCATGTGGTTACTGGGAGATTCTCAAAGTCCAGGAAATTTAACATCCATTTGCAAACAAAAAGATACTTCCATTGCAATCTAATATGTTTCCATTCTTTGTGATGCCAAAAAAAGAAGTTGGCAACATGAGCTTTTGTAGACACCAAATGCATCTGAGGAAGTAGACTTAAGTCTATGAAAGCTCATGCTGCCAATGTCTTTCTTTCAGTTAATCTCAAATGTGCCAGAAGATCTCTCTACATACTGATTCTGCATACTAGCATGGCTATATTTTTGAATTTATCCAGTTCAGGTGGCATCCTGTTGCTGAATTATGATGACATAAATTGAACTTACAGCATTGTAGTTCATTTATATGATCATTGTGTAGGTAAAATTCTGTTCTGATCATGCGACAACCCAAATCCGCCCAATGTGAGGGGATGAGCATAGTTGTGCCAGCTGTTTTCCTGCAATGGGAAGCACTGTGTGTCATCTGCAGGATGTCCCAAGGAGCCCCAGAGGTCTTTGCAGATGTCTGTTGCAGTGTGTCTAGCTACAGGAAAATAGCTGGATGTATCCCAGCTCACTGCACTGCTCTTTGACAACATGGAAATGGCTTGTTGGGAGGAAAAGGCTGTATTGCTTATAAGGTCAGGTTTTAGGGGGCAGCATTGGGAAATGTAGCTATAAAGACAACTGCATGATACGTGTATGTCTCCTGATGCAGGATCTTGGCTTTCTGTACTGAATTTAGGTATCTGCCTAGTTTTTCTGCAAACACAACTCTATAAATTATGGTAAATTTTCTAGGGCTCCTAAATGCCATGTTTTTGTTGACTTGTGAATTTTTCTCACATTATAAAGTGAGGATGTAGTCTTTACTAACCACCAGAGATATCACCAAACTATAAAACCATGTTCTAAAAATTTGTCATCCTGTAATACATAGCTCTTCACTTACAATTCAGTCCCTCAGATGCACTCTCAGAAATCTAAATAAATTCAGTGGGATTTACTTCCAGGTAAATGGGTCTAGAATTGTAGCCTCAATTTATAATCTTAGACATACTTATTGTCAAGCCTAATGCACAGTGCAACTTATTTCTGAGGAACCATGCAGGAGATTATAGTTCATATTTACTCACTCACTGACGGTCTTTTCAAATAGAATCTCTTTTTATAGTACTTTGGAGAAACGTAGATTTGATGTTCATTACTGCCTTCTGTGTGATAGTGAAGGGAGAGGATATAGATTGTAAGATACTCTCTTTGTCTTACATATAAGCTCTTCCCTACCCCCACTCCTTTTCCAAATGTTTTAAAATTACATGGACATTTTCATTCTTATGTCAGGCATATCACACTAAAGGCTTTGGGGAGAGAAACAGATTATAGCTCCTTGGAAGACTGTGCTACTGAAAGTGTCACTGAGCTCACAGTATTTTGCCTTTGGAGATTTGCTCAAATTCAGCTCAGTTTTTAAAAGCTGTTGTTTCCTGGCACTTGTTAAAATGTTACGATAATGCTAAAATATAAATGCGAAACATAAAAGTTGTGGTAGGCTGGGTGCCTACCAAAAGCCTAGAGAATTCTTCAAACTTAGGTGTTTTCTGCTGTTGTTTCAGTGAAAAACTCTTGAGAAAAGAACTTGAGTGTGGAAGAGAGAACTTGGAAAAGATGTGAGGAAACTTCAACAAACTGTTCTAGTGTGGAATGCTCAGGCACAGGATTGTAGTTTGTCAGCCTTGCCCTCTCCAAAAGAACTCATTTCACCCTTGCCCCCAGACTATGTTTCCTCTATGCACACAGTGAGTCAGCATTCAGTATCAACTGAACATGGTTTGGGTTCTCCACTTCAGCCCCCCCACATGACCTCAAGAGTATTTTTTAATATTGTTTTGAAAATATCTTTCTGTAAACCTATGGATTCCTCTGCCTACAGACTCCCCCTCTGTGTAGATGGTGCCTGCCATTTTGGCCATAAAGGACTAGCACTCAGAGAACTGAGTTTTCTATTAGTATATATAATGCTACAGAAAAATAAAATTACTCTTCCTTTGATACTACATGGAGAAACACTGCTGATTAGCATTGAAAAATTGCTTTACATCTTAAGATAATGTATATGAAGCACTTTAGGATGTTCAAATGCTATATAAATGTTAAGTATCATTATTAGGCTAAGGTGATGATGGTGATGATGATTAATTTTATTTACTTGACATATTTGTTAATTGCTATTTAGATTGCTATTTAAATCCACAAAGATCCCAAATGTAAAATACAACAGATTAAAACAGGGGTCCCCACACTTTTTGAGCCAGGGGCCGGTTCGCTGGCCCCCAGATCTTCTGAGGGCTGGAGGCGCATGCGCGCGCAGTACTCGAGCACCATTTTGTGTTCCAAAATGGTGCCCGGAGTCAGGTGCATGCGCGCGATGCCGGGCACCATTTTGGAACACAAAATGGCACCCTGCGCTGCGCAGTGGCATTGGCAGGACCGGCCACAGGCCGGTTTAAAGGCCTCAATGGGCTGGGTTCGGCCCGTGGGCCGTAGTTTGGGGACCCCTGGATTAAAATATTATTCAAAACCAGATATAAAACAATTTTAAAAATCAGTTTAAAAAAAACAAAGCATAGAACCTGCCTCTCTGTGTTGTAAGAGAGTTCTGCCACTCTCTGGTTACAAATAAAGCATTCTCTTCTATATTTGCTCGCCTAGACTTTCAAATGATGTGACACACAGCAGGATTTCTGCTGAAGATCTCAAATAGCCTCGTATTGGAGATGGCAGACTTTCTAGATAGTCTATCTCCAAGTTGCCTCAGGCTTTAGTCAAAGAGCTCCTTGAATTGAGCTTGGAAACAAATTGGAAGACAATACAGCCCGAAAAACCCACAAAAAACAATATACAGTGGTACCTCTACTTACGAAATTAATCCATTCCACAGCCCATTTTGTAAGTAGAAAATTTTGTAAGTAGAAGCAACTTTAACATTGAAATGCCCTAATCCGTTCCAGGCCCCCAGATTCAAGCTACAGCTCAATGCAAATGTATAATACAGGGTTATTTCATTAAGTACCTCTAATACAAACATGTTACATTACCCTTAAAGAACAAAAAACATAAAAGTGAGTTGCAGGCTAATCCAAAGAATAAAAAATAAAAATAAAAGTTTCATTTACCTTTCGGATCGGCTGGCTGTGCGATGGCAACAGTGAGTGAGAGAGGAGGAGGGAGGGAGGAGGAGGAGGCATCCGAACACACCCAATTTAAAAGAAAAACACATTTTTTGTCCTCTCCTCTCTGGCAAGCCCTAACAGTGCTACCTAACTTAGTTTCACTAGGCAAACACTTCCTGGTTCTCTAGCCAATAGAGTAATGCTTTGCCAGATTTCACTAACCAATAGCATGCCACGAAATTCAAAAAGCAGCTCCTTCCCGCCAATTTCGTAAGTAGAACAATTTCGTAAGTTGAAGCAAAATTTATTCGGAGGCACGTTTCGTAAGTCGAATTTTTCGTAAGATGAAGCATTCGTAAGTAGAGGTACCACTGTAGTTGGTTCAGTACAGGTAAGGTACAGCTTCAGCCATTTTTCAGAGCAGCCTTTCCAACAATATAAGAAGGTCCTGTATATCTCATGCCCTGCAACAGCTCTGGAAGGCAAACTTCTGATAATAATTTGGAAATTCCTGTATGTCCTATAATGTGGAGTTAACACCAATTGATATGTTGCATTATTGATGTCAATTCAAAGCATGAGAATCACTTGCAGTTCTAACCACAAGCTCTGTAACTCTCATAGTTAGATTGGTGTGCACATATCTGAGAGTATGTGACATTTATATTGATACATTTGGGAAATGTCATCATCAGTAGGGATTTAGAATGCTATTTTGGACTTAATACAGGTATCGCTTTCAGTTTGTTTGTTTGTCTGTTTACAGGAACCCAGTGGTAATCACACTCCTCCTCAGTTGTCTCCCTCACTTAGCCAAAGCACTTACACTACTGGTGGCTCACTGGACGTACCACACATTATCATGCAGGGGGATGCAAGGAGAAGAAGAAATGACAGCTATTTTGACGATATTCCCCGATCAAAGCTGGAAAGACAAATGGCACAGGTAATATGGGCCAATGTCATTGGCTGTTGCAAATCCTTATAGCTTGAGTTGTAAAAGCATATCTTTTCAAATGTTAGTTCCATGGTAACATATTTCTAAAATATATGCAGCTTGTTTATTTGTTTTGTATTTTTAAAACCCTGTTTTATAAATATGTTTTTAGCAGTGCTATGTAGAGGCTTTCTCTTCGGTAAATTATTTTTACAATTTGTATGCTAACAGTTCTGTGAATAACAGAAATGTGAAGTCAAAATTTTTGGTTTATGGTTGAGGTACAGCAGATTTGGGATTGTTACTCATCAATGATTATTTTTTAGGAGTCAATGCTAATAGAACACAAGCCATTTTGGATGTTAAGATTTAGATATACACAAGACAGGGACCGGCAACAAAATATTGCAGAGTGGAGTGCTCCTCTAGAGTATTGTAATCAGCCAGCTACAATCTCTCCCACAGTACTTCGTTCCATTCTCTGTCCCCACTTTGTTTTTGTCTCAACCCTCCCCCCCCCCCCATTATTTTACATTTGGGTCCAAAAGTAGCCATTGAGCAATCTCAAGTCTCACTAAGCTGCTGTTTCCTCTCTACCCCTTGTGATTTGTTCACTGTTTTTATACTTTTGAAAACCTCAGGATTCTGCAACCCCTATGCTTGAATGGGATGACAGAGGGGATCACTACTCTTTTCTGTTGAACAAACTGTTCCAGTGCAAATTGTTTGGGCACATTATAAAATGAATTCATTATGCTCTTCAAAAGCAACAGAAGGAATTTGACAAGAGGGATAATTTCATATAGTTAACACATGACACACAAACTCTCCTGTGCTCTTACCATCAAGGAAGTTGCAGTGTGTCTTTCATCTTAGTATACTTGAAGCCTTCAGCTGTGGATGGAGAGCTAGCTTAGAACAACCTGGGATACACTGTGTCCGCTTTTTGTGTATTTTGGAAATAGCTGAAAAGCAACAGGCTCTGGGTGCATTCTGGAAATACTTTCTTGCAGTTAGAAACTATTTAGCATATTCAGCTGATCTAATTATTTACCCCATTGTTAGGATTTTTAAATCAAGCAAACAAACAACAAGAAAACAAACAAACCAAGAGCTCTTTGTGAAAACCTGCATAAATAATTTAGATATAGTAATCAAGATAAATAGACGAATATAAACACAGCAAGTTTAAAAAGTAGGCCTCCTAATTACTGCAGTGTCCACTTATAAAGTGAGAACAAAAACTTAACTTATAGTAAAGCTGTTGTCTGGTGGAGCTGCTAATGTGCTTACAAGACCTAGCTTTAGCAGGTAGTGTTGTTGATCAATAAGGTTATTCCTTCTTGTTAATGAATTTCAGAAAAGGATTAGTGTTGCTTGTTCATCATCTCTGGATATTCTCCCAATGACTGATTGCTTATATTATTTGGTCCCACTCTAAATATACACTAAGCCTCTATGTTTTCCATATGATGATGGAGATTTTTTTTCTTAGGTTTTGATAGAAATACCTGTACAAAATTGGCCAGTACATGTTCTCAGTTGGATACAGTTCCTACTCATAGAAGGACAACTAAAAGAATTTGCAGAAATTATTATTTTTATAATTAAGATGATGGATGTTACTCCTTCTTAAAAGAGCTTTTAGGATGCTGTTTTATTGTTAACTCCCTTGAGTCGATCTCGACTCATGACAGCCCTATGGATGCTGTATATTTAGATATTTCATAGTGGAGGTTGTTGGGAAAAGTGTATTTAATGGTTTTGATCCTGGTCACCATAGCAGTGTTGCACTGAACCATCTGCAAAAGACAACTGAAAGCAGCCTGCCTTCCATTGATTCAATCGAACATGAATAATCCACTGACTACCTTAAATCAAGCATATGCTTGATCAAAAGACAAGCCACATTTCATTCTAAAGGTCAGCATAGTTGTGCTTCTGTCAGTAAAAAGTGCCCATGGGGTGATATGTACTGTTCTTTGATGATGCACAGAATGATTGAAGGCCAAGTCATAAACCATGCTTTAATGCTTCGTACTATACATCAGAAACCAAACTATGAATTGGTCCCAAAAACAGATGGGAGGCCAGTTGAGTTCATGAAGCATGTTAGTGACATGAACAGCTCACTCCACTGAGCAGGCATTTTGCCCTGATGGAATCCAAGTGTCTGGACCAGCCACAAGTTAAAACCTGACTGTTTCAGGTTTGAGGGGAAAGAGGAATTAATGCCTATATTGTACTTTAAAAAAAAAAGTTGCAGTAGGTAACTGTAGACAGAAAGGAAAAATGTGGTTTTCTTGAAAAACAAAAGGCAGCTGAAAAGATCAACATTTCTATGAACATCATCTACTCAATTTTTACATTCTGTTTTTTTAAAGTTGCTGTGCCATTCTCTACTGAATTAGAAATTATATAAAACTGCTAGCATACAAGACAACTTCAATAAAGTCCCAGAGAACTGCAGAAGAACAAAATCGTGGCCAGTGTATTGCCATTTAATTGTTTGATATATACACTTTGTGTCACTGAGTGTGGCCTGTACAGACTGCCAGAAATAATCCAGCTTGAGACCACTTTAACTGCCCTGGCTCAATGCTAGGGAATCATGGGAATTGTAGTTTTTTCCTGAAACATTGAGTCTTCTCTGTCAGAAAGCTCTGGTGCCACAATAAACTACAGTTCCTATGATTCCCTAGCACTGAGCCAGGGCAGTTAAAGTGGTCTCAAGCTAGATTATTTCTGGCAGTCTGTTCAGGCCCTATATCACCTTTGTTTTTTACTTCTAAGCCCCAATAACCTCCTTTAATAGACCCCAGCTGGTGAGTCCATTGACGCAGGGGTAGTGAATCCACTCCCATTTTGTACTCCGGGTTGTACTGGAACTCTCCTGATGCCAAACATTTGTTGGAAACGGGCTTCAGTACTTGGAGGAAATTTTTCTCTCCCCTGCCCAGTTATGAAGAAGTTTTTGCAAAGCAACTGTGAAAGTAAACACAGCAAAATTCCGGAAGCAGCTGGGCAGCTGGAGACCAGGGAGACTAATATAGAGAGACCTCTGGGGGATCTAGGCAGATGGACCACAGGATTCTCTTTGTAAGCAGATGCAGGCAACAGGACTCATTGGCCCAAGAGCCTACGTCCCAGGTGAGCGCATAACACATGCCTGCACACTTCTGCGAGGCTACTCCTTCCACAAAAGGCAGTTTCTCAGCACTACCATATGCCTTAGGACCATTTAGTGGCCAGGGGAAGGGAGGGGGCACACAGCTAGTGGCCAGCTACAAATCTACTCTCCTTAATCTCTGATGAGTATATTTGCATATGCTCAAAATCTAGGAGAGCAGCGTTTATCCTTTTCTACCTGCAAAGGCACACACTGGTGTTGGGAAGCTGCATGTGTGAGGAGGGATGTTGTACAAAGAGGTATTGAATACTTCCTTCTACATTCCCCAAATTACATACTCTGCACTACCTCAGAAGTCAGTGTGTGTCACCAATAGCCTTGCCAGCCATTAGATTTAATAATAAAATACATATTATTCCATCTAAATCAGCAAGATTTTTCCCCATTGTGAAGGCACCCGTATTTTCCGGCGTATAAGACTGGGCGTATAAGACGACCCCCACTTTTCCAGTTAAAATATAGAGTTTGGGAAGAGTATGACTTCCAAAACTGTTGTTGTTGTTGCTGTACACCTTCAAGTCATTTCCAACTGATGATGACACTAAGGCAAACCCATAATGAACCTCCTTATACCCGGCGTATAAGATGACCCCCTCTACTTTAACCCCAGATTTTGCAGGTTAAAAAGTATTGTTTAATTGTGTATTTAATTGTTTAACTGTTTAATTGTTAATTGTTTAATTGCTTATTGTTATTTAATCCTGTTAGTTTGGTTTGTTTTCAGGGGTTGGGTGGGTGTGGGAAGGAGGGAGGGGATTTGAAGTGATTTTATTTGTCCTTATGTTTTGATATGTTGTACGCCGCCCCGATTGCTTGGCAGAGGGGCGGGATATAAATAAAAATTATTATTATTATTATTATTATTATTATTATTATTATTATTATTATTATTATTATTAGTCTTATACACCAGAAAATAAGGTATATAAGGCTATAAACATCTGTTCTGTATTGAGATCCCCTCTACTGGGATCCACAAAAACAACATACTTTCATTTCTTTGCATTGACAGGTTAGAAAGTAAAATTTCCCAGTAAATTGGAGCAGCCATTCTCAATCTTAGGTCCTCCAAATGTTTTGGACTTCAGTTCCCAGAAACCCAAGCTAGTGCGGCCAACAGTAGAGGATTCTGTTGAAATCCAAAACTTCTGGACAAAAAAAAAGCAGAGAAACAGATTATCCAGTTTTTTTAAAAAAAGTGTAGCATTTGACCTCAGAAAAATCATCCCTCCTGCGAATACTCTGACAACATTTATTTGCTTGTGAACTTGTGTATTGAGCATGGCCAGTGTATCACATGTCATCATGACCCCATTCTGAGTTAAGTCTGAACTGCAAATAAGTTGTCTAAGGGGCTGAATACTATCCCAAAATAGGTCCAGTACCTTGGATAAGTCCTATAATGTTCAGTTTAAAGAATGAATTAATTTCCCAATTATTAATTCCCCAAATGACATGGGAGCCACCCTCCGCAGCTGCATCTGTCTATTACAAGGGGATGGTAGATACTTGCCAGATTGATAGCACCTCAATCTCTTTCTTAATACTTACAGAAGTGGTATTTTCCAGGGATGGTCCCATCAAAAGTGCACATCATTTCTTCAGATAAAAGGGTAACTCTTCAGACTCCTATAAAATTTCAGCATTCAGTAGAATAGGTTTGAATTTGAGTGGCTAAACTGGAAGTTTTTAAGATGAACAAAATAAGATTTTTTAAAAAACGAAATGGGAAAACACCCCCTTCCCAGTGATCTGCTCTGTCATAGCATTCAGAATTCTCAAGATATATAGGTACCCAACCCCCATCCATTATACTCTTACAATGCCATTACATACCCAGCATGTAAGTGAAATAGACCTTAAGAAACAAAATAGGTTCCCTCACTGATAGGGTTCTCCTGAGGTCAAGCTCCAATAATATGATGCTCTGCTCTTTTCTATTTTGTTATTTTTTCCACACAGAGATCTGCCAAATGAACCATTAATATATATATATATATATCACATACTCTATATGTGTATAGAGGCAGAGAAGCTATAGCTTTTGAGAGATATAGGAAGGTGTCTTAAATCTTCCTCATATTATTGATTTGTATCCTGTAAAGTAAGACTAAATAGAATTGGTCACTATGTACAATATTACAGCAACTGGGAAAATAAAATATGAAGAAAAGTTCTTGAAATCTTCTATTCAAAGCAGTTAATATTCTGCACTGTTGTCACACTCCCAATTCTTTATTTCAAAAATCAATATTCAGTCTGCATATTTCCATTTGAAATCTGTGAGTTACACCTAAGCCTAAGTTTTGACACACTTAGATTCCATTGTAATCAATTTAAAAAATTAGTCATGATCAAAGTTAGTCACAAAAGTTAGTCGAAGGGCTTTTACAGACTGCCAGAAATAATGCAGCTTGAGTCCACTTTAACTGCCCTGACCCAGTACTAGGGAATCATGGGAACTGTAGTTTATTGTGGCACCAGAGCTCTCTGACAGAGAAGGCTCAATGTCTCAGAAAAAACTACAATTCCCATGATTCCCTAGCACTGAGCCAGGACAGCTAAAGTGACCTCAATCTGCATTATTTTTGGCAGTCTGTAAAGACCCTTAGTCACAGTCAAAGTTGTCATTGATTTCAGTGAGGACTGAGTGCCAACTAACTTGC
The DNA here is from genome assembly GCA_020142125.1 of Phrynosoma platyrhinos. NCBI lineage: Eukaryota > Metazoa > Chordata > Lepidosauria > Squamata > Phrynosomatidae > Phrynosoma > Phrynosoma platyrhinos. The sequence goes on along the minus strand of CM034708.1, from coordinate 176,347,915 downwards.
TCCAGACTGAGCCCTATCATATAAGCAGCATTTGGACAGGAAGGTAAGTATGAGATAGTCAGTTGATAACATGAAACAAATAAAAGTATATATAAGGAGCAAACAGGTTGCAATCTTAGGTAAGGATAGGCCAGTTGTCTTGGTGGGATGCTTTTTAATTAAAATATTACAAGCTGTATCTAATTTTCCTGTAAGGTTGGTCCTTGCCCCAGCCCTATCTTTCAAGATTGGGATCTAGTTGAAATTTTATTGTGCTCAGGAGCAATCACAGAATATAAACCGTAAAGTCTAAACTATAATTATAGTTGTGGAACACACATGTTGGATCAGAAATCTGGTGCATGAGTATGCTTAAATCTTTCCTTCAGTGTCATAGTTCCAGTGAAAATTGTTTATGTGCATACACACACACACTAACAGAGATATGGAGGGGTGGGATCCTGAAGCTATTGGTCCAGTGAGAGAAAAAGGAAGAAATGGTTAAACAATTCTGTCTGGCAAATTAGCTTCAGTCCTGTCCTCAACCCCTATTGCTGCTATATTATTTTAGTAATAAAAACCATGCATTTAATATCATATCTGTCCTGAATTTCACCTTCATGTGCTATCCTGTATATTCTAAAGAAAAAGCACAATTCAACTTTTGGCACTTCATTGCAGTGCAACCCTTAATGCATGTTCAGTATAATCTCCCTGAGTAATAGGAATGACAAGTGACCTCCATGTTAAAACCATTTTCAGCCATACAGTTCAGGTCTTCAGCCATACCATGTCTCAGTTTCTGTCCAACGAAACATTAACAGACATAGAAAAAATTAATGAGTTAAATAAGCCTTAGGCATTAATGCAGTCACTAGAAATTATCCTCAGAACTCTGTCATGTCTACTTTAGGAACAGTTCAAGGCTCTTTAAAAACGTTTACAAAAGGCTTAAGACTACTGACTACTGTAGGTAGCATCCTGAAAAATAGGGTATTTGACTTGAAGGAACACAACACTTCTTTGTACTGCCAGGGCTTCTTTCTTTAATCACATGTAGCATAAGCTTATTGATGATGTTGTATGAAAAAGAGACGATGGGTCATTAAGCAAGGAATAGGTAAAGCACAGATGGGGAACCTATGTTTCTCCAGATATTGTTGGACAATGGCTGGAATCCTCTTGGAGACATACAGTCATATAACTGAGGGTTACACATGTATAAGTCTTCTCTCTCTCTCTCTCTCTCCCTCTCTGATGTTGTGCAGGGAGCTGATCACAACATCCAAACAACATACAAGCACTAAAGTATACACCAGTAAATAGCCATGGCATCACTCCCAGGTTGTGAAGACTGCCTTCTGGGGGTGGGAGTAGTACTAAACTGCACACATACAACTCTGTATGCTCTGATGTAGATTCTTAGCCAATAACTCCTACAATTTCCCACCATTAGTCATGCTGGCAGAGGCTGACAGGAGATGGGATCCAACAACGTATACATTATATATTTTGTGAGGATTAACAGCATCCTTCAGTTTCAGTCAGCATGCTAATATTAAATTACTAATGATCTGATTTTGTTTACATTTGAAAAACAATTTAGGTGATTTTGACAGTTTGTTGCCACAGTAGCCACTTGCTGTTGTATCTGTTCTTGAAAGGAACATTTTTCTACACCATTTAGAGAAAAGCAGCCTCCTCTGCCAGCCCTTAAATTTTAGCAGTGATCCAGCTTGTCATTCAGTGTGAGGCATCCAAATTTCACAGAAGAAAACATATGAAAATAGTGATTTTCTTGCAGGAAGCTGTTTCTGTCTGAATGCAGGCTTTATTTAGACACCAATATTAAATTCCTGCTGCTTGTCTTGACTGTTGGCTGTGCTCTGCATACTGTGGTTAAGCTATTGATGTATTAATTGCTAGCTACTCTGGAGACTGTTGTTGCATTTCTCCACTGTTCAAAGACTTTTATTGTTGCCTGCTTGGAGGAAGACGGTGGGTAACTACTCTATCTGGGGCTTATTTTAGTTGTTTGGCTATGGCGATCTATTATCTTGGATTTGCTTGTGGTGTGCAAAGGAAGCAATCTCTACCAGGTGTCATGTCAGATGATAGGATTCTGCTTTTCTTGTTTCTTTTGCTGCAGTTGTATTGTGCTTCTTTCTCCACAGGCTGCCTTTACCATTTTCCAGCATACAGAGTCTGTCCTTATAATAAATTCTAGTATCCTGCATTTCAAATCACAGTTAGAATGAGGTCATGGGTTGTTGAACCTCTCTGTTATTACAAATATGATGGCCAGAATTTTACATACACTATTTAGTTATGTAACTACCTTAGTTATGTAGCTAAGTGCCATCTCTTAGCCCTATCCCCTCAATTATGGTTTACCAGGAAGCAGCTTCTGCAAACAATGGAGGTCTGTTTTCCTTTCCTCCATCATTCAACAAGAGATCTCCCGTGAGACAGTTATAAGGCCTCATCACAGTGGAGATCCTTGCAGTAGGGTGTGTGTGGACATTTCTGTCTGCTGGGTCCTGATCAACAGGAGAAGAAACCCCTGTTGCTTGCAGCAGCTGCTGACTGGTAAGTCTGGATGGGGAACTTTTATGATCCATATGCATTCCATATTTTATTGAAATACATAGGGAATGTGAATACAAATCAGTTATGACTGCATAACTCTAGGTCAGTGATGGCGAAACTTTTAGATATTGAGTGCCCAAACTAAACGGCCTTCTGGCACCGGGTGTTACCTTGTGTTAGAGGCGGGCCTTCCAGGCGGAACTGAACTTCCGGGGTGGGACTTCTGCCCTAAGGAGCAAGACTTCCAGGACGGGACTTCTCCCCGCCACACACACACCTTCCCGGGCCTTCAGCTGCCTCTGGTTCTCAGTCTCTCCAGAGGCAGCTGAAGGTCTAGGAGAAAGAGGAGCAAGTGCATCCCTGTTCCTCCTCCTCCCCCCACCCCCTCCCTGGCCTTCAGCTGCCTCTTTGGCAGCTTCCCGGAGGCAGCTGAAGGCCTGGGACGGCCGGGAGGAGGAGGAACAGGCATGAACCTTTTCCTCCTCTTCCCTGCTCCACGTGCCAGGGGAAATGGCTTCACATACCATCTCTGTGCCATAGGTTCGCGTGCCGTAGGTTCGCCAACATGGCTCTGGCTTATGCATTTGTAACTGTGATCACGAATTCCAGCCATTGTTTTATGACTGCTGCAGCTGGTGTTGCATTTTAAAAAATATTGGTCCATCCACTGAGTTTTTTCCTCTCTTTCTGTGCTCATCCCATTGAAATTTCTGGAGGTTGTGCATTATCTAGGCTCAGTGGACTGCAGCTAGTATCTTTGAAGTGTTATGCACAAATATCATCAACATTAGTGCATATTGCTCAGCGGGGGCACTTATTTGATTATGCTCAGGCTTTGTTTTAGCCTTCCCCCCCCCTTTGTAAATCTGGACAGAAAATATTCTGAAGTATAGAATGTAAATCAATGACTGAGATATGATTGAAGGATATATACTTTTCATGTGGTACCATTTTAGTTCTATTTCATAATGATAGAGTGGTTTTATTATTTTGAATAGATCTCAAACTCACTCTGAAATCCTTGAGTTGTTTTCTTCTGTAATCTCAAATTTTGTTTTGTCAGCAACTGTATATGAAAGGTGTTCACAGTTGCTGCCAATTTAAAACCGTTTTTTCTTTTTAAATCCTGCTATCATGTCTTCATCTACCTTCACTCTAAATAATGCTTTTTCTTCCTGGGCTCGTGGGTATTTGTGGTACTTTACTATATACAAGATGAGATATAGTTTTCTGTTTATATTAGCAGTCGTCTGTCTGTGAGATTTGGACCAACCAGAATGCAGGATATCCTTACACAGCGGTCCATCAGGTTCATAATGTAAGACTCTTCAATAAATGGCTACGTTGTCACTGTATTGCTGTTCCATGTGCTGCCTTGGTGTTGTTAATACTTTAAGCAGGTGCTATGCTTTTCAGATTTCAAAAAGCAATGTATAATATCCATTACTTTCTGGGACAGTATATATGTGTTTTATACATTTGTTTTCATAGCGTGCAATAAACGTGTTGGTTTTGTGTAACTGGATGCCTTTGTTATGCTCCAAAGTCTATTTTTAATGACTTCGTCTTTATTTCAACTTCTGTTCTAGGTGGTTGTCTCTGTTTACCTTCAAATACAATAATAAGTGTAAATTGCATACATTCTGCAATTTCACTCTGATTTGTGCCTTCTTTCTGTAACAATAGACCTTTACAATAGTTTCTCAACGCTGTTTCTCCAGATTTTAAAATAGCAATAGTAATGGCAATTACATTTCTATACCACTTATCAGTGCACTTAAGCTCTCCCTAAGCGGTTTACAATGTGTAAGCTAATTGCCCCTAACAAGCTGGGTACTCATTTTATCGACCTCAGAAGGATGCAAGCCTGAATCGAGCCAGAGGTCTTGGCTGGTATCGAACTTGCAACCTTGTGGTTTCTGAGTGAGTGGCTGCAGTACATGCATTTAACCACTGCACCACCAGGGCTTTCTGATGAGGCAATCTGTACTTGAAAAAATGGTGCCTTCTTGTAGGTTGTCATCTCTAGACAATCAGCACTCATTTTTAAACCTAATAAAGCTGCCATGCTGTTGCAGCTGGGATAGCATTCTACAGCAGATTGGCTCTCCCCAGGAAGAATCCCTCTTCTGCCATCCAAATTCTACCATTAGAGAGGGAGTTCTTTGACAGCAAGACTAGACAGTTGGAAACAATGCCACATGCCTTCTGAACTGAGCCCTATAACTGTTCTTTGTTAAATGGAATTGAACTATAGATGTGTGAAACATTTTGGCAGAACAATCCTTCCTCACAGTCAGAGTCAGAAAGGGAGACAGAGGAGGAATGCCTTTGACTCTCAGTGTACTCTCATTACATTGTCATGAGGGCAGTTGGTTAGGGTTAGCTTTTTTTTCATCCCTCTATAGCCTGTTGGTCCATTTGAAGGGGAAAGTTGGGAAGATGGAGGCTTTGGCTCTGATGGATCCATGATCTCCCCCCTCAAAATTTATCTCTTACCTCTTTTCTGGAATACCACCACTAGGACATCTATGCCTGTGGAACTTTCTGTGGGAATATTAGAGAACCTCTAGTAGGATAAGGGTTATTTGTTAGTTGGTCCCACTATATACCTAAGGAGTGGCATTTATGTTGCTCCCTAGGTCCTCTCAGTTTCCACTTGGGAGAAATATAATTGTGATGAAATAAAAAAATAATGAGACCTTTTTGTAGACAATAGAAAAGAAAGAAAATATATGGAATTAAATCTTAATTTTATATATATAAAAATACTCCTTATGTACCCTATCTGTGCTCCCAAAGAACATCCATCCATCAGTGATTCCTTTTGTAATGATATTAAAAGTTGTTTTGAATTATTGCAGATTATTTAAAAGGTGCTCATTTTTGACAACATAGATTTAGGAGATGAATATTGATTTGGCTTCAAGGTAGGTATTTGACAGCAGAGACATTTCTCTGCACCTTAGTTATGTGTAATTTCAATTTCAGACAGAATTTTAGTTTTGATTAAGTCCTATAGTCTGAACCACTAAAATGGTAATTTTACCAGTTGTTAAAATTGGACTTGAGGAACCTATGATTTCTGGTGTTTTTTAGATGTAACTCTTACCATTGGCTATGTTGGTGGTTGATGGCTAGAACGGCCCCAAACAACTGAAAGGGCATCCCAACTTACCCTGAGTTAAAGGAAATGTGATTTCCCTAAGAATTTTATGGAATCCACATGTCTTAATATAGTTTTAATTTAATTATAGGTGTCATTCTATAGCACTTGAACTGAGAGCAGCTAATACTAAATTTATTTATTTATTTATTGTAAAATGTGAAAAGTGTAAAAGATGTAAGCCCACCTAACATCATGAATCCCTATGCAGTGCCATATGGTTGGCTGGATAAGGGCAAGGAAACATTTCTTTTGAAAATGGGAGTCTTCAAGCATACACAAGACCCTGGATTGTGTTCACTGTTTGTGGCTGGTTCAACAGGGGTTTACAGAAAGATGATACCCTGACTGTGTTTTTGGAAATCCTTATTAATTTCATGTTTTCTGAAGCTTGAATTTTAAAGTTGTTATGCTCAGCATAAATTTTCTTAGAGCAGGATATATTTATCTTGTTAAAAGTAACTTGACGTTGAGCTTTAGAACAAGCAGATATCAAGTTTTCTGTCATCTTAAAAACAGCCTTGACACATTGAGCTTCCTAGTGGAGAAAGTGTAATCTCACAGTATAATCACATTTCTCTGAGTGACATTAATAAGATTAAGTAAATGGACAATGAGGCTGCAAAACTAATGTTTCTTGTCAATTAGATTAAATCACCATTCCATAAACAGTGTAAATTCTGAAGGGCACAATGTCTGAAGTATTTTTAAGACCACTTGATTTCTTTGGGAGAGTGAAATATGGGCCTAAAAGAATTTTACCTTGAAGTGGTTCATGCTTGGTGTTCACCAGGTTCCACAATGAAGCGATGGCTGACATTTTGTGGCAGACATGTTTGCCACATATGAGTGATAATAACTTGTGGAAGATGCTGTAAAATACCATAGGTAACATTACCATAACCATCCAGCATACTTGCAGGTCTTGCATCCTTAACCCACTGTGTACCCCTTGGTATTTGGAGATTTCTGTCTTTAAAAGGCTCAGTAAGGAACAACAATGTACATGTGAAAAACATACCTGCTACATTGGGGTAAGAAAAGAAATCACTGGGCTGCAGTTCCTATGGTTTGCAGTTGCAGTGGATTTGAGACTTAACCATGGACAATGCTGGCTTCAGGTGATGGGAATTGCCATTCAGTCTGGGAGATCCATTTGTTGCTTCCTCCTTTGCTACATAAAATGGTAAATTTGCCTACTAGAAAGCTGGATCCAGATTTGGGCAGAGGCATCTAGGTTGGTGGAAGTAGATTTCCTTACCACCTCTTCCTCATGACTGTCTGCCCCCTTCCCAACAGTATTACATAGCGGAGTGCATGACCTTGCAAATGGAATATCCCTGCTGAATGGGGTCTGCTCCGGAGAGGAGGGATCCTTAAAAATCTGTTGGAGATATCTTTTGTGAGTGAAATACCATTCACAAATTCCTCCACCCATTTCTATCATTCTTCCTGCCCCACAGCCTGCTTCATTTATCAGATCTGTCTGGCACTTTTTGAGGGGGCAGCAAAATCCATTTGTCCCAGCCCAGTTGCACTTCGTAAGTTTTGAACTAGTCCCCATATCTAAAAGCTTTGCTTGTTTAATATTTTAATTAATGATTGCAACATTATAATATAGGTGGAAATGATATGAAGACTCTGTCGGGCTATACAAATGCGGAGTATTAATTAGCATCACATTATTACTGTCTACACAACAGACAGGCACTGCACAAATCACATTTCCCAGTAACAAGAAACAGTGATGAGAAAAAGATACATCTGTTGAAAAAGTGGAAAGTACAGATGCCTCCTTCCTCACCAAAACTTTCTTTCAGAAAAGTACTACCCTGAGCCAGCGTGAAATAGTGGTTTGATTGTTGGATTAGGACTCATAGGCTGCATCTATATTGCAGAATTAATGCAGTTTGACCCTGCTTTAACTGCCATGGCTCAATGCTATGGAATTCTGGGATTTGTAGTTTTGTGAGATATTTAGCCTTCTCTGTCAGAGAACTCTGGTACTACAACAAACTACAAATCCCAGGATTCCATAGGATGGAGCCGTAATTAAAGCGGTATCAAACTGCATTAACTCTGTGGTGTGGCAACAGCCTTAGAAACCAAGGTTTGAATCCCTGCCCAGCCATAGAAAACCGCTAAGTAACTTAGCAAATCACACTCTTTCAACCTTGGAGGAAGGCAGTGGTAAACTTCCTCTGAATAAATCTTACCAAGAAATTCCTACGGAGGGCTGCCATAAGTTGGAGTTGACTTGAAGACATAAGTTCAACTATTAATTGTTGCAAGAGACCATTCTAGATACGTATGACTCTCTCTAAAGCAGAAGTACAAGATGAATTGCATTACTGTCAGCTTTGGAATAAAGACAGTAATGCTGGCACAAAGTTGTTTACCCTTGTCTCATTTTCTGCAGTCCTGCTTCAGTTTTCACCTTGGAAGGTTACTAAGGGGGGTTGCAGACTGCCAGAAATAGTGCAAATTGAGTCCACTTTTAGGGTTAGGGTTAGTGCTAGGGAATCATGGGAACTGTATTTTATTGTGGCACCAGAGCTCTCTGACAGAGAAGGCTCAATGTCCCAGAAAAAAAAACAATTCCCATGATTCCCTAGCACTAACCCTAACCCTAAAAGTGGACTCAATTTGCACTATTTCTGGCAGTCTGCAACCCCCCTAAGTTTTCGTGCCTTTCTGCTTACTTTGTGTGTGTGTTTGTAGATATGTACAAACCCTTGTCTTGTCTTTATCATGTGGCCCATGGAAATGGATGTATAATGCTTGTTTTGTTTGCTCTGTCTTGGGTGGGGAAATAAAATTGTGCTTTCTTTGTCTGGATTTTTCTTATATACTTTCAACTGTAATTAAACTTTTCAATACCTCTATGCTACTTTTTCCTTGGGTTTGTTCAGAAATTTTAGTAAACTTGTAGCAATTTCTTGCTGACCCTATCCAGTTCTGTTGAAAAACAGTGAGTAATAAAAGCAAATTCAGCTGGGACAAAACACAGAAAAGGATGAGAGGGACAAATAGAGTATGACTGATTTTGAGTGTTTATTTTGGAATTTGATCTAGTACATAGTTTTTGAAGACTAAATTTTCAAATACAATCTTCGTTGCAAAGAGGGCAAGCCGTCGGGTTGTGAGTCTCACCCAAACAGAACACACACTGATCATGGCAATCAGTGCTGGGGATCTTTGCGCCATCTTGGTCTCGACAAAGTTGAGTCCGCTAAGCAAAAACGAGGTCAAAAACAATCCGAGTCGATCAGTTTGCCAACAATCACCAATACGCAGTCCAGAAAAATAGTCAAAGCCAGAAAAGTAGTTAAAAAACCGTAGGCCAAAGTTTTCATGAGTGAAACAAGCGACTCTAGCAAGCAAAGTTCCTTGCTAGCTGCTAACATAGTGGATGAAAGGAACTGAGGAAAGAGGGAGAACGCCAAGGGATTTATAGGGCTAGGCGGAGCTCCCGCCAAAAAGTTGCAATCGAAGATTTGTCCAGTGATACTAGAACTTTCCGAGCTAGATGAGCAGGCACAGATGTAACCCATTTATGTGATTCATAGAGACCACAAAGAAGAAATTTAAATATCTTCTTCCTTTTTATAAGAAGGTTGATTTTGTTCAAGCCTCACTGGTGACACTTTGAATTAACAGACTTATATTCAACTCCCAATTATGCTTATACTGAGCTCAGTCCCACTGATGTCATTGGGCTTTACACTAATCCAAGTATGTATAGGATAATGTAAGGTGCAAGCCTAATCAAACTTATTTGAGAGTAAGTTCCTATAGAAAATATAATATTCATTTTAAAGTAAACATGCATAGGATCTGATTACCTGGTTTCGGTCCTATGTATGTTTAAATGATGGGGACTTTCTCTGAAGCATGCATGCACATAGGCTGTTAGTTTGGTTGAATTTTCCCCTTTGAGCTCTGTTATCTGAAAGTTCTGGGAGCTTTTGTAGTAGTACTTCAATTTAAATCAGGGGTAGGCAACCTTTCCCCTTTAAGGGCCGAGGGACTTCTGCTCCCAGAATCCCAGGAGCTATTGGCCAACATGGAACTATTGGCCAACATGGCTGAGGCTTCTGGGAGCTGAAGTCCCTCGGCCCTTAAAGGGGAAAGGTTGCCTACCCCTGATTTAAACAGTATCTGTTTTACTGTGACATTTTGCTCCTTGCTAGAAAATTCAGATGAGAGGTTGCATCATAATAAGAAATACTGTCTACTGTTATTTTATAATTCAGAATGGCACATTCAGTAAATATTCCACTAAACAATACATAACCAGTACAAGTTAGGTATAACCAAAGAGAGGTATTTTAAAAAAAAAAAACTAATTTTCCTTAAATTTACTTTGCATTTGATCTATCTCTGATTTTCAGACTGGAGACTGGGGTGAACCATCAATTACCTTACGACCTCCAAATGAAGCAACAGCATCAACACCAGTACAGTACTGGCAACATCACCCAGAGAAACTCATCTTCCAGTCATGCGATTACAAAGCATTTGTAAGTTTGTCAAAGAAAATTATCTAATCTGGTTATGTCTTTCACCATGCTATCCTGTCATGTAGTTCCATAAAGAATTAAAAGGCTAGCTGTGATATCATTTGAAATTATTATCTAGTCCTGAGTTTAGAAGGTTACACTTCTGTGCAATTTCAGAATTCCCAAAGCCATCATGATAAATGCCATGTTGGATAGAAATTCTAGGAGCTATAGACCAAAAAATAACTTTTCAGGCTCTTCCTATAGAGCAGCACTGTTTACAAAAAGCCAAGTAGAAAGTTCTAGACAGCTTTTAAGTACAACAAAAGTCAACAGCCTTCTTCTATCTCATAGTATTCCTGTGTTGGTACACCAAAGGGAAGGCTAAATTTAGTATCATGTAAATATACCTATTTTCCCTGAAATTATACAAACAAGAAAAATCTGTGTAAACCAGTGCCTGACATTCCCACCCTTCCCATGAGTGATTGCTCAAGGGAGAGAGTGGGGATATCAGGAAGCCTCTTCTCAAACCACAGAGGCACAGACTCTCATCAATCCCAGTAGCTGCTTACCAGTAAGTGGCTGCTTATCATTCCTTGCATAGATCCTGAACTAGGGGCTATATATGAATTGTGAATGTATAGCAGATAGGATAGATTCCATATTTGTAACTGCCCAACAGGAGTCCAGCCATTATCTGTTTATTCTGCATTCATATAGTCTGTTGCTGTAGATATGTAACTTTACATAGCAAATATACTCATATCCTGCAAAGTACCCTAATTAAATACTTTATGACTTTTTTCTTTAACATAGATGGCAGGGTTTGTTTTTCAATTAAATCTTCCATTTTGTTTTCTGAAGTAGTTCTCCTTAAGATGACAATTACAATTGTTTCTGTACTTTAAAAAGTCGCTGCCGGAGTCCTACGTAATATGTTACGTTGTGTAACTTTATTCATACCTAGCTACGTAACTCTTTACTGAATTGAGAAGATGCATAATGGGACACTGGCAAGAATGCCCAAGACACATTGGTGTGTAATGTGCATTGGTGTGCACCAGGCACTGATGTGCACTGTATATCAATGTGCCTTGCATATGATGTGCATCACACACCGATGCACACCGGGCACTTTTCTAGCTCTGCTACATAATAATGTAACAGCAACCCTTTACTGGATAGGGATGTTACAAAACTGTGCAATTCTAATTCCTGCAGACATACGGTCACTTACCTAAGGACCCAACAGAATTCTGACAGAAAATTGCAGTACTTGCTGATAGTGTTAGTAGTTTCTGTATAGAACATACAGTAACATTTTCCATTTGAATATTAATAGAAGCTCACATGGAAAAGAAGAAAAACTGTACAATGTTCCAAATCATCGATATTTAGCTGTTTTTTGACCATTTCATTTTCTAGCACTACAGAAAACAAATTATTTATTTCTTCTTTAAGTATTTAGGTTCTATGCTGGTAAAGGAGCTAAGAGGTACAGAATCAACGCAGGATGCCTGTGCAAAAATGAGGGTGAGTGAAACAAGTGTATTCCAAGAGGAATGGCAGCATCCAGTCACCATTGGCTCACTGATGAAATCTCCACAGGTTGCTGTGTGACTTGACAGCAACTAACAGTCCTAAAATATGCATTTTATACTGAAATGTGCATTCTAATATAGTTCGTTTTTCAAGCCAAGAGTTTGGAGAAATAGATAACTGTATTCTGTGTATATCTTAAATGTGCAAATCAGGTGCAATGCTTTAAAATGTAGATCAATCAAATTTTAGAAAGGGCAACCATTCGTTCAGCAACCATACACCTATACCTACACCTACGCCTGTAACATGGTGGTGGTTGTGACAATCTTACCTCTACCTCCTGGCACCAAAAAACTGGAGATGAGGATTTCCATGAATCATTTGTTAATTGCTTTGCTGAGCAATCCATCCCACCAACCACTAACTGTGTGTGG
>CM034708.1:176319651-176335690 GCA_020142125.1 Phrynosoma platyrhinos | reverse complement strand
GGGTCCAGAACAGATCCCCTGTGGATACGAAGGTCCCGCTGTAACTACAAATTGATAAAACTGCAGGCCCATGATATCACGTTAGGTTTATTTGTCCAAATTTAAATGTATTACATTAGTTATACAAAGTAATCTTGCTAGTCTATTGCCAAAGCCAAGAAAATTACATTCAGTACACCACTTTTTTTCACATTTCAGAAGTCTACAGAACAAATGAAGAAAGTCCCTACTATTGTTTTATCAGTTTCTTATAAGGGAGTAAAATTTATTGATGCAACAAATAAGGTAGGTATCATGTGATCTATTCTTTTTTATTATAAATAGCTGCTCCACGCCATTGCCACCCCTTCCTCTTATCCATAGTTATGTTTAGATTCCTTTTATCTTCTCACATTCCAAGACAATAGATTTCCCAAATGAAGCCATTACCCTGTCCCTATAAAATTCTATCACCAGTATGAAATAATGGCAGAACAACTAGAAGTGGCAAAGTCTATACATTTCTCACTGAGTTTTAACGTTTCTGGTACTTGTGGGAACTATTTGGAAGGCTGCTCTTTTCCATGCCATCAGAGTAATGTGAGAAACCATACATACCAAAGTTTGCATGGTCTGGATCTTGCCATGCCAATATCAACAACCCTTCAAACACTGGGTTAACATCCATAGAAGGAGTGCTATAGTTTTCCTCCCACCAGGCCTAAACTCTCATATTATTTACTAGCGTGGGAAGAGGTAGCTGTTGCCAGTGGTGACTATACAAAATTTCTCTGGGCCTAGTACAAACTTGTAAGAATCCATCTTCTTACTTGTACAGTGATATATCTGACACAAATGTACAGCACTTCAGTTTCACAGATTGTGCTATGAAATTTAATAATGCCTCTCAGTGGGCCAGTCACGTCATGTTTATCCTAAAGGAAGAGAGTATCAAATCTGGCTGATATGTCTGACAATTGAAAGTAGCCTTATGAAAGAGTTCTAAATGACAGAAATGTGTAAAAAAATCTGCTTCATATAGGGAAAACCACCCAAGTGAGTACCTTAGTTCTGTGATCTCAATCTTAAAACATTTTTTTCTCTCTTGAGATTTGCACTTCCATACACAGTAACGGCCTAAATACACTATACACATACACAATTACAAGTTTTCATACACAGTACTGAAATAGACACATAGTAAACATAATAAGTAAACACAGCATGTTCACTTGAGAAATTTGAACTTCTAGCAGACCTTTCAGTGTACCAGGGTTGAATTTTAAATGGAGAAGCCCACTGAGTTTTAAAACCCATCCCTAGGTTAAATGCAAGCATTTCTCCTACTCTTTATGCCCTCTGAGAATTAAAAAATAATAATCTCATTCTCATTTTTTCATTAAGGGCAGCTTTAATAAAGCCTTCAACTTATGGCAATACAGTATTTCCACTTTTATGTGTAGGAAACTGAATCCCTGCTTCTTAGTATCGCTGCAGATGTGATAACAATCTATATTATTTAGTCCAACAGTACTGAAACTAAGAAGAAAGAAAATAAAATGAAAGCATTATATTGGGGTTTTGCACAAAGTAGCATAAAATTAAATGAGTATTAAACATCACTGAGTTTAAAGATCTTTACAAACTGGTGCTCATTAAGCCGTAATCATTAATTTGATTGTGGTTCTCCGTAGGGAATGCTTTATGCAGAAATAATAGTTTCAGAAATACTCTTAACAATTGAAGATAAGAGGATTTAATAAAGAAACATTATGATCACATTTAGTTTTGATTTATTTTTCTTTTTTTGCTATAAAGCCAGTTTGTAGATTTGAATCATGAGAGTTTTGAGTACATATTATTTTAAAAACCGGCTAAATCCGTATTTCACTGAAGTCTCAAAATCAACTGTTTTTTAGGGAACAAAATAATGATGGGACAAGAGGTGCTGGACATAGATTGACAACAGTCCTGATTCAGAAAATAATCTTTAATCACATTCACAATAATGCTAGCTGAAAACACATGCCTCAGTCTTGTAGCACCAGTGCACAGTACACATAGAATATGTCTTATGAACCAGGGAAAAGCTTTGTCTTTCTGCCAATTGAGAGATTACACGCTAACTTATGCCATATGTATATGCTGTTATTATCTTCCCAACCTTGGAATGTCTTTTTGAAACAGTAAAAACATGCAAGATCCAACCACCTTGACCGTCAGTTAAATTCTACATCATAGGAATGTAATTTAACAGAACATGTTCATCTAAAAATGCTGAAGATTTTTTTTTCTTGTACAAAATTAATACATTATAACTTATTCAGCAAAAAAAAAATGACTAAGCACTGAACATGCCCACATCATATGCTACAAAAAAAAAAGCATTATCTGCATTACATTGCCAGCATTTAGTCGAAGCAGGTAGATTATTTTGTAAAGGGTGTACTGTTGTTCAGTACATTCAAAATGTCAATTTTTGATGGATGGAATCTGATTTTTGATCTAAATTGGCTTTAAATATTGAAAGTATAGCAGTTTTCCAACAAGTAATTTGTACCAGGCAATTGAACTCTTTGTTCCACTCAACTCTAAATTAAAATCAAATTTAGTACTTTATAAACTAGACTTGTTGGTTTCAATATTTCTGAGGATATGATTCATGTTTCCAATATACCACAAATGCCTAAAGCCAAGTATGATGGTCCATACAAAACCGAAAGTTATAGTTGTAAATATTGTCACAGTGCACCCAAAGGTAACTAATAGGTAGACTGTAATATTGAAAAGAGCAAAAATTCTGTGGACCAATCAGAATTTTGCTATAGTCTAATATATTTTGAAGGGGTGGGTGGGTTAGGGAAGGGGTTGTTTGACTATTTTAACTTGTAATGTTGTTTTAATCTGCTGTACGCTGCCTCGATTGCGCTGCAGAGAGGCGGCATAAAAATTATTATTATTATTATTATTATTATTATTATTATTATTATTATTATTATTTAATCTAAAGTACACTTCCCACTATCAATCTGTTTCTTGAATTTAAAGGATTTGCCTTGCAATCTTCAAATCAGGATTGCCCAAGAGAGTTAGTTTGTTGTTGTCGCATACCTTCAGGTCATTTTTGACTTATGGCAATCCTAAGGCAAACCAATCAGAGATTTTTCTTTGCAAGATTTGTTCAGAGGGGGGTTGCCCCTGCCTTCCTCTGAGGCTGAGAGAGTGTGCCTTGCCCAAGGACACATAGTGGATTTTCATGGCTGAGTGGAATTTCGAATTTAAATTACAATATCACATGCCCAGCCTAAATATATTTACGTGTACCGTTGGCCCTCCATTTTCATGGAGAATCTGTTCAGAGATTCAAATATTTAAGCCCCATAAATGTCCACAAGAACAGAGGGGTGACTGTACATAGTTTCACGACATAGTTTCACGTGGTTAAAGTGACATTTTGTTTAGATGTGATGTTTTTAAAGACAAATTAAAAAGAAGTTCGTTTCTGCCCAAAGGTAGATGTTTGGGAAGCCGTGGTGTCACCCCCACCTTGGGGTGTCATCTGGTATGGCCCACATTCCCTTAGTGATGCCCCTGGGATATTTTCTTTCCCTTTCATCCTTAAATGAACAGAACCTAAAACAATTCATCCTAAAAGAGGTTCCAAGTAAGTTGATTCCAAAATTATCCAAGCAGGAGTAATTAGGCTGTGCTTGCCATTTATTTGTACGAGTGAGAAGACAGCTAAAACCAAGTATGGAAAATTACACTCACCTTCTGAAAATAACAGTTTCATCTTTTAGAGTAAAAAACAGGGTGGTAAGGATCCCCGCGTAAATCCCCTAAAAGCTTTCTGGATATAAACTTGAGGGCTATATAGTGAAATACTGTACTTTGAAGAATGTACAATATTCATGGTAAAATAGTTATGTTAATTATATTAGCCTTACCCCAGATACTTAATCAGATTGGTGCCCAGCTATCCAGGTCTAGAGATATTTCATCTAACAATGTAGACAAATTCAGTTAACCTTTTGAATAATATCTGAATGAACCAGTATACCTATCAGCGTGTCACAATGAAACAAAAGGAGGATTTGTGAAGTCGAGGGCTTTCATGGCCAGCATCCATAGTTTTTTGTGAGTTTTTCAGGCTGTGTGGCCATGTTCTAGAAATGTCAGAAAGAAACTCTTCTAGAACATGGCCACACAGCCCGAAAAACCCACAAAAAAGGATTGTTGTTTATGGATGCAATCTGAAGCCAACATACTTCAGGAGGCATGCAACTCATTTATGAATGAATGAATCTGGACTGGACTGCAAAATGCACCATATTCTAGTCATAGTTGAATCATAGCTCAGGAACTCTAAAGATTTTGCTAGCACAGTATCGATTAGACTGAAATTAAGGTTTGTATTAAATAATAATAATAATAATTGTTATTTATATCCCGCCCCTCTGCTAGGCAATCGGGGCAAGCAGTCTCATGATTTTATTGCCATGACATGTTTCTCCAACTCGCCTCTTCTTATTGTTGAGCTATAGCTAAATAACTGAGTGGTTGCCTCTGTTCAATTTCTGCTGTGATTATATATACCTTTATTTTCCTAATAATATTAGAATATTATTGCTGAACATGAGATTCGTAACATTTCCTGTGCTGCACAAGACCCTGAAGACCTCTCTACCTTTGCTTACATCACAAAAGACTTGAAAACAAATCATCACTACTGCCATGTGTTCACAGCCTTTGATGTGGTTCGTCTAAATATTTTTCTACTTGATCACTTAATGTTTTGCACTTTCAAATTATTTATTATAAATCTTCATAATAAGTATGATCAAATTTAATTTATGTGCTATGTGACAAGATTAGAATTTGAAGGATAATCAGATGGTTAAGCCATTACGTTTTTTGGTGTGATTTCAGTTGTGATAAAGATTCTCCCGGTTTGGTACTAATACAGGTTGAGTCTCCCTTATTTGAAATCCTTGTGATCAGAAGTGTTTTGGATTTGGACTTTTCTCAATTTTGGAATGTTTGCATATACAGAATGAGATATCTTGGAATGGATCCCAGTTCTAAACACGAACTTTGTTTATGTTTCATAGACACCTTATACGCATAGCTTGATGGTAATTTTATACACAGTGTTTTAATAATTTTGTGCATGAAACAACATTTGTGTACACAGAAACATTAGGTAGCAAAGGTATCACTATGTCAGCCACCCAAGTGGACAGTTTTGGATTTTGAAGTATTTTGGAATTCCCAGATAAGGGTACTCAACCTGTACAATACAGTGTAGCGGTCCCTGTATCTGAACTTTAGTTCCTGATCATATAGTAAATCTCATATATTCATGTATCACTCATTCCAGATTAAATACAGTGCTCCATATCACTGACATGTAGTAGCCTAATTTTAATTAAATAGCAACTGAAAGGTGCAGTACATAGTTGTGGATTCCCCATGCATAAAAGAACACAAAAAATGTCTAGCTAGATCACACCCAAAAGCTGTCACATTCTGCACTGCCACAGTGGCCAACCTATGGAGAGTCCACATGTGAAAAATGAACACTTAGAGTACACTACTTTGGATATGGGGGATCGTATATAGCCAGCATGACTAGTGACCGTTGAGGCCTTTTGTCTAATTCCTTTTAAAGCAGTCCCAGGTTCACAGCCATCTCATCTTCTGGTAGTGAACTCCAGATTAACTATGCAATGTATAAAATACTCCTTTTTCTATCCTCAGTTGTGCTGCAGTATGGACAGAAGTATGATTAGGAATATGATGCTCTGTGTTGCACTATGGACATGCTTGATGTAGCAGTGACATACTTTTTCCTACTCATACATACATAAGAGACAAAACTTGAGTAGCCTTTCCTACTATCATTGTCTAACTTGCTCTTAAGCCAATCAAAGGCTTAAATTATTTGACCCAACTACCTTACCTCTAGTGCAGGCTACTGAATCAGTGTAACATTAAGTGTTCATTTAACAAGTTCCACTTTATTCCATGAGTATATTTTAGTTGGAATTAACAACTGGATTCAAGCCAAATAAATTACTCTTAACAAAACCTGTAGTCAGAGTTTTGAGGGATGAGTTTTGCCCAGAGGTTACTGTAGCTAATTAAGTCTTCAGGGTACCTCATGGCCATTTATTTTAGAATAGAACAGTAGGAATTTGAGTCATCTAGCACACTTATTTTGAGAATTCAGATTTGTGCCTTGAAGTGTTACAAATCTTACTTTTGTCATGCTTCTAGTTCACGTAATATGAGAAAAAGCAATGTGTGCATTATAAAATATTGCATTAAAATTCTCCTGTCGAGTTATGGCCAGCTTATATGAGTAAAGGTACACAGATAGTTTAAACTGCACAAAGAGAATGCTGTAAATTCCACTTCAAACCCCTAAATGTGTTTTTCAAATGCAAATTGGGCAGAATAGGGAAAATATAAAGGATATTTCCGCATGGCCTCTGTTATTATGGAACATCTGAATTTGGAATGAGGAAAACCACAGCTATATTTTTCAGTTTGAAATTCTGAAAGCAAAATAAAATGTAAGCTATAATATGAGATAGTGCAAAGGGTGATGTCAAGCAATCCTTATGTTTTGTTACGGATCATGGGGGAAGAGGGGGAAGAATCAAAAGAATATAGACAAGTTGCAGTATATTAGTTATTCTTGTAAACTCAGTAGCTATAAACCAAACCTTTTGTATTTTTCTTTTAACTTAATAAATAGCTTGGTTTTAAGAACTCTTAAGACAAAGAAGAAAAAAATACAACACCGAAATTCAACACATTACCAATGTGTTACAAATTACAACACTCAACCTACACTGAGGATAGAGACCATATTAATTACTCGGAGTTCTGCAGTTACTCTTGTGAAACAAGGAAAATAATTTAGGTGCCTTTCACAATAGCCAGAGCTGTCACTAGAGGAGTGTGTGGGGTGTGGATCACACCCGTGACACTCCAAAGGCACCTGGCACAGCTGGTGGGACTGGTGCAATTGCTGGGTGAGCAAAAAAGTGCATCACCTCCCTCCCTCACTCTCCCAGCAGCCACGCCAAACTCTGAACATTTGGACAGGAGCCCTAGTGGCGCAGTGGTTAAATGCCTGTACTGCAGCCACTCACTCATAAACTACAAGGTTGCGAGTTCAATACTAGCCAGGGCTCAGGCTTGACTCAGGCCTGCATCCTTCCGAGGTTGCTAAAATGAGTACCCAACTGTTGGGGGACAATGAGTTTACAGTTGTAAACTGCTTAGACACTCCATCGTGTGGTATGAAGCGGTATATATATGAAGCTGCTTTGCTTTGCTTTGCTTTTTGAACGGACCCTCCAGAGGCCACAGCAACAGCACCCCAGCAGTGGCCGCTGCTGGGGGAGCAATGTGTTCTGTTTAGTCTGGTGCAACAGCCACGCCATTCTGAACAGGACCTTTGGAGGCCATGGCACCAGCTCCCCTACCTGTGGTCTGGCCAGGCAATGGACCTGGGGGGAGCTGGTGTCAGGGGGCAGGCTGGCAAGGCAGTGGAAAGGGGGCAGGGCAGTTCGTTGCCCCCCCCCCCCCAGCTGCCCTTTCCAAGCATTTGATACCAAAGAGAGTAACACCAGAGACGACAGGCAATTAACTGAGACTGTCCCAGTTTTCTATGACTTCCCCTATTTATATTAATTGACTCAACTATGAGCTAAGGAATTAAAAAAAAATGGCGCGCACGCACGCACACACACACACAGAGTAATTTAGTCAATATAAAGCTGATTACAGATTTTTAGATTAAATAAATAATGCAGGTTTATAATAAACTATTGTACAAGAAGTTACATATCTTTTGCAGAATTTGGGCATTTTGTCTGTCCTGTGCCCATTGTCCAGCGAATGAATGTGTACACTTTAGACATGTTATGTGTGTCCATGTGTGCGTGCATATGTGTAGGAGAGAGTCTACATTACAATAAATTTAATATTAATAGTTAGATGGACTACAGTTAAGACTGATCTTTGTTACTGTTCCAGAATTTAGCCTATGAAATAATTCTCACATTGGGACAGGCGTTTGAGGTAGCCTATCAGCTTGCACTTCAAGCACGAAAAGGAGGACATTCTTCAACCCTTCCAGAAAGCTTTGATAATAAGCCTACCAAACCCATTCCCAAACCACGTGTTAGCATTCGAAAATCTGTGGTGAGTAAGACATGTGTAATTGCATTTACAAAAGAAGCTTGATGCTGCTGTCATCTTGAGGCAGATTTATGGTTGAATCT
This sequence comes from Phrynosoma platyrhinos, assembly GCA_020142125.1. NCBI lineage: Eukaryota > Metazoa > Chordata > Lepidosauria > Squamata > Phrynosomatidae > Phrynosoma > Phrynosoma platyrhinos. The sequence continues at coordinate 176,327,411 of CM034708.1, read as the reverse complement.
GGAGTCCGGTTGGTACACTATGCGACCATAGCTATGCCACTTTACGTAGCAGTGGCAGCAGGAGAAAATATTGCGGGAGCAGCAACCATGAAGGAAGTTAAGTGTTGGAGAAGTAGGGTGTTCCAAGTTGTCAGCCGTTCCCTTGTCATCACTGCATGACTCTAGAAAAAGTAGACCTGCTGGCACAGTTTATCAATAGACCTGATTTGTAATACATTTACTCCAACCAAATGAGAAAAAACAGCAGCAAGGGGGTGAAAAATGTCAAAATTCAATATAGCTGGTTACTGACCAAATTTTACAAGTGAGAACCGTCATATTTAAGACATTCAAGTAAGGCAATACTAGCCATGCTAGAGTCTTTTGCAAATTAACTATAACTAAACATCAATTTCACCTTATGAATGCAGTATGAAAGCTTCAGTTTTTCCACTATGGATTGTTTCAGTCTTCCAATGAAAACTGTTGTCTTATGAGGTTCTTCCTTTTTGCATATGTATGAATTAGTTTATTTAATTTGTATAATAATTTATTTAACTCGTTTCAAAGCAACTCACAACATGAATTACAACAAGGTTCAGTCCCAGCTTTCACATGCTTGTGCCTCACAAGGGCAGTATAAAACACTTTTAACTTTACCATGAAATACTTCATACAGTAAGGTGCAAGAAAAATATATCAAGATAAAACATAAAAATACAGCAGGCCAAGGTCCATTGGAATGATAATAATAATAATAAAAACTATTTACTAATCCCTGGCTGATAGCTACTTGTGCTTTATGATGAAAGTGCTGAGGAAATGCCATTTCTTCTATCAACAATACCAGCCTCCTAAATGTAGCACACAGAAGGGCCTCTCACCCCAATTATAGTATGTAGATGGGATAATATGGAAGAAGTTGATCCCACAGGTTTCCTGAACTCCAGTTCTCATGAAAATATCTCCCACTAGTTCCTTGATAATGTTAAATAACATCTGGGTCAAGATAGATTCCTATAGGACACCATGACCTGGCGGCCGAAGTGCTGGACAGGACATAGTTATGCTAGACCACAGTGTCCAGTACTACTCTCTTCTTATGTAACAACTATCCCTACTGTTATTTCCACTACTTCCACTACCTGATACTCTTGTAGGGCCTATTCCTGGGCATCACAAACAACTCCTTTACCTAAACACATAGTAAAACATAACCTTAGCTGACACTACCCCAGATATTTACAAAATATTGATACAGGAAGCACTCATAGCAGGCAAAAGTTTTCTAATCTTTTCACAAAAGCTAAATAGGATTTTAGAAATGTTTCCTCTTTTGAAATCAAATGTGACTTGACAGTTTCCCACTTAGATATAGGTGCCAAACAGTCGGCTTCTGCATATTTATTCACAGACAAGGAAGGAAATGAATGTGCAAGTGGGTTTTGTGGATGCAGTTCCTCCTCCAAGCTGCTAGGAATGTACACACTTAGCTTTATTTTTTTTAGAAAAAAACACAGATAAGTTTTATTGGCTACATTTACCCTATCCTTGTTAAACGCGACATGCATGATGATTGGTTGCTTGATAAAGCTATGCATTCCACATTTGATTCAGTAGAGAAAGTGATACGAGAAACTGATCCTTGCAACCTGACCTTCAAGGCCATAAGTATAAAATCCTTATGTTACTAGGAATGCAGATGTAAAATTTATGTTTTCTCTTACACGCTCATAACTTCAGATTTAATAAAGACACATCTTGTTTCACCAGCTCAGTTCCAGAAGGGAGTGAAAACAATGAAACAATGCCCCATTGGATTATGATAATAAAACAGAATATAGGCTATAGCCCCAGGAAAGCAATACATGGTACATGCTGTGTAGATGACGATGTGCCACTGTGACCCACTTTTGAGGACTTTTTAAAATGTTCAGTACTGGAGTAGATAAAGCGTTGTTGTGTTTCTTTTTATTTGTTTCAAAGCAGATAGACCCCACTGAACAAAAGACTCTTGCCAACCTACCGTGGATTGTAGAACCAGGACAAGAAGCCAAAAGAGGAATTAATACCAAGTATGAGACCACAATTTTCTGATAGTGAACTGTCCTCTAGTTCTTGTTGTGCCTTGCACTCAAAGCAGTCATAGCACAGCCTTTCCTTGATGGCAACTCTTCAGTCTAGTAGAGGGGAAGACTGCACTAAATGAGTGGCCTTGAAACTAGCAAAAACATAAAAGCGGGGGGAAAGGCTGCTGGTCATTTCTGATGAATGTTCTTCCTGCAGCATTGACAGAAGAATGACATGGGATGGAGACATTTCAGTTACAGCCCACAAGAGGAGCAAGAGATTGTTTTCATGCAAGCACTTCTCTTAGGACTTTGCCACAGTGCTTTCTTTGATTTCGTATTTTAATGTTCTACTTTTACAAAGGTCTCTAATGCTGCTTAGTTATACAACATTCAGTTGTAGTTGGGTTTTGTTTTTTTATTTCGAACATGACAGTTTTTAAGTTGAAATAAATTCAAATTATTTAACACAACATTTGAAAAACGTTTATGGAATCATGGGAGTCCTAGAAAAATTAATTATACTGTTTAATATCTTTTAAACAATTCGTAAGAGAGCAAAACATTAACTTCCCTGATTTGTTGTTTGCTAGTTTTATGTACTCTTCATACCATTTAATCCTTTAGAGAAATGAGGTTCTGTATAGCAGTGTTACAAAGAATCAACGTTTTATGAATGGCTTTTAAAAAAGGAATAATAATGCATGAAAATGCACCTTGCATTAAATATTTTTGTGGGATAGAGAAAAATTATAAGTATGAATATTTATGATAAAGGAAGTCATTAATTATGAAGAGAGTTTGGATTTATTTTAAAGTTAAATAAATTGCTGCTACTGTATTGCCAGAGCAGTTACAGTGAGTGGGGTCATCAAGACACTTAGGAGCAGGAGTAAAACAGAAGCTGCCAGTGATTGCACTACAGGTACATGCAACTGTACACAATTTTTCAAGTTACTATAGCCATGAGTTTGAGTTTTTAAGAATTAGAGAGATGGTTTTAGTCAAAACTAGGAATTTTATCAAATTTTCTGTCTCAGAAAGCTGGTTTTAATGAAAAAGTTCGACTCAAAAAGAAGTTTTCCTAAATAAACTTTAAAAAATTCCAAAGTAATAAATTCTTTCCACAAAACCTGTTAAGCACTGGCTTGACATTTGACATAATAAAGTTTGCTTACAATTTTCTTTGAAGTATTTTAATTTTGTAATGTCTTTGTGGAGTATTTGTATAATAACATTATGTATATTTCAGTGGAACTGAACGAATTATGAAGTAAAAATATCAATCATAAGCGAAAAAAATACATTTTAATGTATATTCTATCCAGTCAAATTGTGAGTCATTTTGAACTTCATTATAGAGATATTGATGAATAGTGTGGTTGACTTAATGTTTTTTATTATTCTTTCATATTTAACTGACAATTTCAGTTACACTCAACCTGGATTTTTAACAAAATTGATAATGGAACTTTAAAATTTAAAATTGTATATGATTTAGTTGAACCTAATCATAGCGCAGAATGACAAAAAAAACAACAACAAAACCCTTTTAATACAGTATTCAATTTACTTGAAATGATGAGCTCCTTGTACATATTTTGCCTATTCATTGTTGATATGTATGTAGTAGGCTGAAAGTAAAACACTGAAAAATATAGTACCAAAAGGAATATTGTATAGGAGAAAAGTAAATAGTAGCCTCACTGCAACAAATACTTCTGTGTAAATATGCTTGGGCTTCCAGTTATAAATTTTGTAATTTTTGTCATTATTTATATCCTATGAAAGCACACAAAATAAATTGGAGTTGTACAGTCACTATTGGCTTCTGTTGAACACTAGGCTGTTCTGAAATGAGAACTAATGTAATTTGAGCATGGAAAATGTAATACGAACCATTTCATTAGACATTACTGTATCTCACATATAATGCTCCTAAAGCAATGAAGAATCCTGTCCCAGTTTAAAGACTAATAAGATTTATTTGGCATAAGCTTTCAAGGACTGCAGCCCACTTCATCAGATGCATCAGGCAACAGACCTTTTTTTAGGCAGTCTCTTGGTGACTGACCAGCTACAGAAGAAGCACCTTTTAATGGGACTGCAACACTTTTTCCCCTTATGTACTCTGAGATCAGATATAGGCTACTGGTCATGAAAGTGATAGCCAATGAAAACCTGTTAGCATTCAAGATGCCATAAGACTTTGGGGGGTTACAGACTGCCAGAAATAGTGCAAATTGAGTCCACTTTTAGGGTTAGGGTTAGTGCTTGGGAATTGTTTTTTTTCCTGAGACATATAACCTCTGCCAGAGAGCTCTGGTGCCACAATAAAATACAATTCCCATGATTCCCTAACCCTAACCCTAACCCTAAAAGTGGACTCAATTTGCACTATTTCTGGCAGTCTGCAACCCCCCCTTTGATGTTTTTATTGCAGCAGCCTAACATGGCTGTCCCCTCCACTAAACAATGAGATTGGTGTTGACCAAAGGCAACAACTTAAAAAGCCAATGCTAGAACTAGGAGAATACATAGCATATATACTCAACTATAAGTTGACCTCATGTGTAAGTCGAAGCCAGGTTTTGGGAGCAACATTATGGATTTTGAAATGACCCAAGGATAAGCTAAGGGTAAAACTTAGAGGCATGTAACAAAGGATCCAAAGGATTAAGCGAAAGAAACCAATGCCAAAGAACTTATGAAATTCCAGCAGGCATAATTGTTTCTGCTCACACTAAAGGCTGAACGGATGAGAGAGTAGAGGTGGGTCAGTGCTTCCAGGACAGATTACATTCTTGGCTTTCACCAAAGGATGGTTCCTTTTTTAAAATAAGAGTTAAAGTACAGCACTTACATTGACCTGTGGATAAGTCACCACAAAAGGTGCCTATTTAAAAATTTAGTCTAAATTAGTTATTGCAATTAGTATGAGCTCATTTCAGTATGTGTTGAAGCCAAAGATTCAATGGAAAAGATGGAGGTAAGAGAGAGCAAAACAGTATCATGTACAGGTGGAGAGGCACACACAAGTGAGTGATGCTGGAACATTTTAGAGATGATTTTTCAACAGGTTAAGGGAGATGAAGGACAAAGATCACAGGCTAGGATATGTTGCAGTATGAAGGACTAAAGTTATGGCAAGCTTTTGAAATTAATAGTGAATTTGCACCTCATGCAAATGTAAGAAAAAAAGCTAGTATTGGTATTCAAAAAAGTCATTTAGACTTTATGCCTGTATAGCAGGGCGAACAATAAAGTCAATAAGTACAGGTTGTATAATAGGAGAACAGGGGAAGAACGGTAGGACATACTCAGTTTGCAATCATAATGAATCATCACCCAATAGGATAATTTAGATTTGGTGATAAGAATACTTGTTTCAGCACAGTGCAGAGGACAAAATCAGATTGTCTGGGATTAAAGAAGAAGCTGATGAGAAATTAGAATTAAGTAGTGTACTTCAGAGGTTTGAGTACAGAAGGCAAAAGGGAAAATGGACAACAGAGGGACAAGATCGCTCCCTTTTTTTAACAGAATGAGGAAAATTTTGGTATTGCCTGATATAAAAAAAATGATTCAGAGTAATGAAAAGGAAGGATACTGAGAGAGAAGACAACCATGAATTGGGAAGAAAAGAGCATGCAAGGAAGGGTTAAATAAGGACACATAGTCGTCAAATCATCGAAAGATGCAGAGGAAGAGAAAATGGGCTGAATAACATGTAGGAGACAAAGTTGGAAAATAAAAAGGATCTATAGTTTGATATCACTATAGAGCATGTAAAACATTATACACAACACTAGGATGCAATGCTACAATCTCCATCAGTGTGTTGTGTAATTGCATGAACATGGGCTGTTAAATAATAAGATGGAACCCTGAGGCACTCTGGAGGTTAAGAGCCATAGGGCTGAACAGTAATCTTCCAATGCTACTCTTTTGGAAATAGTCCTGTGTATAGGAGTGGAACTGCTGTAAAACTGCCTCTTATGCCTATTCTAACTTTGCACAGCTGGTCCAGTAAAATACCATTAAAAGAAACCAACAGTCACTGAGATCCAAGAAGTCCTCAAGGGGAGTCAGTCAGAGCAACTATAGCCATTCCAGTAGCATTCCCTGGATTGAAGCCAGATTGAAATGCATCCTGATAGTACATTTCCTCCAAGAAAATATAAAGCTGCCCAGCCACCACACACTCAAGCACCTTGCCCCAAAGGGGAGAACAGCAATAAGACTGTAGTCTTCACGTATTTCCGGGTTCAGGGAGATCCTCTTCAGGAGATGGCATGGTAAAGCTTCCTTCAAGGCAGCAGGCATCTCCTCTAACAGAATTATGTATTCCTGAGCCTACTAAATCAAATTACATCTTCTGGATCTCACCAGCCAAGATGAACAAGGGTCAAGCTTACATGTGGTGGAATGGACTAATCCAAGCATATTGTCCTCATCATCAAGCTGCGACAACTGAAAGTGATCCGAAGAAACCTGTTCAGATGGGACACTACATACTTCGCCAGACTGATGACTGCAGTGTCAAGTTCTGAACAAATATGAGTGACTTTTTCTTTGAACTTTCAAGCAAATTTATCTAACCAGGCAACCAGAGGTTCTAGTCGTGGCCTCTTTGAACCTGGTCCCAACAGACTTCTCATTGTTCAGATCAGGTCCTCCAGATAGTATGTCAATGATAAAATAGCACTGAGACTTTTTGTCAGCCTCACTACTGCATAAAAAAGCAAAACGGAGTCCTCGCTAATCTTTGCTCATACTTGTTCCAAAACTTGCAGTCTAGTTCTCAGTCAGCCTTTAGATCAGTAAACCAACATTAATTTTGGTCTTCACAGAGCTGGACTTAGGAGCAAATGTATCAATGTCTGTTTCCATCTTGCCTTTCCATAATAAGACCAATACCTTGATGCAAACAAGCCTACTTAGTCAGAAAATCCCCTACTGCAGGGGTTCTTAAATGGTAGGACAAGACCCTGGGATGGGGTGGGGGAGACTAAGACCCCAATTTCTCCTCCTCCTCCCTATCTTTTTTACATGTAAAATGTACACGTGTTGAGTTAAATGTTGAATCTACTTAAATAAAACTTTTAATTCAAATGTTATTTCCTTATAAGATATTAGAATATGAATATACATGAATGCATGCATGAAAATACGCACACTAAATAAATATTTTTCTCATATACTAGGTTGAGTAGGGAGGGGCATGCCATCTGCATGTAGATGTAAAGGGGGTCACAAGAGTGAAAATGTTGAGTACCACTGCCCTAGGGCATTCAGGAATTCTTCAGATTTCATTAGTCTCTGGGGGCAGACCATTGTAATCTGCCCCCCACCCCTGCAGAGGAGGTAAGCTAATGCCAAACCAAACTTCCCAAGGCAGTGAACTTACTGTGAAAATGATGTTATTGAACCCTGCTCCCCCCAGGATCTACACCACAACAAAACAAAAACAGGCCAAAATCATGTTCTGCCATCTTTCGGGCCAGCAATGTACTGAGACAACACTGTGGTCATCCCTGGTAGCCAGGAGCCCCAGTCCATCACGGAGGAGGAGCACCTCATGGAAGTAAGGTCAGCAGAGACCAGATGTTAAAACCTTCCTCTTCTGCTTCCTAGCTACAACCAAACCACCTTGGTAAGTTAGGGGGAAAGCAGACGAGGGCGTCCAGGACGCCCTGGGCCGGCGCGCCG
>CM034708.1:176283948-176317691 GCA_020142125.1 Phrynosoma platyrhinos | reverse complement strand
GTAGCCTTTAGTTCTGCCCTGATCAGAAAATGATCCGTCCATGACAGTCCATGACATATTTAAAATTCTATTAAATATAGAATTTTAAACTTTGATTCTTTGTATCCCTAGTTCCCTAGTACTTGTGTTGTTTTTGGAATCAGTCTCAGTTCTTAGGAAAGCATAGTTAGACAAAAGCACATTTGTGCTACTCTGCTAATTTAACGCTAGACCCTAACAGACTTGGCTTTGACCTTTTTGATATTTAATTTTTTTTCCTTACCAAACACTGAAGCCTTAGGAAACTTAAATTAAAGCCTACATAACATTCTGTTACATAAACATTAATATACAGCCGCCCCTCCATTTTTGTAGATTTGGAGTCCACGTCTCTTGCCCGTTCGTGGGCAGCAAAAGGAGGGGAGTAAAATGGAGTGCACACCTGCGCACCACCCCTTATATGCACCACAGGCACAGGCGCCATTATTTTCAATGGAGCTCGAATATTTGCAAGCTGCCATTTTCCCGGGGGGGTGGGGTGGGATGGATACCCCACAAATTGGGATTGCTTACAACCTGCACATATCGACTTCAATTAAAAGCTACAGAAATGTCTGAACCAGGAACTCCAAAACCATTTACTGACAAAAATGTAAGTATGTGGGTAAAAGCTGAAATTGTTTATATCATGTCCGGAGGCAGTGGGGAAAAACAGAGATAGCATTCAACATATCTCAGCTAAATAATGAGACTGTCTGAAAACTGGAAAAAATTATGGGAGTGGGAGATAAAAAAAAACAAAACCATTTCAACACCATTAAATATAGAATTTTAAACTTTGATTCTTTGTATCCCTAGTTCCATCTTATATATGAGAGCCTTCAAATTAAATAAATTTATTTGAATATGGGGGAAAACATTTTAGTCATGTGGATGTGTGATCCCTTTTCATTAACACATTTCAGGAAAGTGCCTGGACAGAAAGGGAGGGAAACATGCTCTCGTTTTCTCACTCTCCCTTCCTGAATGAAATAGCTGTTTCAAATGTGACATTTCTTTAGTGACAGACAAAAGGATTTACTATCGGGTGTGCTATGGCCCCAGAGGTAGCTAACCTGGAGAGGTTTAATAGTGAAATCACCCATCCTAAAAGTTTATTAAGATCTAGCTCAAGTTTATATATTATGGCATTTGGAGGTGAAATGAAACTAAGTTTATGAACTTTTATGGGATGGTAATGTACAATTTGATATACTGTATATACTTGACTATAAGTCGACCTCATGTATAAGTTGAAGGCAGATTTTGGGGACAAATTATGGATTTTGATATAACCCATGGATAAATCAAAGGTAAAACCTAGGGGCATGTAACAAAGGAAATAAAGGATGAAGCAAAGGAAAACAATGCCAAAGAACTTACAAAATGCCAACAGGACTACGGTTTATGCTCACACAAAAGACTGAATGGATGAGAGAGGAGAGGGAGTCAGTGAATATATGAAAGATTGCACTGTTGCCTTTCACCAGGGAATGTTTCTTTTTTAAAATAAGAGTTAATGTACAGAACTTACATTGACCCATGGATAAATCGACTCAGGTTTTTTGGATCAACTTTTTTGACTAAAATTTCTAGACTTAAACATGAGTATATGCAGTAGAATACACTAATTCAGAAATTAATTTATTGGATTTAAATGTAAAGAAGGCAGGAGATCAACTCACAAGCTGCCTATATAGAAAATAAGCGGCTGTTAACATCTATTTAGGGTTTGACAGGACACATTCCAGTTCCTTCAGATGCAATCTCCTCTTTGGAGAGTTCCTTAAACTAAAATGGAACTGGTCAAGTGATGCTGACTTTAGAAATGAAGTTGTGTATTGGCAGAACTACTGACAGAGGGTACCCACAGAAAGCAGCGTCTCAGAGCAGTATGTTAGGTAAAGTTTTCCCAACAACACATTTCTGCTCTTTGGAGAAAACAAGATGGCCCCAGTCTAACCATCTCAACTATAGCCTCACTCCTAATTGCCATTACCAACGGTCCGCTGGATTTTAAATTTGTATCTTGTCCAGCTATACCATTTCCAGCATAGAATGCTGCTATGAAAGTAAAAATTGAATGCTGTAATAGTGGGATGTGAAAGGGCCTTAAATCTATTCCAGGCCTCCAAGAAAATTAAATTCATGAACCAAAGATGCATATTTTACACCATTCCACAACTTGCAATCACAGGTGTTTCTTTAAAATATGTTACTTACTGAAAATGCCAGAGAGTTTGTGTGGGGAAAACAACCAAGCCTCTTACAAAACATATAGAGGAACACCACTGCAATATAAGAAAACAGGTCTTGATAGAACACCATTCTGCAAGAGACTTTCAATTTTGAGCAATAAAGAAGGTGAAACTCCCCAGTTGAGAAAGTCTTATTAAAAAAGGAGGAGCTTATCTTAAAATCTTTGGCTTCTTTAGGCCTAAACAAAGTTTCCATTCTTATAAAATGTTTCAGAACTCAAAATTTTAAATACTTTATAAAATCTTTTAGAGCCTAAATGAGAAATCTCTCTCTCTCTCTCATTCTCTCTCCCTCGAATTTTCCTATTAATTTCCCTAGATGCTCCCCAGGGTTCTTTTGCTTATTAAAACTTAGCCAGCAGGACCATTGCCTGCCAAAACAGCAAAAGAGACTCCGGTATGGATACTGTGGCAATATTTGTATTCCCTACAATTGTAAGGACTGGTGACTGAAGACCAAACAGAATAGAAGGGCAGGCTTACTACTTACATAGAACTGAAGTGTTCAGGATTCCTTCACCTTTGTTTTATGAATGCCCTGGCTATTTTCATCATGTTCCGAGCTATGTCTTCTTAAAATACTGTTTTCATCGTCTATACAAATTCAAATACACTTCTCTATCCCCGCTCCTCACGCTCATGTTTAGCTATAGTCTTTTGGCACCATCTTTCATTTTATTAAATTTTCTCCAACCTATCCAGTCTCTTTATTCTACTTCTACCCTGATCTTGCAGTTCCCATTTCCCTAACTACTGAGCTTCCAGGTTCTTGATTTACTACTCCGTGGTGTTACAACAATAAATTACACATATCAAACAGGCTGCCATTCCTACCTAAATCTCAGGGAAATAAATGATTACATTTACTTAATGAAAATGCATCAAACACATGCAAAGATACTCTTTGTTATATTCACAACCACTCAGAAAAAATGCTCCTTGCCTTTACACAGCCATTTATGGAACACAAGGCCTTTCTATCATACATACTCAATAATACCCAAAGACTATTGATTGCTATTGGCTGAATCCTTTGCTTCAGTTTCCACAGCATAAAGAGGGCATGAGAACCTCTCTCTAGTTCCCAGTTATAACGAACAGAGCAGCTCTCCTTTGCCACAAGATCAACAAAATACTTATGTAAATAAGCCACTTGGCAAGAATAGGGTATCCTAGATGCTCACATTTCTCAGTGGTGATTGTATATTCAAACAACTATAGAACCACTTTTCATGTCAATTATGCTTTGTCCAAAAGAAAACTTAAAACTGACACATTTATTCCTCTTAAAATTTCACTCCAGTTCTACCGCCATTGTTTGTTAGTAATTAATTTTGATCTAATAAATCCTTTCACTACAGGAGTTCCAGCGCACCCTTGGGCTTCCCTATTAATTTGAATAGAGGGAAAGATCCATAAACACAAGGAATAAATACAATAGTCCAGTCTATTCAAATGAATGGACAAAATATTTGTGCAGGAATTATGCAGCTGCTTGAGTGCATATAATTCAAGAAGCAGATACTTCTCTGTCATTGTTATGGGTCTTCAAGTTGTTTCTGACTAATGGCAATGCTAAAACAACCTATCACTTAATTTAAAAATCAACAAATGAGCAAAATATTAACCACTGAATGAAATAGAACTACTGTAATATTATAGGTAGCAAAAGAAAGTATTCTTTCTTCATTATCTACCAAGGAGAAATTATATTTACTTCCTTTTAAAAAATGATTTTTATCTTGGTGTCATTAGCTGTTGAAATGTTTTCAACAAACAAATCAGGACTTCTCTGCTGGGTGCTTTCTTCATTTATCACAGCAAAAAACCAAAACCAAAACCAAAAAGTAATTAAGCTCGTAGAATGCACAGGCACCGCATTTCATTATTTGGCAGTCAAAATATTCTCAAGACGAATTACAAGTCCGACATCAGCTTGTGAAGACATTTGGAAAAAGTTAACAACCTCTTCCTCAATCCCCACAATTCAAACAATTTGCCAGCCAGGCACATCCCAAAGGCAACTGAAGGTACTGGGATACTCAACATTATTGACAGTGTTCTGCTGTGTCAGAGGTTTGAAAATATTGTTTCAAGCAGACAACTGTACAATCTGAGTAGCATTTTAAGAAATGAAACCACCAGATTACACATACAGAGGAGATGAGCTGACTATTTATTGTAAAGGTCTATTCTGCATCACAGAGGAGACATCTAGGATCAGTTCACCTCTTGCTGCCATCCAAGCCAAGCAGGTCATATGACCTAAAATATGTTTTAATCTACTGAACCCGTAGTTTTTCTTCCAGTTTTTTACATAGTTTATCACATGGGTAGCAAAGTGCAAAAATCCTGTGCAGAAATGGGATTTAAAAATCCAGAAAAAAACCAGCAAAAGCAGGTTGATTTTCATATGTGTTGGCATTAATAAGCATTAACGAAATATTAACCCAAACAGAAAGTCGACAAAGCTCACTCTTTTTTACTTTCGGGATTTTCCAAAAGTAAAAAGGAGCAGGTTTTGTCTAGTTTCTATTCGGGTTAATATCACGTTAATGCCCATTAACCCTGACGTCATGTGAAAATCAATCCTCTTTGGGGATTTTATTGACTTTCTATTCAGGTTAACCCCCGACGTTGTCTGAAAATCTACTTGATTTTGTGGGTTTTTTCCAATTTAAATTTAATTTCTGCACGGGATCCGTCCCGTGTGATAAACTCCATAGTCAAATATAGACAAGACAGACCATATGGCAGGAAGGAGTAAAGAAGAGAAATCTACTAAATAAACGAAAGCTAACTGGATGTATGCAACATATTCAGGGGTAGCTGTGCTGGCCATGTAGCAAAGTCCAGTAACATCCAAAAAATCCACAAAACAGATAATTTTACTGAGACAACCAAAATGCATGAAATACATTTTGTAAGCTTTTGAAGCTCCACTGGCTTATTCATCAGGCAAAGGTGTTAAAAAATCAGATAGGAGGAAATAAAATATGATATTAGTCACAAGCCTGCATTTTGTCAAGAAGTAGCTGTTCTCAGTTCAGGTGTTGTTGGAAGGACATTCAGACAGGCAGGCCCCTCCTCCTGGCCATGTGGGTACTCCAGGAAATAAAATTTAAGTTCCATTAGCAAGACAAAAATAGATGCTCCTCTTGAGATCCAAGTTGCCTCCATCCTTTGTGAAGCTACAAGCACTTTTGTTAGGCAGAGAGCACTGAATTTCTAAAGATGCCCTTCATGTTTTTGCATTAGGAAACATTTTTAAGTGTTGTCTTAAACATGCCAAATATAATCTATTTTTTTAAAAAAATGTTTTACCTTTGTTGGAGGTATAAACCTCAAATGATAAAGCCCTAGTCCATTGGCTTTCTTTTTAGATTTCCTCTGATGTGGCTAAAATGTGGTATCTTACATCCAGAAAACATATCCAGAATAACCATGTTGGCCATGTAGCAAAATACAGTAACATCCAAAATCCACAAAACAGTTATACCTTTATTAGATGTCTGTAAGATGACACACAGTCAAATCAGGAAAAAGACCAGAACAATGTTCAGCTACAGACTCACACAGCTTGGTCTGGATGTCTTTTTCTCGGCAGTGTAAAATTAACCTTCAGAATATGTAACCAACAGCTTGTTGTCAGGCTGCGGAAATGAGATAACCAGAAATCAAATTTACCCAAGAAAGGTGAAATGCCATGGTAGCTGGGTCTATTAGAAAGCCACCTGATCTAACATCTGCCTGCCAAAACTGCTTGAGCAAAGCACATTTATCTAGCTTATAATGTCTAGTGACAGTAGACAGGTTTACTGAGGTGGTCACTCTAAGCTTCACTAGGAGGCGTGTTAGTAGAAAGAACTGCAGGTGCAGATGTAGCTGCTGCTCTAAGTAAGGTGTTATGTTCCTTCACACTGTAAGCCACAAATATGCAAGGCTTTAATTACCTAGCAAAAGTGGAGACTGTTATTTTCTTCAGGTTTAACAAGCAGGTTAAAAGGATACCTTTTTCAACACCAGTCTTCAAAAATATTGATCCAGCTGAGCTCTCCTGGTCCAATTTCTAATACCTACTGATGTATGGATGTGAGAGCTGGACAGTTAAGAAAGAAGATAGGAAGAAAATCAATGCATTTGTGAGAATGTGGGGCTGGAGAAGAGTGTGGAGGGAAGGCAGGTTAATCAATCAGGACTGAGCTGGTGACAGCCAACAGAAATTCTGTAGGAACAGTTGGAAGTCAGATAGGGTTTGGATTCCAGACAGTGAGAGTCTGATGGAGAAGGTTCCAGAGTGGAACAGGGTTAAGGTCCAGAAGAGAGAGGCCTAACCCATACTAAACTCCAAGTGAGGGAGTTAATAAACAGAATATCCTGAGGGGTATCGATAGCCTTAGAGGCTGGTTAAGAAATAGTGGTAAAGGTACCCAAAGAAGGGCTAAGAGTGTCCAGTGGGGGTAACTGAAAGTGTTCCAAGGAAAGGAGTGTTTTAGAGTATTATTATTTGTAACTGTAACCAATTATAACAAGTGCAGCAAGACCAAGTGAAACATTGTTACTTGTATTGTAAATAAAGTTTAGTTGTTACTTTATGAAACTCGTGTCTACAGCGTGGATGAATATCCACGCTACTAAACCTTATGCAAGATAGGTTATACCAAAGAGTTTTAGAAGAGAACGTTGGCGAAGGAGTGGCTCTTTGCATTGGGTGGTGGCAGCTGTGGGATGAAAAGGGACCATGGTGTGGCCACAAATGAAAGAGAAGAAAAAGCGTGCATGACAGGGGGCAAGAGAGAAAAGCATCCTGTGAAATAGTGAAAGATAAGAATTAATGTTTGTTCTGAAGGTAAGATCCATAGGGAGCACAATGTCCTTGTCAAATATATAGTGGTGTGCAATGACAAAAAGTGTCCATAATTCAGACACTGTTTTGGTAGACATAATGGTTACCATATTGTAGCCATTTTTCATGGTCTGCAGAATATATCCAATTGTAATGGAACTCTACTACACCTGTTAAAAAAAGACAGCATTGGGATCATGAAAACTGCTGCTTTACTCCTTTGGAACATGACTTTGTAGAGGGAAAGGTATTTGATCTGGGTTGGAAGCATGATAGGAGAAGGTAAAGGTTTCCTCTTTGACATGAATCTCTAGCTGTAAGCAACTGTAGGAGGTGGTGCTCATCTCTGTTACTAAGCCAAAAGGCCAGTATTGTCCAAAGACGACACCATGGTCATATGGTCAGCATGACTACACGGAACGCTGTTACTTTCCCACCAAAGTGGTACCTATTTATCTACTTGCATTTGCATGGTTTTGAACTACTAGGTTAGCAGAAGCTGGGCCTAGTGATGGGAGCTCACCACATCGTGCGGCACCGGGGCCGCAAACTGCCAACCTTCTGACCTTACAATCGTCAGAACTGGCATCTTAACCACTAAGACACCACGTCTCTAGTGGCATGATAGCCACTAGCAAACAAGTTTTCCAGGACAATGATTCAGAAAGAGGTTGGTCTAGATCCTTAGGATTCTGTTCAATTCTAACTGGGTATCTGTGAAGAGGTTTCAAAGTATGTCTATCAATTTCAGAAGAATTTTACATCCAGACTGACAGCTATGCAGCTTCCAGACTACTCAGAGCTATCAGTAGGGAAGATGGTATTTGCCTTTTCAAAATATTAAGGTATAGACCTGTTCTATGCAACCTAGAGAAACAACATGTGACTTTAATTTTAGCATTCAATGCATCTTTTACCTTTCACACAATCTGGCAAAGGTCAATCAAGTGGCATGTATTCTGTAACTGGAGGCCAAACAAGAATCTAGGATAGCATGTAGACTACAATAATCCAGCTAGATAATTTAACACTAGCTATAAAATGAAACCAGTCTTCATTTGTTCTGCGAGTGGCACCAGATCCAAGCACTAGGCCTTCTTTGCTGAAATGGTGACAAGCATTAGCTGCACCCTCTTCAGCTCTAATTTTGAGTAATATCATAATAGTTTTTTGCCAGCACAGTCACTACGGAAAGGTTGTATTTAAAAAAAAAACCAGGGAAAATATTCTGAACTCACCGCACGAAGCCTGGACAGAAATCATGTTATTGGCTGATGAAGTGAAGTAATTCATTTCCAATCATCTCACGATAAGACTATCTGCATTATTACAGAAGACTGGTTCTTCGGTCAGAGATTGTGCTAAAACAGATGTGGCATTGGAATTGTCTTACCTGTCAGAAATAAACTCTGGTAGATTTTACAACCCATTAAAATGAAATATAATAATGAAATGAAATAATGTAATTTTTCCTCCTGTTATGTTATTTGTTACAAATGTTTCAAAATAGATTTTGAAAATTGCCATTAGACTCCCCCCACCTCCTGTTATCATGATGCAACATATTGATGCTGTTACCTCTTTGCCTGTTCTGGCTGCTTCAGATAAAAAGTGGGGAAATTCTTGGCGCAAAATGCCCACTTTTTTTACCCCAACAGTAAACTCACTTGTTTTTGCAGGGATAGTTGTAAAAAGCTATCCACAATGGGGAAAGGAAAGAGAGATTCTGGGTTTTTAAATTATTTTTTGTCACCACAGTTCTCCCCTCTCTGTGAGAAGGTAGTGTGTCTAATAGTCTCCTCAGACATAAAGTACTGGAAGAACCAGAATACTTAGCAGTTTCTTGCACCTCATATTTTTCAGGAGAAGAGGTCTAGCAGTTAAACTTCTCAATATACAGAGCTAATTGCCACCTTAAGTTGTAATTGTAATATGGAGTAACTCAGACTGAATGATTAATTTTGAAGGGAATTTTCTTATGATCATACCATCTTTGTGGGCACAAATCAAAAAGAGTAGAGAATTAAAGAATTGCCAGGTTGTGTAAAAGGTAAAAGATGCACTGAATGCTAAAATTAAGTCATTTGTTGTTCCTCTGGGTTGCATGGAACAGGTCTATGCCTAAATGAAGCTGCTTTAATTTTTTTAAATTTATTTTTCTATTAAAATTATACAATATTAAAAAAATTTAAAAAGCTTATATCTGTAATGACAATCTCATACATATTAACAATCACAAGTCCTTCCTTTAGTTCTTCGAAAGTAAGTACATCTTGTATACTACATGATTAATTAACCCTTCTATATCTCTTACATTGTTGACTCAGCTCTTACTTTAATTCTAATAATCATAATCTTATACACTTATCCATTTCTTATTCAATTTTCAGTTTCATTCTAAGTTTCCATTCTTTTTCTCAATTTCCTTAGCTTAAGTTTATTTTATTCATTGTCAATTACTTTGCTATTTTTAGTTCCATCTTTCTTCTAAATATCTCTCTATAGGAGCCCACTCTTCTTCCAATTCATTTAAATCTTTATGGTTTAAGTAATTTTGTTAATCTGTCCATCTCTTTCATTTCTGACAATTTCCAAAGCCAATCATCTATTGTAGGTACTTCTTTTTTCCATTTCTGTGCAATCAATATCCTAGCAGCTGTCACCATATACAAAAGGATTCTCCAATATTTCTTCTCCAAGGCTGGGTCTAATTTATGTGTCATGTTAAGCAAATAGAGTATGCCTTAATGTTTTGAAAAGGCAAATACCATCTTCCCAAATGACAGCTCTGAGTAGTCTGGAATGTATAACTGCCTATCTGGATATAAAATTATTCTGAAATTGATAGACTTACTTTGAAACCTCTGCACGGATATACTCAACTGGAATTGAACAGACTCCTAAGGATCAGACCAATCTTTTTCTGAACACTATCCTGGAAAAACTGAAGCTTTTGTACAATTTTTACTCTCCCAATTAAAACAGTGATAATAGAGGCTGCTCATTTGCACGAGGGTGCATCTGCACTGTAGAAATAATGCAGTTTGACACCACTTTAACTACCATGGCTCCATCCTGCAGAATTTTGGATTTATAGTTTTGTGAGACACCAGCACTCTCTGGCAAAGAAGACTAAAGATCCTTTAAAACTACAGATCCCAGGATTCCATAGGATGGTGCTACAACACTTAAGATGGTGTTAAAGTGCATTATTTATACAGTAGAGATCAGTGAGTCCCAAACTCTGGTCCTCCAGGTTTTTGGACTTCAGTTCCCGGAAACCTCAGCCACCTTGACCAATGATCTGGGATTCTGTGAGGTGAAGTCCAAAGCAACTGGAAAGCCAGAGTTTGGGAATCACTGTGCAGATGCTTCACTGAAGTGTCATTATAATCAAGGACTAGGGTAGTACAGGGGTAGGCAACCTTTCCCCTTTAAGGGCCAAGGGACTTCAGCTCCCAGAAGCCTCAGCCATGTTGGCCAATAGTCCCATGTTGGCCAATGGCTCCTGGGATTCTGGGAGCTGAGGTCCCTCGGCCCTTAAAGGGGAAAGGCTGCCTACCCCTGGGGTAGTGGGATTCCTGGCTTGGTTTCCCACAGCAAATTGTGAATCAGCATTATGAGCTACTGAAGGAACGTGCTGCCTCTGCACAACCAGCTCCTAGAGGAAATTGTTAAAATAGCTCCAGCATCCCTCTACAAACTGGCATGTTTGACCAGGCTTGTGGGCTTTGTCTGAGACTTTGGGCCTATACAGACTGCCAGAAATAATCCAGTTTGAGGCCACTTTAACTGCCCTGGCTCTGTGCTAGGGAATCATGAGAAGTGTAGTTTTTTCTGAGACACTGAGGTTTCTCTGTCAGAGAGCTCTGATGCCACAATAAACTACCGTTCCCATGATTCCTTAGCACTGAACCAGGACAGTTAAAGTGGCTTCAAGCTGGATTATTTCTGGCAGTCTGTACTGGCCCTTAGAAGACTCAGAAATCATTTTTCCCAGTCAAAACAGGTGAGGGAAATAACAGGTGACAGAATAGGACAACCACCATAAAAGACACACACCCTTACAATATAAAATGTAGAAGAACAAACAAGGAAACAAGTAATAATGCATGGTAATGTAGAAGGCAGCAGGAAAAGAGGAAGACCACATTCCAGATGGATAGACTCAATCAAGGAAGCCACAGCTGAGTCTCCAGGATCTGAGCAGGGTTGTTGATAATAGGGTGACTTGGAGGGCTCTCATTCATGGGGTCACCAAAAGTCAAAGTTGACTTCATGGAAGTTAATAAGAACAAAAGGCTGAGGATATCTGATATGGTCTGAGACGAGAAAAAACTGGGAAAGCCAGAAATTCAGTAGATTAAAGAAAATTTAAGTTTTAGGTTATGTGACCCCTGCTCAAAGTTAACAAGCACCTGGATGTCTCTTTCTTGTGGTTTGGAAACATGTCATTTCATTTTTGGGTGTTATATTAGTTGTTATCTGGGCACCCATGGGATGCCCAGCCTTTATAACCCTATAAGAGATGTAGGGCTGAAGCAGATAGGCGCGAAAGAGCAGCCCAAGTCCGCTCCAGCCGCAAGCGGTCAGGACCGCACTGACCACATGGCCTATTCCTAAAGTGGGCCATGGCCACAGGACCCAACCAACGCTACCAGGAGTCGGATTATCCTGGCTCCTTATAGCTCCAGACCAAAGGACCAGAGCGTGGCTTTAGGCCACATTGGAGGTGTGCACCATTTGAATGCCACACCTCCAAAGGTGCTGCAAGCCACTTCTTTTTACCCATCTGTTCCAGGCCATAGCCATGTTAGTCTGGAATATCAGTATGCAGTATCTTGTAGCATCTTTGAGACTAATTGAGTGAAATAAGTTGTAGTATTAATTTTTTTGTAGACTTGGTCTATGTGTTCAGATCCATGAGAAAATATATGAAAGCTAATGCTACAACTTATTTTGCTCAGTTAGCCTCAAATGTAATAATAAACAGTCAGTTTTGCCTGGCTTGTGAAATGAAGTGAGAGATCCATGTTAGTTGTATCTTTTAACTACTTCCAATTTCAGTTATTTGGTGACCAAGCAAATAATGAAGATAAAGCTCAAAAGAGGTGCATGTCTTTTATTTGTAGACACCAAAGCTAAACTCCAATGCAGTTCACACTAAAGTGCTCTGCTCCAAGGGAAATGAACAATAATTGTTATTTTCCAGAGCAATCTCTATTCTGGTACAGCTCTCTTAGCCTCTTTCACATGAAGGGTCCTTTCCTATTACAGTACTAGCAATGCAACCCACCCCCCTAGCTTTCTTTTTAATATAGTAGGGTTCCATTTTATGGAAAAAGAGAGAACTATATTTACCATGAAATAACTACAATGAAACAGCACAAAACAGCTTTTTAAAGTGTTTAGGATACACACTCAAAGTACTAGCAAAATTAGGGTATAGGGGGGACAGGACGTAAATGACTTTTTTTTTTTAAGATGAAGTCTTTCAAAATGACATAGCAGAAATTTTTTGATTTCCATTAACAGGAAGCCACCAGATACTACAAAGCTATTTCAGCCACTTTTCCGAAATAAAATGGTTTTGGTCATAGCCATAACAAAACAAAGGGAACTCAAACACAACTAGAAAATATTAAAGCCAATATAGAGCCATCATATTTAATCATAGCCACTGTTAATCTGACAGGATTGTGTTCTGATTTTCCTAGACTCCATCCTTCTATCCAATCCAATATGAAAAGAGAAAATTCAAAGCAAGAGGATACTAACAATGAAAAGAAACAAATAGATTAATGGATGAAGATGAGAGAAAATACACTGCATTTTGCATTATATAAAAATATTTATTGCTTAACAAAATAACAACTTGTTTAATCAAACCCAACAACATTACCAAGGCAAAGTTTTCATATCATTTTAAAAATTCAGTCGTCAGCAAATTTAGCTTTTTCCTTTGATGCACAGATATATAGATAATTTAACATAAAACAGCAGACCAAAAAGTTTGAGATGCTATTAGTACTCTTACTATGTCTTAAAATGCTAGATAAACTGGAAACAATTTCTCCCTCCAAATGTTTATAAACCAACAATAATTATGTAGCTTTTTAATTTTCACTTGCAACAAATTGCACCAGCAGAATTTTTAAAAGGTAATCTCATTTGAAGAACTTCACTGGAAATGTTTTCCACGAACTGGGGAATCCTCACTTAATTATTTTTAAACATCCAATCCAATTTAATTTAAGTTTTCTTACTGAACATAAAATCCCATAACATGAGAAACTCTGCTTCACTGCCCGACATTCCAGCTGCTATGGAATTTTGCATAAAAGAGGACTGGCTTCCTTAACATCTCTTTCCATGGCATTCTTTGCATACAAAACATATGGTTTTCTTAATAAGTAGGACAGAGGCAAAAAGAAGAATCTCAAGTTGCTACTTGCAACATGCCAGCCCACAGAATCACTCTACCAAAAAAAAAACCTTTTCCAATTCCTGCGCACAAGAATATTGTTAATTAAAATACCAACATGTTGCTCTAGTACATTTATGGTAGAAAAAATATAGAAACCCAGAGACAAAAAACAAAAACCCACATGACATTTACCATCATATTTTTACTTCCATTTTCTGTATCAGATATATTACAATTTAAAAATGATTTTATCAGATCAGATTACTGCAATTTTTTTAACAGCTGAGAAAAAAACTTTGGCAAATATAGGAAGACAATGGTTTAAACTTAATCTGAAACTCAAGACATAAAAAGTACTGATATGGTTTTCATGTGTGTAACAGAGTAATTCTAAGCAGGTGGGTAGACCTGAACCTAACAGATCCTCTCCACAGGTGCTATGGGACAATGCCTTTTTAGCCCAGTAGAATTTTCAAAACAATTACCCACCACTATACTTAGACTACTATGTCTGAAAAGCACAAACTGCTACTCCTTGTAGTTTTGCTTAGTATTTCATTTTATGACACTGGAGTTTTCAGTAATTCACACTGTTTATCAACGCTTTCAGAATTTACATTATAAATTTATCTGTATCTATAAAACAGCAATAAAAAACTATGATGTTTGTATGAAACTGTACATGTTTTAACAACACCTTCTGTAAGATCAGTGATGAAATTTCAGTATATCATACTTCTTTTAATTACTCTTAGTATGTTTCTTTCGCCTAAATTCAACATTGCACTAGCACACGACTGCTAGTGTGACAGAATTTCTTTTCCTTCTACTCACCAATGCAGCCCTATGCACTAACCAAAAATCAAATCCGGGGGGATTCTCAGCCATCCACGGTACATTTTTATGGTACAGGGAATCTGCAGAAGGAGGAGGAGATCACCTCCTGCCTAGTTACATTTACAAAATCCATTCCATCTGTGGAAATACCCTAATGTATTCCAATCTTTAAGTAGCTACCAAAATACTTAGAAGAGGGAAATCAAACTTTAAAGAAATGATCAAACACAAAAGAGAAAATGTTTGCAGATTCAGAAACATTTGCAAATAGACATGCATATAAATGTATGTCAGAGTTAGAATCACTTCACATTTCATAAGAACTTCAAGGATTGCCCCCCCATGCTTTTGGCTCAAAATGCTACAATTACAAAATCTGTCACAGTCTTTAAAAGATTTATTCCATAATCTTTAGTACATAAAGAATGCCAAGATTATCAACAGTCACACATACATTGAAATCTGGGGACACATGTAGAGATTTAAGATTGGTTCCATTTGTGAAGAATGTTTGTAGAGGTTGACCAGTATCCACATTCCACCACTAAAAGGAAGAAAATATGTGTTCAAAGTTAAGAAGAAATAAAATCTTAATGCAGCATATTCTAGACCACACAACCAATTTGGATCATATTTTTCCATATACCTTATTTTCCTGCGTATAAGATGACCTTTTAACCTACAAAATCTGTGGCTAAAGTGGGGGGGGGCGGTTTGTCTTATATGCCAGGTATAAGGATAAGGAGGATAGAGGTGCTAAAACTCTATATTTTGACTGGGAAAATGGGGGGTCGTCTTATACGCCGGGTCGTCTTATACGCCGAAAAATACGGTACATTTGACAAGTACACACTATTACTTTTTTCAGTCTCAGGTTTCAGTACAGAATTATGTTGACATTATACAGGTTGATTATCCCTTATCTGGAATTCTAAAATCAGAACTACTCCAAAATCCAAAGGAGTCTCAACCTGTATTTTAAAAGCTATTTTGCCTTGTTGGGAGATGTTGTCTATTTTATCCTAAGAGGCTATGTCTTACCTATACAGGGATCTCAGTAAGTAATACTTCAAATAGTTTTTAATATATTGTAAAAATATAATTGCTTTTCATTAACTATTTCATTGAGATTACCTTTATGTATCCCCCAGAAGAAACCAGAATCTTACTGTCAGGGGAAAAGCAAAGGTCTGTTACCCAGCCTCCATGTGCTGATTCTCCTTCATCTATTGAAGCACGAAAACAGAGATGAAGCAGCTCACCTCCTGAGACATCCCAAACCTGAGGGCATACATGATGCAAAACATATGTTTAGAGTAGTATCATACATAATCATAATTTAAACGTTTTACTATAGGACAGCATAAAACACATATCAGGGCATAAAGCTTCCCAAATCAACAAAGTAGAATATCTTATATACCTTAAGTCTTTTAAAGATATTTACCCAGTTTGTTCTCTGAAACCAGAGAACAAAAGTTTGGTTTACAAATTTATCCTTATCCTTATCACTAAGTTAAATTTACTGTTCTGCCTTTTAAACTACTTTATTTATACTCTATCCTTCACAAAAATTCTAGATTTTAAACAGAATCATATTACAAAATTACAAATTCAATCATGCACAAATAGTATGGAAACTGAACTTTTCTTCATGAAACTTTAATGTGACTTTTTTTGACATCTTAAATCAGTTTAAAAATTTCCCACTCATCTAATTTTCTTGGGAGTTAAATAACTAATCCATAACAACCCACTAAAACTGTCCCTGAAACCCTTCTCCACTATATACTATTCTTGTTTTAATATGTGTGTGGCCAGAGGGGCGGCATGACGCTGACTTCCTAGTGTCTTGGGGTGTGCACCATGTGTACACCAAGCCCCCAAGCCACCGGGAAGCCGGTGTATTGTGCCGATCTGTTTTGCCTTTAAATAAGCCATTTGCACAAATATTCCAGACATTATTTATCCTATGCTATTCAATAAATAATTTTAAAGTAACAAAATGGAATACCCGTATTTCTCCATTGTCATCTCCTGTGGCAAACAGTTCATTATTAGGGGAGAATGCACAGCATCTTACACAGCCTTCATGACTATTTAGTTTATGAAGGATTGATGATGTTTCAAAACTCCATATCTGAAGATTTAAAATATTAAACATACTGGTTAACTTGTATTTCAGCATATTTAGGTTCATTTTACATTCTAAATGTAAAACATTTGGTCCTCATCTGTGCAGATATCAACACTGGTAAACTATTTTCATAACAGATGGACCTGAAATCTTCTATACAGGTAGTTTATGATGCATTGACTCGTGGAAGATCTGGGAAGGGCACTAACGTATTAGGTGGTGCAGAGTCTGCAGACCAATCAGAAGGATTTGGGAGTTTTTCACTTACAAGCAGTATACAAGGAGTATTTAGATTGCGCTGGCAGAACTGTAACTTATTCTGGATGGGGAAGTAAGATGTGGATGGAACCCCAATATCAAAGGAGAAGAAGAAAAGGTGACAGCTGTCAGGTGTCTTACAGTGTTCTTACTGAACTAGAGGAAAGATTACTTACTTAGAAAGTTAAAGAGATATAGAATGGGAAAAATAAATCAGCTATTCCAAGACTTAGATGGGGAGAGAGGATCTTCTGCAGGATACAAATGACCACAATGTGCCCATGATATCTGGCCAACATGGTTATTTAAGTTTTCATTACTGAGTACGTAAATGGGAACTTAGGGTAGAGAAGAAGACACTTTACAGGTTCCTCAAGGCTTGCACTCTGGGAGATTTCTTGGACAGATGTTTAGAGGGGGAAACAAAAGGCTGGGCACACCCTTCAATCCTTGACTAGACCAAATACAAAATTACAGTGACAGAGGTGGGACAGGGACCCTGGGAAATCAGAGAGAGCATAAATAACATAAAAAGGAGAAATGCAAATCATCAAACCTGAACTGAACTAGACAGACTTCCTAGTATTTTAACACTTCAGTTTTAGGGAGATTTTAGAGGGAGTCAGGATGTCACTGCTGAGGGTAGATTTTGATGTTGTTGTGGAAACAATTCTCCTGACTTCACTAAATATATATTTAATGGTACACATGAACATGCAGAAGAACCAAACCAACACTGAAGTTTTTGTGTGAATATGTACATTCACTGAAGTCCATTTCCACACAGGCTGGATGGGAAGGAGAGGTTGTATTTACTATGAAAAATCATTCTGGGATGGCAGGAGGAGCAATCCATTAACCCAACTAGGCAGGAGCCCCACCTTCTTCTTCAGTTCAAATCGTTAGGACTCTTTCCCTCCTGTCAGTTAAATTATCTAGCTCTGATCTAAACCTAATTGAGTTTAAATACGTATTCCAACTTCTATTTATTTGTTTGTTTGTTTACATTTTTTCTTTAATCTGGGCTGTTCTGGTTTGCTCCTCCTGCTGTACCTGCATGACTATTCATGATAAGTACAACTTCTCATTCTTGGGATTACATGGAGGAACAATCCACCACAATAGGGATATAAATAAGCCTTCAACACCAGATGAGACAATAACTTCTTATGATACTACTGTCTGTAACATTGTCCTACCAAAAGCAGTTTGTGCTGATTTATATCTAACATATAATGTCTAATAAAGGTTGTTGGCTCTTTCCAACCAGCTGCCTCACAAATGTCTTGAAAGTATGTAGATACTGCATAAGCAGTACTGGTAGCCATAGACCTCATTGAATGAGGCCAAATTGACTGGCCTTGGGTTTTTATCATAATCACAGCACAAGTGAATACACACTTTAATCTATCTAGCAATCATAGTCTTCGATGCCTTTTATCCTAATGTATATGGATTAAACAAAACACACTTCCATTTGTCTAACGTGTGAAATTATTTTTATATAAACTCTCACTGCTCTCCTTACATCCAAAATATGCAATTTATGCTCCACTGGGTGCTTTGGACATGGACAGAAAGTAGGCAAATATATTGCCTACATTACTTCTCTTTTTGGAATACACTTAGGTAAAAATGTTGGATTCTCGATTAGTGTTAATTTGTCTTTCTCCAATTAGCATAAATACAGATTAATTGACAATGTTGCCAATTCTAAGATCTTTCTTGCTGAAGTTATTGCTATAAGAAAAACTACTTTAAATGTAAGCATTCCAAATTAAGAATTTCGTTGGCTCAAAAGGAGAAAAGATATGCCTATTCAAAATTAGATTTAAATCCCATGTAGGGAAATTATGTACAGTAGAATATGTTGTAATTGTTCCACCTCTTAAAAAAAAATCTCTTAACATGAGTATGTGCAGAGAAAGGTATTCCATCACAACTCAGAATTACAGATATTGCTAACACTTGTCTATTTAGGGTGTTTGGCTTCAACCTTTTAGATAGGTCCTCTAGCAGAAACAGTGAGACATGCTTCACATTTACTCTTTCCATTCTCAAATTATTTGAAGTGCACCTATTTTCAAAAGTTTTACATTTCCTTTTATAAATATTTTGAACTGACTGTCTTCTAGATGCCAAAATAGTGTCAGTTAGTCTTGATGAATAACCCTGCAGCTCTAAACTTCTCCTTTCAAAACTCAAGCAGCTAGGCCAAGACAATCCAGATTCAGATGATTAACTGGTCCGACTTAATAGGCGTGGACATTTTGGCATCCTCCATGGAGGTGCCACTGACATTTCTACTAGTAAGTGGTTCCATGGTCTCCTGGGCCAATATGGTGCTATCACTACCACCAATACTTTCCCTTGCTGCATTCTGAGAAGCACTCTCTGCAGTATCTGTACAGGTAGAAAAGCATAATGCCATCTGCTTGGCCATGGAACCGCTAATGCATCAAATGTTTCTGCATCTTTACTTCCATTGATCAAAAAGAAACACCTTTCAGACTTCAGAA
This sequence comes from Phrynosoma platyrhinos, assembly GCA_020142125.1. Lineage (NCBI taxonomy): Eukaryota > Metazoa > Chordata > Lepidosauria > Squamata > Phrynosomatidae > Phrynosoma > Phrynosoma platyrhinos. The sequence goes on along the minus strand of CM034708.1, from coordinate 176,298,391 downwards.
ATTCTTTGCAGAAGCAAATAAGTCTATTTGAAATGGCCCCAAACAATAGTTCAAATGCTGGAAAAAACCCCTCAGATGCACAAGATTTTGACTTCAGCAGTCTGCCTGAACATTTAGCTTGTCCTTGAGATAAACTGCTGAAATTTACTTGAGACTTTTCTTGACCCATCAAAACAATTTTCAACAGTACTATTGCTTTTATCTCCTATTTCAGTTTTATCCTTCTTTCCTCCAATATCGTTAAATTACCTACCCTTGTATTTGAATCCCTAAGTGTGTTAACAATGTCACTGGTGTTAAATGACTTTTTGTAATTCATCAAAAAGCCATCATACTCCAGGGTCAGCAATGTTAAAATCAGACCCCCATTATTTTGTCCTTTGAATTTGTCTTCAACAAAATATCTTCTAGATAGTGATATAGTTGAACCTCTGCTCTGAGATGTGCTATCAAAGGAACCAGTACCTTCATAAACACCCTTGGTGCTGATGCCAGGTTGAACGGCAATGCTTTGAACTGGAAATGTTTATCTCAATATCAGAATCTCAAATGCTTGCTATCCACAGGCTCCACTGGAATATGAAGATAAGCTTCTTTCAGATCTACTGATACCATCTCTGATTTTTAAATTCTTTTTTTAAATCATCTGTTAACATTTCCATTTTTAGGTACCTCACAAATCCATTGAGATTACTCAAATTCAAAATAAGATGGAAAGTCCCATTGCTTTTTGGAACAATAAAATCGAGTAAACTCGAGTAAACCACTGATCCACTGGAACCTCATCTATTGCTCCTACCTACAATAAGTGGTCCATGGTTCGAAAAAGACAGGCTAAATAAGCAGGTTTCAGGCCAGCTTCAAGGCGGGGTGTTTAGATGACTGTATTTCAAGGGGTTATTGACTAAGGGGGCAATGGGACTCACAGGGCCTGATTTGGCCCAAGTTATGCATTTTTAAGGTCCTTCTAACATTAATGATACAGTATTACCACATATACTCAATTATAAGTCGACCTCATGTATAAGATAAGGGCAGTTTTTGGATCCAAAATTATGGATTTTGATATGACCCATGGATAAGTCGAGTGAAAAATCCAGACACATGTAATGAAGGATGTAAAGGATGAAGCAAAGGAAAACAATGCCAAAGAACTTACAAATTCCAGCAGGCATAACTGTTTGTGCTCACCCTAAAGGTGGGATGGATGAGGAAGGAACAAGGGTAAATAGTGGCTGTGTGATGTGTAGGGGAGGTGAGCAGGTGTGGGCAAGGCTAAGAAACACACACATCAAAAAGGATGAAAAGAATAAGCAAATGTTATTCATACTGTCACTATGTTAACAGTAATGTGGTAACTTTGCCTGATTTTAATCCAGAAAAGCTAACAAACATACACAGATGTCATATTCAGATCCCTCAAAGCGTAATTCCTCTTGGCACTCCTTTGAGGGAAAGTGCCAAAAAGCTGCCACCACCGCCATTTTCCCACGCAGGCATTCAAAAAGGCCAGAAGTGGTGCTGTATTAGAGAGAGTATAGGGGGTCAGTGATTCTTTTTGGCTTTCCCCAAAAGGACTACACTCTTGCCTTTCACCACTTAACAGGGAAAGGGATGATGATTTCTTTTTTTGATAAGAGTTAAAGTACAGTACTTACATTGACCTATGGATAAGATGACCCAGTTTTTTGGGGTCAATTTTTTGATTAACATTTCCAGATTTATGTACAGTACGTATATATGTAAGTCTTTCAATGAAGTACTACAAACTGCATATAAAGGAGCTTATCTCTGTCTAGATCCTAACCTATACTTTAGTACTACAGAAAATTCAGTTTGTGTTTGTAAATATTTACTGACCTTGGCAGTCTTGTCAGCAGAGGTAGTGGAAAACATTGTGGTATTGGGTGAAATAGCACAAGAAAGAATAGCATCTTCATGGCAGGTGAGATCTTTTTCTAGTTCTCCTGTAAGTGTGTTCCAGAGCTGTAATATTAAAATACTCACCAGTGAACAATTCTTTTGGTCAAAGCATGCAAACAGAATGCCAATGTGCCTTTTTTGCTTTCAAAATACTCAGTACCTTATGGCTTTAAAACATTAAATAATCTCCATGCACTGTTCATTTTATCTTTTAAAGAGTGACTCTAACCCAGGTGTAGGCAACCTAAGGCCTGGATGCAGCGCCCCAAGGCTTTTGGACCGGCCCCAGGCCGGTCCTGCTGCTGCTGCCACCGCTGCCTCCCGCCTCCGTCCGCCATGATGATATTGATTATTGTTATTACTTGCTCTTGGAGTTTTCTTGGCAAAATCTCCATAGGAGTTTTGCCATGGCTTTTCTGGGGCTGAGAGAGTGTGCATGCATTTTTTTTTAATTTTAATTTTAATTTATTTATTTATTTATGGTGCTTGGCCCCCCCCTCCCAATTGTCTGAGGGACAGCAACCTGGCCCCCGGTTCAAAAAGGTTGCTTACCCCTGCTCTAACCTTTTCTAAAGTTTATTTTTTATTTGTAATTATTTTAATTTTATTTAAAGAACCAGAACAAATATACAATTTCATACGACTTGTGTTTGATTCCCTGTAAATTTACATACAAACACCAGTCTATGCTATCAGTATGCAGACTTCTTATTTACCTTAACTGTCCCATCAAATGACCATGACAGAAGCCTTGAGTCTTTTAGAAGACGAAAATTCTTGACAGGTTCATTGTGACCTTTCAAAAGAAGGCATTCCTCTGACTGCCAATTCCATACCTGATTAAAACAGACATGACAACAGATTAAGAAAAGCATTTTTAAATTCATCCATGACTATCTCATAGGTATTTTTTCAAAGCAAAAATAGAACCCTAAGGCACTTGGATCAGGTGCTTGATACATATCGGCTAGTATCCTATTAGGAATTTGTGTCACTGTAAACAGACTTATGATTGCCTGTGAAGAAGCAGTTAGGCAAGACCTCAAGGAGTCTCTGTAGCTGCCTGTCTCAATGTGCCCAAACACTGGGAGTGTGCTGCAGTCATAATCTTCATCTCCCAGGTCCCCAATCTGCAGTGCTTTGGAAGCCCTTCACTTAGGGCACTGCCTAGCTTAAAAGGTAGGTTGTTGAGGGGTGACATCAGTAGAAGTAACTATTAATGCTGGAGCTCCATCACTGCAGCTACACTGCAGCTTGATGATTCAGGACCTCAGTCTTTGAGTATTATATGGTGTCCAGAGCTTTATGGTTTAAGTGCAACAAACCAACAGTATTTGTACAAGATCTTCCACTCTTCACAAATGGAGATCTTAAGATAAAGATTTATGGGATCATGGCTGCAGTTACCCTGTACTTCTGAGGTGATGAAATGCTTTGGAAGTGCAAGGTACTCTTGATCATTCCCCTCAAATTAATAATGGAGAAGGACAGGTTGCTTAACTGTAACCATATTTCTTCGAGTGGTCATCTGCAAATTCACACAAATGGGTTATATCTGTGCTTGCGCAGTTAGCTTTGAAACTTCTAGTATCACTGGGCAGTCGATTGCAACTTTTTGGCAGTATCTCCACCCATCCCTATAAAGCCCCTGGCATTCCCGCTCTCTCCTCAGTTCCAAAATCGTATGTTGCATAGCAACAACAAAAGAATCTTAGTCTAGAGCAGGACACAACTGAGGAGAAGATGGGTGGGATTTGTGTCAATTCGCAGATGACCACTCGAAGAAATATAGTTACAGGTAAGCAACCTGTCCTCCTTCTTCGTGGTCTCTGCAAATCACACAAATGGGTTAGACTGAAAAGCTTTGGTCAATGGAGGAGGGAGTGTTCTGATACCAATTTGTAAGTTCAAACAAGTTGTAATTTATTCACAACAATAAAACTTTAACCTTAAAGTGCACTTGTAGGTGTCATTTACATGGTTTCAAAACATGCAACACACATAGTGCAATCAACATTCAATGTAAACTAGAAAGCAACACTTTGCATCACTTCTGGCCCTTTTGTCCAACCTATAATGCTTGAAAAAAGTCAATGGTTGGGACCAGACCGCAGCCTTGCAGACATCCTCCAGAGGTACCTCAGTCAAAAAAGTGGAGGATGTAGCTACCACCCTTGTTGAGTGTGCTCACGCTCGGGCTGGAAGGGTTTTACCTGCCATTTACCTCTGAGCAGTCACAAGCAATCCCTTTTTGGCCTCCCAGTAGCAAACAAAAAAATCTCTTGGAGCATCTTGAACCTGAGGTCCTATCAAGGTAAAAGGCCAACACTCTCAGAACGTCAAGAGTGTGCATAAAGTGTTCAGTGTCGGTGGTCGGGTTCAGAGCCAGGGTGGGTAGCATAATGTCTTGATTAATGTGGAAAGCCGATACCACCTTTGGAAGAAATGTGATGTCGGTACAGAGGACCACCTTGTCCTTATGGAAGCGAAGGTAGAGCTGGTCCATCTGTAAAGCACAAAGTTCGCCCGCCCGGCAAGTGGATGTGATGGCCACTAAGAAAGTTGTGTTCCAGGTCATCAATCTTAAGTCCTTTGTGGCCATGGACTCAAAAGGCTTGACTGCAAGGCAGGAAAGCACCAAATCCAGGCTCCATGCCAGGGTCAGTACCGAGGATGGAGGGTGGAGGTTGTTGAGCCCTTTGAGAAATCTCTTCACAAGGGGATCCTTAAAGAAAGGTCTGCCCTCGAGCTGGTAATGTGAACAGATGGCAGACACACAGCACTTGATAGAAGTAAGGCATAGTCCCGAGTCAACCAGGGACATCAGGAATTCCAAGATTGTCAGGAACGAGACATAGGATGAAGATAGGTCCTTAGCATATAAGAAGTCCAGAAACTTATTCCATTTAAGCAAGTATGACTTCCTAGTGGAAGGCTTTTGAGCTGCCCGAATGACAGTCTGTACCAGGAAAGGAAGGGCCCTTAAGGACGGATTCTCCAGGCCACTGGGGAAGTGTCTCACTGTCTGAGTGCCGAACTTGACCCTTGTGCAGAGAGAGAAGGTTGGGACAGAACTCGAGGCGGTGATATTCTTCCTGGGCAACACGGAGTCGGGGAGCAAACCACAGCTGTCTCAGCCACCATGGGGTGATGAAGATGGCATCTGACCTCATCTTTCCTATGACCTTTGTGATCAGTGGGAACGGGGGAAAGGTGTAAAGCATCCTTCTGGACTACTCAAACTGGAAGGCATCTCCTCAAGGTCCCAGGGCTCGAACTCGAGAACAGAACTCTGAACGATGAGTGTTCTGTGGGGTGGCAAACAAATTGATCGCTGGCTTGCCCCAGATGAAAAAGAGGTCGGAAACCGTCTTGGGATGGAGGCGCCATTTGTGGCACGGGTTGGATGACCTGCTGAGCTGGTCTGCCAGTTCGTTGTTCTCCCCGAGCAAGTGAACCGACTGCAGGAGGATCTTGTTGTCGATGCACCAATTCCAGATGTGGAGTATAATCTGGAGCAGCGTCTGGGACCTTGTGCCTCCCTGTTTGTTCAGATAGTACATGCGGTGGTGTTGTACATCAAGAGAAGTACCACCTTGCCTGAGAATAGGCTTTGGAATGCCTGAAGTGCCTTCTCCACTGCCAGCATTTCGAGAGCATTGGTGTGGAGCTCCTTTTCCAAAGTGGACCACTTGTCTTTGACTGTCAAGTCCTGAGTGTGTGCTTCCCATCTCTCTAGGGATGCATCCATAGTGAATGTGACCTGAGGTTGAGGTGGTAGGAAAGGCATCCCGGTGCAAACATTGTCAGGTTTGAACCACCAGCACAATGACTTGGCTACGGTTCTTGGTACCGTGAGCCACTTGGAGGGAGGACCGCACACGGGATTGAAGACAGACAGGAAACAGGACTGAAATGGCCTGAGACTGAGACTTGCCCACAGGGTCACAAAGGTTGTTGAAGCCTTGATCCGCCTGTGAACGAGGCTGTCGCAGATGGACCTGTGGAGGGCATAGAACCTGTCCTGTGGTAGGAAAGCCATGGTCTTGTTGGAGTTGAGGATCACTCCGATGAACTTCACTTGCTTGGATGGGACCAAGTTGGACTTCTCTGTGTTGACTAAGAGTCCGACAGAGTCTAGGAGATTCAGGGCAAACCAAATGTCCTCCTGAAGCTTTTCCCTGGATGGAACTGTGAAGAGCCAGTCGTCCAAGTAATGGAAGACTGTAATCCTTCATTGGTGGAGGTAAACAGCCACTGGAGCCAAAACCCTCAATGCTGTGGAGAGTCCAAACAGGAGGACCCTGTACTGGTAGATTTCAGTCGCAATGGCAAAAGCAAGGAACCTCCTGTAATCTTGGTAAATCCCAATGTGAAAATAGGCATCTTTGACATCGAGGGTCGCAAACCAGTGTCCTCTCTGTAAGAGTGGCAAAACAGAAGCAAGGGTTACCATACGGAAACGAAGATAACAAATAAAGGAGTTTAACTATCTTAAGTCCAGAATGGGTCTAATGCCCGAGTCCTTTTTAGGGACAATGAAATAATGAGGAAAAAAGCAGTGTTGGGCTTGAGTGGATTCTATGGGCTCGATAGCATCATTTTCCAGTAAAGAGCACACTTTGTCGAGTAAGGTGTCTGAGGGGCTGGTGGACAGAACAGCTCCAGTGGTCAGGAGCTCATCAAGCTCAAGGGCAAAGCCCCTGCAGACAATGTCCAACACCCAAGAGTCAGAGGTGATCGAGGCCCAGGTGTTAAAGTAAGGCTTCAGTCTATCCCCAAAAGGTGGTAAGGCCAAGTGCGCCGCCCCATTTCATAACCTCCTCTTGCCTGAATCAGCAGTCTTTTTTCTATAGTCCTCCCAGTACTGATACTGAGAAGGCTGGCGGCAGCCTGGGGACGAAGAGGAGAATTGGGATGGCTGATGTTGCCTAGGCTGGCCCTGCAGCTGTGGTTGTTCTTGTGGATGGTAGGATCGCAGCTGGGAGTTGGTACCAAGAGCACTGACCTCCAAACCGACGCCAAGGAGACTGAAATGAAGACAAAGACATATGCCATGCGTTTTAGCCACCATCTTCATACGGTATCTAAAATTCAGCTTCTCATCCATCTCTTTATTAGAGAGGCAGGAATCATTGAAGGGCATGTCCTTGATGGATGTCCTGGCCTGGGGCATCAAGTCCGATGAAGGTAGCCAGGCATGTTTACAGAGAGCCACCGAACCCGTCAAGATTTTGGCAACACAGTTGGTACAATGATGTGCCGAAATGACCTGCTGCCCCCCCCCAGGGTGTGCGTTTCGACTTGAATGGCTATCACCAAGGCCTTGTCCTCGTCCAAGATGGAGGCTAAGAGAGCCTCCAGCTGCTCCATCAGGTGCTGGACGTAGGCCCCCATGCAGGCCACATAGGACGTAGGCCCCCATGCAGGCCACATGCACCGCTGCAGCATACAGTTTTTTTGCCATGCAGTCCAGCTTCTTACTCTCCCTGTTGGTGGAAGAGGAAGAGGTCCACAGTGTGAAGGGCAGCTGGGAGCCCTCAACGATGGCTGAATTCAGTTGTGAATGCTCAAGCAGCCACGCTGCGGCCGAAGAAGCAATACGGTATAAGTTCTTGATCTTCCTCGAGATCAACAGCACTGTAGCTGGAGTTGCCCAAGAACACTTGGAGATCTTTTCTAAAAAGGGAAGGTAGGCGATGGCCAGTGGAGCAGGCACCTTTCCATGAACCCTCTTCTCAACAGGGTCTACCGCCTCCTCATCAGTAATAATAATAATAATGATAATAATATAAAACTTATTTGTATCCTGCCCCTCTGATGTGCAATTGGATACCCCTATTTCAAGAGCATTTGCCATGCACACAACCTGGTCGGTGAAGGACCTGATATCATTCGTGGGTGAGGAGGATATCAAATTGACCAGTGGTGTCAAGCTGGAAGGTCTATCTGCTTCGGAATCAGCAGTCAGAGAGCGAGATCTCACAACTGAATGATCTGAACAGGGGGAGCCTTGGGGTGCTCTTGGGAGAGGTCTATCCACAAACAGGGACTCACGCCAGGGTGGAACCAGAGGGATGAATGGCATATAAGCTCTAGCCATCAGCTGGAACAGAAGCATTGGAGCCACAATCGCGCCTGAGTGGTCCAGTTCCACAAGGAGAAAGTATCGGCCCGACTGGGAGTCAAAGATGAGGTCTGGGTACTGCTGGAGAAGAGGGTCTTGTGTCAGAGGACTGTTTTCCAACCTGGCCTGGTCCACCTCAAACCCAAGGAGTACCAATAGCCATTTGTTTGGCTTGGTACGGAGTCAGGGACGAAGGCTCTGACTCCCAAATCTCAACCTCCAATTTGGTATCGATGTGAATCGGAGGTGTTAGAGGCCGTGCCACAGGGGTTGGTCGGGCTAGTTCAGACCTGAAAGAGGAAGGAGGGGTTTTCGCCAACTCTGAAGGCTACCTCCCGGCCCGATTTCTTCGGTGACAAAGAACGGGCTCTCTTTAAGGTTGAATGATCAGCCGACCCCACTCTTTTAGCCTCAAAGAGCTTGCATTTGGCAGTCTTCTTGCCAGCATCATCGCTGTGGTCCTTTTCAGACCTCGAGGTCTTCTTTTCTTTAGAGGACCTCTCCATGGGCCTCCCTCTCTCCTCCTCCTCCTTACCAGAGGTGGAATGGGGCTTCGCTCGAGGTTCCTTGAGCAGGTGCTGAGGCTGGTCTTAAGGCTTGTTCCCAGAAGGCAGCCTTCAACTTGAGACTCTGATTTTTCAAGGCCTGGGTAGTCATCCCTTTACAAAGAGGACAGGCCTTAGCATTGTGGGCTTTGCCCAAGCAAAGCACACACTGATCATGGTGATCAGTAGTGAGGATCTTCATACCACATTTCTCACAATGCTTGAATGATGCCATGATGTTGAGACAAAGCCGAGTTGTTGAGCAAAAATCGAAGTCAAAACAGTCCAAAATCAATCAAAATGTGAAAATCACAAGTCCAGAATCCAAAAAGAGTAGTCAAAAAGCCAAAAACATGGTCAAAATAGCCGTTAGGTCAAAATGAAAAGTAGAAGAAGTGACTCTAAACGAGCTAAGTTACTTGCTAGCTGCTAATGTGGTGGACAAAAGGAACTGAGGAAAGAGCAGGAACGCCAGGGGCTTTATAGGGATGGGCAGAACTACTGCCAAAAAATTGCAATCAAAGATTTACCCAGCGATACTAGAAGTTTCTGAGCTAGCTGCACAGGCGCTGACATAACCCATTTGTATGATTCACAGGGACCACAAAGAAGAAGGGATATATCCATGATTCAAAGTCATACAACCTAAGAAGAGATCCGTCTTATCACTACGCTAGATGCCTTTAAGAAGGCACTTAAGACGGTGCTCTTCCGGCAGGCCTATCCATCTGATCTTCTGGATTTTTAGACTTTGATGACGATTGACTATTTTATTTTATTTATATTATATTATATTATATTATATTATATTATATTATATTATATTATATATTTTCTTATAATTTATTATTGTTGTTTTAACTTTACTATTTTATTGCTTGTATTTATACACTGTATTCATTTTTATTCTGTAATCTCACCTCGATCCGTAGGGAGAGGCGGGAAATATAAATAAAAATTATTATTATTATTATATATTACTTCCAGTATCAGAGTCCCTATGCCTCTGAACCCCAGTTCATTGGGAACATAAGCAAAAGAGTGTAACTACATCCATCTCTTCCTTGTGTACTTACCATCAGCTTCTATTGTGCAAGCATGGGAATATTAAACTAGATAGGTCTTTTTGTCTCCTGCAGAAAGGCTCTTATGTTTCTACAAGCTAGAAGGTACAGCACAAGCAGAATAGCACAAGTCCCACCAGGGGACCGGCGGGGGGGGAAACAATGCTAGACTTGAAGCACTTCTGAAGCCTATGTCCCCCACAAGAATTATTCCACTTCCAAAGTTCAGGTTCTAGAAACGGTCTGGTACTTGTCATACTGACCAGAATGCATTAACAGACACCTTAGCAAAGAGACTGCATTATTAATTCCCACTTGTTACAGTAATAGCCCTATCCCAGAGTTTGAAGGACAGTTATTAGATATGGTCACTAACTTCATTATTGTAGCTCATTGGCTAACCAGTGGTAGCTCATTGGCTAACCTTTTCTCATATTTTTAGTACACTTCTGAGACTGAAACTCAATACAATGCTGATGGAGTGAAAAGCCTCACTGGCATACTTACACAGGATGCCAGTTTGGGGGGGGAGGAAGGAAGTGTCTCTTAAAAGACAATCAAAGTATAAGCATGTTCTACCTTAACAAATCTTTGTTTCCAGAAACTTATTCTATTTCTCTTCAGCCCAGCTCTCTTTCTTTCACACTTCCTCTTTGCTCTTTTCCTCTCTCATTCATCTTGGCCTGGGATGTGCTCATCCAGCAGGCAAGCTGACTTGCTGCACCACCCAGAATGGAAAAATGCTTGCAGAAGGAGGTACTGGATGCCTCCTTGCAAAAGCTTTGAAAAGGTACAAATATATGTACAATCACAAACAGTATAACAATAATGTCACTGTTGGATCCTGGCCTCAACTTCAAATGCCTTAAAGAAAAATGCAGTGATGTGCAGTCGGCACTGAAGCGTATTGAGCAGGGGTAGGCAACCTAAGGCCCGGGGGCCGGATGCGGCCCAGCAAGGCCTTTGGACCGGCCCCAAACCGGTCCTGCCGCCGCCGCCCCCCCACTGCCGCCGCCCCCCCATGATGATATTGATTACTGTTGTTATTACTTGTTCTTGGGGTTTCCTTGGCAAAATCTTCACAGGGGTTTTGCCATGGCTTTTCTGGGACTGAGAGAGTGTGCATGCATTTTTTTTAATTTTTTAATTCTTTTTTAATTTTAATATTTATTTATTTATTTATTTATTTATTTATTTATTTTTGGTGCTTCGGCCCGTCAATTGTCTGAGGGACAGCAACCCGGCCCCCAGCTCAAAAAGGTTGCCTACCCCTGGTATTGAGGTTTCAATGAAATCAGCTGAATTAAAACGTGTGCATACATCACACCCCAATAAATATGAAAAGGTAAAAAACAGTGAAATTTACACTGGTTTAAAAGCTGTCTTGTTTATCAGTTGTAAAATCATGATAGCTACTTTTCGTTTTCATTTTTAATTAGATGCATCTCATCTTTTACCAAAGGAGTTTCAAATATCTTCAAAGGTGCATTCCCACAACTGTGGTGCAAAAATACTTTGGAAAATTCAAAACAATGGGCCAAAATAGATGGCCCAGATGGGGCGGCATAAAGCCGGCCTACCTGAAGATGGACTGGGGTCGTGGTAGCCACATGCTGCAGCCCCAATCCCCTGCGCCATTTTCAACCGCTCCTTTTTCAGCCGTGGAAAAGCAACCCATTCTGGCACTTCCGCAGCCCCGCAGCAGCATCCCAGTATGTTGGGGGATTGTGGCATGTAACCACCACACCCCCAATATAACCGGAAGCTGGCCAATATGCAGCCTGCTTTGAGCACTTTCAGGATGTCATTACATATATCCTAACAACAGTTCAAAATATTCCAGCACCTGTATAGTTGAGTCATCAGAGCTTGAAATAAGCATTTTCCCATCAGAAGTAAACTGGCAGTGTTGTACAGCTTTTCTGTGTCCAGTTCTAGATTTTAAAATGTTTCCATTTGACAAACTTAAAACCTGTGTGAAATGAGATCAGTAGCACATGTGAGATGTTCATAAGCAAAGGAAAATATTATCACAAACAGGCAAATACCCAAGTATTGTTTAAAAAGTCTAATATAATGAATGTGATTTTTTAAACCAAGACTTGGTTACTGGTATTGCCCTAACCAAAGGGAAAAAATGCAAATAGAATAAAATCTCGAAGTACATTTCTTCAGTTCTCAACCAACCTACTTTATATTAACATTTTCTGAAGTTTTGGTAGGATATATTTAAAGGAGCAGTCCAAAAATCAAATTTTGTACCTCATGGTAATAATAATAATAAAATAATTTATTTGTATACCGCCCAATGGTTTCCCAATCCGGGCAGTTAACAGCATAAAACCAGTACAAAACACATCCCTCCCACCCTTAAAACAGCATTAAACAATTCCAATTAAAATCAAGAGCTTGGTACTAAGAGCTTGGTGAGGAAACTTAGCTATTCCCCAAACTAAGACCCAAAAGATTAAATATGACTGGATGAAATCCACAAATTCTTATACTAAAAAGGTGTAAATATTAATTTCCCCAAATGTGAATGTTACCGCTGTTCCTTTAAATCTGGGGTAGGGTCAGTGCAGCCACCAAACCCTACTTTTGGGTTTGCTCCCTGCCCCTTGCTCAGATGACCTTGCCTGCTTTAAATGTATTCTACCAAACACAGTATAAGTAGAGGGCAAATTTTGGGGCCAAAATTATGACCCATGGATAAGTGAAGGGTGTCCCTGCTGCACCCCCTGTCTCTCCTTTGAGGAAAGTGCCAGGGAACTGCTGCTGTCCTTTGGAATCCAAGTGTTTTATCTCACTCCTCTACTTTGTTGTTCAGTCCCCTCAGCACATTGGACAACCTCTGTGAACAAAGCCTGCCTACAGTGCCATTTCTAATAGCTTGCTGACAGGAGTGCCCCAAACCGCCAGCTATGGTGCAAATACACCCGAGAGGCTCCCTTCCCCATCCTCCTCTCACTTCCCAATCAGTTTGGGCTCTCCAAATCCAGGACCAGGGGTAGGCAACCTTTCCCCTTTAAGGGCCGAGGGACTTCAGCTCCCAGAATCCCAGGAGCTATTGGCCAACATGGCTGAGGCTTCTGGGAGCTGAAGTCCCTCGGCCCTTAAAGGGGAAAGGTTGCCTACCCCTGTCCAGGACTTTCTGCCACTCCAGGTTACTGTCACTTTAACTCTTTCCCCTGCAAAAACAAAAACCCAGAGCAAATAAACAGACCCTTCATCCTTCTCCCCTTTTCCTGAGACATCCTTTCATTCATGGTGGTGAATTCAGCCAAGCTCTCTCAACCAATCTGCCACCAATTTCCTGCTCAGGCATTCAAAAAAGGCCAGAAGCAGTTAAATGTGAATTGAACACTAATAACTGAACATCTTAGAAAAGCTCTCTAATCTATTCTCACTCTCACAAACTTATGTAACAAATGGCTTAGGAAGAACATGATATTCAATGGGTTTGAATTATCCATTCAAACATTTTGGCTGTGATGTTGCACATGCCATTTTGTGATTTAAGAGAGAGAGAACAAACAGAGAACACAAGCAAAGACTACTCATTCTGAAAATCAGTTGCATACCTTTACTGTTCCATTCTTCTCTCCAAATGCAGCAGCCTGCAGATCATTGCTCAGGCAACAACAGCATATGAAATGATTCTGTCCTTTAGTCAAATAAATGGTATGGCCTGTGTATCCATTAATAAGCTACAATGCAATATATAATTGAAAAAGGATTATATAGCACAGTATCTTTCTACGGAGTACATTAGACTTAAAGAAAAGTGCCTGAATGCTTTCTCAGTGGAAACCTTTAATCATATTGACAACTTCAGTGCATGCTACCTTTTTTTAATGCCCTTCAGAATAAAAACCTATAGAATAAATGGCTCTGTACCACTACTTTTATCTCTACAAACCACTCTGTAATACAGGTTAAGAGAGGCTGATTGGTCCAAGATCATAGTGCATCCCTGACAGAACAGGGATCTGAGCCCAGGGTATTCTAGTCCAAGCTTCTCTTGGAGCTAAGTGAGATTTTCAGTCACACACATTAATTCCATTGCTAGAGTAGTTTATTATAATTACCATTAAAAATATCATCAAACTATACAAACTTATTTTACCCACATTATAAAGTTTGTGACAACACTATATCCATAGATTAAGTTTGATGCACTGGACTAATTAACTTAAATCAAATGCTTTGAAAAGTTGATGAGGTTTACTTACATTTCATATATATAGAGGGGTTGTAGACTGCCAGAAATAGTGCAAATTGAGTCCCCTTTTAGGGTTAGGGTTAGTGCTAGGGAATCATGGGAATTGTGTTTTTTTTCTGAGACATTAAGCCTCTCTGTCAGAGAGCTCTGGTGCCACAATAAAATACAGTCTGCATGATTCCCTAACCCTAACCCTAACCCTAAAAGTGGACTCAATTTGCACTATTTCTGGCAGTCTGCAACCCCCCATACTCTCTCATTAATTGGTATGGGGAAAAACTTGCCCTAAAAAAATGAACATTAAAGCCAATGTTCTACGTTTTTGTCATCTCAGAGGTGCAATAAGAGCCAGTAACAATATTTACAAAGCCTTAAGGAGATGCAAATAGTCAAGACCCAAATGTGTGAAGAATGGGTGTGACTGGCACACTTGTTTGTTTTTTCTTTTCCAGTTTTTTAAATACTCAGAATGCTAAGTGCTTATATTTAACATAGAAGTCTGAATCCTCCGAAATCTGCTTAGAAGTAGTTACAGCTTTGTATTAATAATAATAAAAAAAAA
>CM034708.1:176268051-176283848 GCA_020142125.1 Phrynosoma platyrhinos | reverse complement strand
GACATTCATTGAGAGAAGAGGTGCCATTGGAATTCGAGGCCGACAAACCAGATAAGGAGAAATAGATTTGGGTGTCATCAGCGTACTGATAACATCCAGCACCATAACTCCTTATAATCTCACCCAGCGGCTTCATATAGATGTTAAACAACATCGGGGACAAAATAGCTCCCTGAGGGACCCCACAAGTGAGGTCCCTCTTTCTGGAGCTACAGTCCCCGAGCAGCACCCTCTGGGACCGACCTGAGAGGAAGGACCGGAACCACTGCAAAGCAGTGCCTCTGATACCTAACCCTCTCAGGCGGTCCAAGAGGATGCCGTGGTCTATTGTATCAAAAGCCGCTGAGAGGTCTAAGAGCACCAAGTCTACCTATCACAATTTGACTAAGATTAAGTCTACCTATCACAATTTGACTTCTTCCATGTCTAAAAAAAGCCTGTAATTGTTTTCAGAAATACGTTAACTATTTCTGGAATATTATAACTATTCACTGACATGTAGACATGATCATCATCACAGCACAGCACAGCTGCAGCCTTTTCTATTTCATACTTCACCAATATCCATAGCAACGCTAAGACATTAAAAAGAAGAATGAAGAGGAATATAATTCAATGTATGTATGCAAATACAGTCCCCCATACAAAACAGCTGCAACATGATTTTTAAAATTTAAACAAAATAAATTATGCAGGCTGATAAATGCATAATCCATAATTTCATAACATTACAGGAATAATAAAATGTGAAGGTGTGTTGTGCATGAATCTATCCACTGGTAGAAGACTAATGACCACTGATGTAAACAAGCAACTGCTAGAACAAAAGCCAGCCATGTTTCTGGCATCATCACTGGCCAATACTGAAAACTTTTATATCTAGATATCTTCTAATTCTTCTCACCTACCACACTGGTGTAGAATTCCTCGCAATAATAATAATGGGGTGGGTGGGGAGAGCAGCATTTGTAAAAAATAATTATTTCATTATTTCATTTTGTTATTTTAATTATATTTTCTCAGAGCAATGAGTACTGGACACAGACAGTGGGCTGGGAATGTTACTAAATACTGTAGGATAGAGACCAGAAATATGGAAAGTAGAGGGAATAGACCAAAGTAATCTAAAATGAGGCACAAGCTGGTTAGCTAGAATCATGAACATTTTGCTGCAAGTCCCACTTGTCACTAATTGATAAAGTAAATTCAGTCCAGTTTTCCAGTGAACAAGTAAAGCTTAAAGTTCAATTGACTTAATGTTTACAGTCATGTTGGATTACTAGAATTCTAATACAATCATGATATTGACAATATAAACCCTTTGTTAATGACCAAAAAGTTACAAAATAGTACACCTAATAAACAGTAATAAACAAAAGTAGCATTTTTCAGAAATGAAGAATATGTAAAATAATTTCAGAAAGAAAACAAGCTTTTTTGTCCCACCATAAAACACCTGCAACTTTTGATGATTGCTAGCTTGTTGAATTCTTTTCAGATTCTATCACAGTAACTTGTAGCGACTTTATATTTGCATAAATCCAAATAAATACAATAATAGTGTGCAAAAAATCCATTCAGCTATGCATACTTTACTGAAAATTAGGCGCTGATGCATCTTGCAAATCATATTTAATAATATAAGTTAGGATAACTAATTTTTTCCAAGGTAGACCTGAATATTCTGAAACATATTTCATAACAAGAATTCCCTGAAAGATTGTGTGTGGGAAGATAACATTTCAGATTTGCCTTCTAGCAGTTTAGCATATATTTTTTGTTCTTTTCTTGTATGTGTTGTTGGGATTCTTTGGAGGTCTTTAAACAGAGGCTGGATGGCCATCAATCGGATATGCCTTGATTTTGAGTTCCTTCATGGCAGGGGGGTGGACTAGATGGCCCTTGTGGTCTCTTCCAACTCTATGATTCTATTATTCTATCTGTAGCATACTTGTAAATCAGATATTTAGAAGCTGTACAAGTCAGCCTGCCACATTTGCGGCTTTAACTCATGCAGATTTGATTATTCGCAGATTCTATTATGTTCTCTCTAGGAATTGCTAGGTCCTCCAGTGCAACTCTGCCAAAAGCTGGCTACAGATTTGCACTGGAGAACCTAGATAAAACACTTCTCTAGGCATTTATAGGTCCTCTAGAGTGATTCTATGGTCAAGTTCTGAATGATGTTGAACACAGAGTTGTGCTGGAGGAACTAGAGATTCCTAGACAAGTGTTCTCACAGGTTAAAAAAAAATAGTGTTTTTTTATTTGCATTTTTTCCACTTTCACAGGGCCCTGCACCTCTAATCCCAGCAAATGTGGAGGGCACACTGTATATTTTACAAGTAAACAGAAAGTAAACCTAATGGCCCAAAACAGATAGGCCAAAAGGTGCAGCTTCTGGCCGCTTTGGGGGTGTGGTGCGCAGATTATGCATGCTCTTGGACTGGCTGGAAGCCGCTGGCAAAAGGAACGGTAAGAAACCACTCCTGCTGACCTGCTTTTCAGACCGGTTGTTGTGGTCCTCGGCCGATTGGATCACAAGCCACTGGTCTGCTTCACCCCAAATGTTATTAATTTCCTTGAATGCTCTCTAGCGGGCAGATGACATGGCCCAAAGTTGCATGAAAAGTGACTGTTGGGTGAATTACACACTTACACAAGGCTCTGTAACTCATACTGGAAAAATAAATGTTTGTTTTTCACCTCTGGGAATTTTAGCTCTTGATACCATAAATCTTGTTGAATAGATGAAAACAAATCTGTCTCTGAGCAAGCTACTTTAACTGTACAAGCACACTCTCTCTATTCTACAGAAGTCAGACTGCGGTCAGGATAGAAAGCCAAGCAGTTTCACAAGAGCACTCTAACGCTGCTTCAGATTGACCCTGACAATCTGGACAACAGATACAAAGAAATAACTTTCTATAAATATTCTTAGGCATGATCTAAAGTTTATCCTCATTCTCCCCTTCACTGTAATGGGATCTGCAGTCTAGGCTAGGCACCTCTAGGGCACACTCAAGGGTGCCTTCCTCACCATGAGGGCTTCCTGCTGACTAGATATTTAACTGGAAACTAAGACAAAACTTTTAGCACAGAAGTTATATGTGCACAGGCCTGGCTGCACAATTTAGTCCTGGTTGCAGCCTATGGATCAAGTCCAAGGGTAGTCTTATACAAAGCACATCTTGGTATTTCCAATCTATCATATGGCTAGGTTACCTTTGTTCAGGAGCAGTCATAGTGTAACACCACTGAGGATAGATAAATTACACAAATCCCAGACTTGGAAATCACCTACACTCAGGGCCTCAGTCTTTCCAGGACTAGAATTCCACTGATCAGCCCTCATCCAGCCCACAACTGCATTCAGAACCTGGTCCATAACTGATCTCAATCTACACACTTACAACACCCAGTGCCAGATTCCCCAATGATTGCCTCAATGGGTTCAGATAGATGTTTAAAGGACTGTATTCTTTGTCATTCCAGTCAATTTTCAATGGGCAGAGACTCATTCTCCAGTGCCACTTTCTCAAACCAACCATGCAAGCAGAAGCAGAACAACTGCAATACAGTGCTTCCCATTCCAACCTTACAGAGCCAGTCCAGGAGAAAATTGTCAATAATATCAAAAACCATATAGAGATCAAGGAAAAGTAACTGGTTACATTTCTTCATTCTTCCTTCCAATGAAAATCATCCTCAAGGCAACCAAAGTAATTTTTCTCAAAACAAGGACTGTAACCTTATTAAAATGGGTCTAGATAATCCACATCCTTTAAGAACCTCTGGAGCACAATTCGTCAGATGCAAGCAAGTGCCAAAGACCCTCAAGCATCAGATTACTTTCATGGGCAGGAGAAACTTACATCAATATCTCTGCCTTTTCAAGGCTGAGCCTGAAACACTGCTACCATGGGAGAACAACAGAAAGCCATTGCATGATTTAAAAACAAACTGTATAAATGTTCTAAGAACTGAGTTTTGCAAAAAGTGGACAGTGCACACAACTACGGTATACGTTGTATTCATATTTACTCTTTTATGATTCATAGAGAGCAGCCCTGTCAGGTACAATACAAGCCAAAACAGTATAACTCAGAGCACTCAAACATACTTACTTGCAGATGCTTTGAACTGTCAATGGCTAAGATGACCACTTCACTGGCTAGAAACAGAACATCTATTTCACGTTTTAACACAGTGGCAGAGAAGCTGCACACCTTACTTGTCTCCCAAATCTGTTGAAAACAACAGCAGAAATTCTACAAGGTCATAATTTTAGGCACTGACCACAAACAAATCAACAATTTGTATTTATGATTATTATTTAGAATGGAAGAAGACAAAGTCCCGTGTGGTATGAGATGGTCCAAAACATTTTATTTCTTTAAAAGGCCAACGTGTTTTAGCCTTATCATCAATTGGCCTTCTCCAGGGGCTATTCAATTCTCAGATATTTCTGGAGTTCCAATCTGCATTCTCTATTAATGCAGACATGAGTGAGACTGCTAATCCAGAAATTTCTAAGAACTGAATAGCCCCTGAAGGCAGCCAATCGGTCTGTCTCATTTCGTTCTCCCACTGTAAATACGTGGTTTCTGGGGTTTTTGTTCTGTTATTTATGACGAACAAACTTAACACATGTATATGTTTTAAAATATATTTTTGTACTTTGTAATTTTTTGTGCATACTTTGTTATAATTCTGAATTTTATCTACAAGTAAATCTTAGAACTCTAGATTGATATGACAGTAATAGAGAGCATTGGTGCCACAACAAATTACAGATTCCAGGATTCCATAGCACTGAACCATGGCAGTTAAAACAGAGTCAAAATGCATTATTTCTGCAGTGCAGATGCAGTCATAAAGGGCAATTACCTTTTGTTAAATAAGCCATACAATGTTAGAAAATATCTGGGAGTAAAAAAAACACAACTTACCCTTATTGTTTGGTCTTCAGAAGAAGTGAGAAACAGAGAGCCGTCAAAAGAAAATGTCACAGAATGAACCCAACTCATATGTCCACGGCAGTCAGCTATTTTGGAAAGGGATTCAATATTCCAAATCTGAAACAAATACAGTTTAAAAAATAAGTGGTACTATACTATAGTGGCTATTTGGCGGTATCTTTCATTTCTACTTTTAACACAAGTACATAAAAACAGCAATGCTTAATCAGTCAAAATATCTCTTTAGTTCAGCATAATGTACCCAGAGCTGCCAAACAGATGCCTATGAGAAGCTGACCAGCAGGACATGAAGTCTTCTCCTGCTGTTATCCCACACACACACACACAAAAAATGGTTTTCCAATGAGTATTCCTGAGTGACTTTGTGAAGTCAATATCTATAGACTTCATTTTCAAGAATCCACACTTAAAACAGATATCCTTTGATACTGAGTTTTAAAAAGAACTAAATATTCATAACATGTATTATTAAAATATTAGATCACTTTTCTAGAAAGTTGTTAGTAAATATATATACACACACACAATATATATAATAATATAAAATATTACAAAGAGTCTGATGACTCAATTTAGCCCTTTTAATCATAAAAATGGAAAAGTTGTACTAACAGAGAAGGTTAATTCTGCGATGGAAGGGGGAGCAATTCACCACAATTGTGTTTATCCCCACGTGCCAAACCAACCGAAAGAACCAACGCTCTTTCCTGTTACTAGTTTTAAGATTCCCCCCTTTCCACATTAGTTTAATTATCTAGCCCTGCTTATCACTCCTATATCTTCTCCTAATCCTAAAGACCTAAACTATCACATTTCCTTTCTTTATGTATTCACTTTTTCTGCTTCCATACAAAAGTTACATAAACACAGTGAGACTGTGTTCTGAGCTCAGTATTGTTCACTCTTATTGACAACTGAACTCCAGAATCTTGGGTCCAACACATGCTGCAGAAATAATCCAGTTTGAAATTGCTTTTACTGCCCTGACTCAATGCTAGGAAATTTTGGGAATGTAGTTCTGTGAGACATTTAGCCTTCTCTGTCAGAGTTCTGAATTCCCAGGATTCCCAAGCATTGAGCCAGGGCAGTTAAAGTGGTCTCAAACTGGATTGTTTCTGCAGTGTGTTTTGGACCTCAGTCCCAAGACTCTTTACCCATCCCACCTGTAGATAACAAGGACTGAACTTTCACACTGCTTACAAGCATGAGAAGCTGGAGCTGCCCTCTCTTCCCACTCTAAAATATCCACCAGAACAAATGGAAAGGAATTACTTACATTTTATTAAACACAGTTACTTACCTCCACAGAATAATGTGATAAAGCAACTGCTACCATTTGACTATTTGGACAAAAATCACAGTACTGAATAGTACTGTGGTGGCTTATAAGGAGTTCTGCCAACAAATCACTCGTCTTAGTATCAAAAAGCTGAAAAGATAATAGCCATTTTAAGACAATTGTACTAGTCACATCAAAAGGTCTGAAGCAATGGGTTTAGTCAGCTGGCAAAGTGCTTCTGTCGGTAGCAAGGGGAGTGGGCCAACCTGCCTTCCATTTGCAGCATATCTGTATGCCCTTTAAAACCTGTGCTGGAGTGCTAGAAACCCCTGCAGAACAAATTTGGGGGAAGTGTAGAGAGCTGCAGGGAGGAGGTAATGACAGTTATTTCATGCTAACAGACAACTTCTACTATGACATTGGATTTCAGCCATACTGGTAACTGCCGATTATTATTTTCTTACACTGACTGTCACTAATCAAAGATAGTTGAAATCTATGATCATCCTTTTTTTAACACTGTGAACAGTGATGTCCATCAGCCTTAAAAAGTTTCTATATAGAATTCATGTAGAAACATTCCTGAAATTAAAATTGCATCAATAATCATTGAAACATTCTATATAATTTGAAGCATTTTATTAGTGTGAAATTATCTTACCAATTTCAATTTTACAACTACAAATACGTTTATAACAAATAATAGGCTATTAACAGATTTAACATTCATTAAAGAGGGAAAAATTCTGAGTTATACTACTAATCCTCAAAAGCATACTATTTCTGCAAACTATAATTAAAAAGCTGAATTATCACAAGCTTGAATAAAAGCATTATTATTATGTCAGTATTAGTCCCAAAACAGTTTAAGAATTCAAGTGTAAAATCCCCAAAATACTCTTTATAATGTTAATTATTTCATAAATTCATTAAAAATAATCTCTAATTTCAGCTACAGTTGTTATGCTTCCTATGCTCACAGAACCTTTTGAAAGACTGCTGAAATGTTTCAAAGAGTTAAAATTGTATTTCTCTAAACCAAACATATATTTGTGTAAAAGACTAACAATATTTGCATAAAAGCAACAAGCTAGAGAAAAAGCACACAGCTTGTTATAGGTTTATTTCTCTAGCTTCTCAGACAAACCAAATGATCAGGTTTGGACATCATGACCAGCACATCATGGATGGAAGACCTGTGGTTTGTTCAGCTGTTCCTGCTGATTAACACCAGTATATTGCTTTGCTTCCAATAAACCAGAATTATTTAGAAATCTGGCTTATCAGTGCATCTAAATGTGCTCATGAAAACGTACAACACATTTTATTCCTTACGAGAGGCCATCCATATAGAGCCAATGAATAAGAATTTACTCTCTGAGGTGCTTGTTGTAAAAATAGCATAATTGTACTTTGAATGGGTGCAGATACAATAGTAATGATCTCTTAACTGAAGAATTTGCATATGCCCATTGCACATCTCATCTTTATGGTACAAATCTCCTTCCTCATCTGCTTTAAATGCATCATACCATTTTACCAGCAAAAAAAGTATCTATTGTTAAGAATTATCATATTCAACCTATGCAGCATTTACTAATCACTTCAAACCCTGGTTAACATTAGATATAATTAAGACTTGTAATTAACAGTTATTCGTCCAGCATGACCAGGGATGGGGAGGGGTATTGCCTTTGCAACCTGGTACTTTTCTGCTGGTTGATATCAAAACTATAACTGAAAAAGGGATAACTGTCAAAGAGCTACCTCTTTGCTGTATAAGACTGGTAGTCAGATAATTAGATAACAGCAATTTACCCTATGAAAAATCCTATTATGGCTATCTCCAAGAGTATGGAGGTAACTAGAAACAGTTAAAAATGTGTATGTGTGTGTTTACTCTGGGCACATACTACTCTACAGAAAAATTCTTGCCTAGAGAAGACCACTTGACTGAAGTGGGAAACTTGTGGTCTTCCAGTTGGTACTGGATGAAAACTTTGATCAGCCCAGTGTTCACAAATTTCTGGTGGATAAAGATCCCCTATCCCTGATCTTCATCCTAATCTGAGCAGGATTGATAGATTCTTGAGATCTGTTTTCCCCCTTCTCTCTCACCACTTCATTTAAAAAATGTAGCAGTGGCTTCTAAGGAGAATTAAGTACCAATGGTCATATAGCAAAACAAAGCCTTCTCCAGCTAAAAAAATAGACTGGATGTGCAGGAATGTCGAACACCAACTGAAAATAACACAGTAACTCAAAGAGAAGACATTACCATTGACATGTTATTAAATACTTACAAAAAGCTTATTTTTGGCTGCTACCACAATCGTAGTACCATCAGATGACCATGAACAACATTTCACTAACACTTCCACATCATCTTGATAGTCAGCCATATTTCTGAAGAAGTCTCCTATGTCAATAGTCTTGAGTTCATTTGCTGAATGCACATACCAAAGCTTTAGATATAAATTTTTAAAAGAACATACTGAGTTAACCTTTTTGAAAAGTCAATGTAGTAGATGACAAAATTAGTGCTAACTAATTATTTGGATTTTTTTTAAATTAAGATATTTGTAAATATCCAAATACCCAAGCAAACAGTTTCTTCAGTAACTTATAGGCACTTTACCCAACAATCTGTTATCAGCACCAGAAATACATTGATAAATGCAACACAATAAAATCAAGAAACAAAGTTGACATCAGTTAATTGCCTACAATTTGTGACTGTGGATAAAAGGCTATCAGGAAAATAATGGCCATTATAACAGATGTGATATCAGAGAGGGCTGGTATATTACAAGGGTATTTTGAGGGTACAAGGTAGCTCTGTGCACAAGTAATACTCCAGCCTTTGGAACTCCTCTCATATATGCAGTACAACCTAGGGACTGTTCACACTATATACAGTCATCCCTCCTATTTTGAGGACTTCCCGTTTACGTCTCTCCTATTTCACAGATGGGAAGCCAGGAGGGGTAAAATGATGCGTGGGAGCATGTGGCCATTAAATACAATGGGACTTGGATGTTTGCGATATTTCCGATTCATGGGGGGGGGGGGGCAAATGGATACCCTGTAAATCGGAAGGAACAACTGTAGTGCCATATGCTACATTAACTGCCATGGCAACATCTTAAAGAATTCTGAATCTTGTAGTTTGTTGAAGCACTAGAGGTCTCTAACTGGGAATGCTAAATACACTTCTCTAAACTTCAAATCCCAAGATTCTATAGAATGGAACCATGGTAGATAAAGTACAATATAGCACTATAACTGTGTAGTGTGAATGGCCGCCTGGTGTCAAAGTGTTGAGGCAGGCTTTGCTTTCTTCCAACTGTGCTACCAAATGTTGTGCTTTGATTTCCCTCCACAAGAATGAATGCCAACTTTTTTGCTGTGAAAATCAAATGAGCTTCTATCTACATAGTCTCCTTGTGAGGTTGTGCTTTTACAGTGAAGTGAAACAGAACATTTAAAAAATATAGTGTCATGTTACTTTCATGTATTTCCCATAGAAATATTTTCTTATTATCTATTTGATATGGTTATAAATAATGGTGACATTTATACATTTCAACTTCCCATTAAAACACTGTAACAAGAATTCAGGACACTGTAATGTACACTGCAATATAAATAAGGAGATCCAGCTTTAAATGTCCTGCATATAAAGAGAGTTTAAACAACTTCAAATATATTTGTTGTGAGAATAAATTAAATGTAAATAGCATAGCATTTTATACCATGACAAGTGATTAAATTATTGTTAGATCACATGTGCAATAGAAGAGATGCATAGGGTTCCTATCATTAGCACTGGTACAGGGTGGGAAGGATGCTATGGGGCAAAGAGACTACAGGTAGTTTAGATCATACTGAAATCCTGCATATAAACTATCTACTAGTCATATCCAGGCTGCTCAAACTAAAGACCTGACAAAAACAAAAATACATAGCAGAAATACATTTATCAATACATTTGTACTGATAATGTAAAATACAGGTACATTTATCAAGAGTGGTAAAGGTATCATTTCAGTGCATTTAAGATGTCACTATACAACTATATATGAATTGATTCTTGACCTGAGCCAGAGGAACCATGAGCACAATGCATGGTTACACTTTTTTATTTTAGAAAGCTTTTAGATTCCAGCACAGAACACAAAATCAGAAGGTGCTTGAATCTGACTTTAAATACCACCTGAGAATCTCCAAACATACCTTTAAAGTTCCATCTGCTGAACAAGTAGCTATGTATTTATCATCTGGTGAAAACCTGCAGTGAGTAACAGAATTGCAGTGGCCAAACAGTGTATTGCGACAGTATTTCTTGTTCAAATCCCAAAGCTGCATTTAAAAACAGTAGAAAAGAAGTGGGAAAACAAAAAAACAAAAAAGAAAAGAAAAAGAAAGTATTTCTATATTAATCAAGGGGAAAGTGATTAATTCAGCATTACTTCTACAGAATAGTCACTGTATGACACTGCAAAAAGAAAAAAAACCTGCAACACCATTTTCACTACAAATAATCAGTTTTCCCTGATCAAATCATATTCTCTATGTAGCCTATGAGTACTCTGTTTGGAGGAATGGATGTTGTATTCACTATTGTATATTACTTTGCACAAATCTTTCTACCTATCCTTAGATACAATTCATCATCACCATCTAACTACATCATATTATGATAGGCAGTAATTAAAAAAATGCTTAAGAGTGCTTAACACACTGCAGATGGCATGAACCACATAAAAATTTTGCTTATGTACCTGAAGAGTACTTTCTATGTACCAAAAGTGTAAGAAAAACACGAGCTGGGACAACATCCAGGAGCAACAACTTCCATACTGTTTATTTAAAGTATTTCTATCTCACCCTTTTCTCCCTAAAGAGACTCTCAACATTAACCACATCATAAAAAGCCAACACTAATAAAACATTATAAAACAATTAAAAACCATCCCCCAAAGTACTGATAAAAAGAAATACAGAAACCAAAATACTTCAAGGCACTTTCTGAATAAATCTGAACAGTAATGTTATGTGAACAGCACTATTTTAACCAGTCATTTGAAGTCAAAGAGAATTGGGTAGTAATTTGAGACCATATTTGCACATTATGCTAAATGATAAGGAACAAGCCACAGTGTATGATCAAGAATAGTTCATAAATTTCTGGTTCAACATGGTATATCATGTCATCCAGACCAACCAACTGTAGGTGACATTAACCTAGGTTTAGTTAGAAAAAAGGCAATATCAACCCATAATTACTAAAGTTAGCTTGCTTAAAATTAACAGAGTTATGATTAATCACAATTCTAGTTCCACACAACACAAACAATAGTTAAGCATAAGATTCTGAACTTCTTATCTATGAGGGCATAAGAAGAGAAGAGGGTGGAAATGAACAAGAGCTGCAGCTTGTTCCAGGTCATTCACACTGTACTGAATACTTAGGATGACATGTAAACATGGTGTCATTAGCCAGAGATCCAAAGTATGGGTATCCAGGTTCTTGAGATGTATTTTAGCTGTCCTTTCCACACTGCAAAAAGGAGGAGGAAATGAAGCAGCGTCTCTTCTAACAATCAATAAGGGCAGGACAGCTCAGGTAGGAGTGAATCCTTTATGTATCTTTCTCACAAATCATTTATGGAAAAATTATCAATGACAAGCAAGAACCATAGGAATACTTAGAACTGGATCTATAATATGGTGTTCAAGTATGAAAAAATATTGCTATCTTCTGTAGAAAACCCAAAGGAAAAGAGTGATGGATATAAAGCACAGTCCTACTCTAGCAAAGAGAGTTCACATATAGTGCTCATGCGACCTCCAGTGGCTAAGACTAGGAACATACTAAATTCAGAGTTCAAGTAAATTATAGTATCACAAAATTTAGTATCTTTAGTTTCACAAAATTCTCAGAACCGTAATAACTGTAAAATGAATGTGAATATTAATACCTCATCCTGCTATACTTACTTTGATAAAACTGTCATTTGAACAAGTAGCTAATAGAAATAGGTTATGATTTGTATTGTTAAACTGACAGCAGTTGACCTGCTCTGTATGTTCTTCAAATAAGCACAAAAGTTGACCTGTTCGTGAATTCCAGACCTAAAATAATTTTATACAACAATTAAAATATTATTAAAATATTTTTCTAACATATATCATATATTCATTTGGATAAGTGACAAAAACTTTGTGGTTTAAATGGCTAAATAGTACAATACATTTTTTATCATCTTTACATTTTAACCATGGTGGAAATTAGTTTGAAACACTAGTTCAGAACATGCAAGCGTTCATGATCGTGTAACCAGATCACGAGCCAGATATGAAAAGCAGCATACTTTTACTAAAGGCAAACAAGTCTGATTTGTTATCATGCAAAAAGTTGGTATTAAAGACAAAGGTAATGTGCAGTGGATACTATCTGAATTTTATCTGAAACTGACAGATATTAGCCACATTTACATGGGTAAAATCTACAGCTCAGTGATGGATCACAAGACTTGCAAGCAGGAAGTACCACAGAGAACCATCAACATCTCATATTAAAAAGAATCTGATACGATGTGACAAGAAAAACCTCTACGTAAGACCCAAAACAGTCACTGATGGTCAGAGTGAACAGCGCTGGCTTAGACTGGTAAGCAGTCTATCCTGCTGGAAGCACTTGCTAATGAAAAAAAAAATTAATGAATTAATAGAGAAACTATTTGGAAGACAAAACCTATTTATTCATTATTATTTTTAAAAAAGACCTATACAAATGATATAGAAGTGTGTAACTGTAAGGTACAGAAAAGTCAGAAGGCACATATAAAGTTATACAATGAAATACAAATAGAATTAAACTTCATAGCAGAGTCCAAATTGTGCAGGTGGAAACAAAAACATTTGTGCTACTGGCTTGGCGTCACATCAGCTGGAAAGGACTGTGACAGACTTGAGCTGCTGCCACACTGCAGAATTAATGCAGACTTTAACTGTCATGACTCCATCCAATGGAATCCTGGAATTTGTAGTTTGTTGTGGCACCAAAAATCTGACAGAGAAGGCTAAATAAAGAAAACAACAGATCCAAGAATTCCGTAGCACTGAGCCATGGCAATTAAAGTGGTGTCAAGCTGCATTAATTCTGCATTGTAGATGCAGCCTTGGACAGTGGAGATCTGGATTCAAATTACTGGTACAGTCTTGAACAGCAAGTAAGTGACCTTGAGGCAGTCATATCACTCAGCCTAACCTGTTTCATGGAGCTGTTTTAAGAATAAAATGGAGTTGAAGAAAAAATAATCAAGTATTACCCAAGCAATAGGTCTCCTGGTCAATTAAATTCTGGAGGGCTGAAAAAAGAGCTTGGGGCTGCACAGACCCTGCAAGGCTGCACTTTTCCCTACATGTTCTAGGGTTTGACATCCCCTTACCTCATTTAGCTTGGTTCACTTGTGAGAATCATATAGCTATTTATTCCTCCTTCAGTGTACCTCTAACTTGGCTGATAGTATTCTGTGCGTTACATTTTATAAATCCCTTGGAATGATGGACAGAAACACCCAACAGATTATGATTATAATTATGCTTCAAAAGATACAACTACATGGATCCTTGTCACTTTGGACATGTTTTGAGATATGTGTTGGACTCTAGGCAAAAAGAGCTCTTCTAATCCTGTGATGAGAGAAGAGCAGTTCCAGGTGAGGCATATATTTTAACTTATGAAATCTTGTTCAAATATCACCTTTATTGTGAATCCTCTGGCAAGCTACCTTTTCCCAGTTTTAGTCTCCTTTCATGTAAATTTTGTGACATCAGTCTCCTTTATAAGGGTTTTATGATAATGTATGAATCCGCTTGAACACTTAGAAAAAGCACTATATAATTAGTAGCTAATATCACTATTGTTTAGTCTTCAAAGATTGTGGATGTTTTTAAAGGAAAAGTGCATATGACAAAAGTGGGAACATGCTCCTTGCTGCCTGTCTGCTTCGAGCCTAAGTTTGGCTCTAACTCACCAAAGTTATTAAATTTTACAGGCTGCAATCCTATGCAAACATACCTGGGAGTAAGAGCTACACTAAACTCAACAGGACTTATTTCCGAGTAGATATGTACATGATTGCACTGTTAACTTCTCAGTCATTAAAATTCATAAAACTATTCAAAGGAACACTGATTTGCTTACTTTTACTTTTTTGTCAGCAGAACAAGTTGCAACAAATCTGTCATCTGCCGAAAAAGCACAACACAGCACTTCATCATCATGAGCTTTTACTTCCAGAAGCTTTTCTCCACTTTCAGCTTTAAATATCTAAAATAAATGTAACGAAGTCTAAGAAATTATACATAAAGCATACTTTTAAAAAGTTCAAAGTTTAAGTCATATACAATATACATTTATTAACACTGTAAAACTGAACCTTTATTGGTTCACTTTACTAACTTTAGAATAAATGATGGAGGAGAGATTATCAATTTTCGAGTCAAACCTGGGATTTTAAATAAAATTTTATATTCTGTAGCAGAAAATTGACATTCCTGTCCATCAATTAATAAGTGAAGGTTTTGTGGGGAAATAAAGGTTGAAATATTTATAACACACACAGAAAAATTAATTATGTTAGAAAGCAAACTTTTCAAGAAGCAAGGATTATGTGAAAACCTACCATGAGATGGAAGAATGCAGATGATCTGCATATATTTTAGTTAAATCAATTAACGTCAAGCAAAATAAGTGGGGGACAGCATCAAAACTTTAAAAAATGTGTTTTCAAAATGATTTTTCCCTCCACAGTCTTTAAAGGGGGAAGTTAAAATACCATTTCCATAAAGCTGGTCAGACTGATCTGTTGCAGCAAGGAAGAGTCTTGTGAACAACTTCAAAAACAGACTTATTGTGGCATATTCTTTTGCATCTCTTTTGTGGGGTATTTGTAACAAGTATCTCAGTGATGTGCATTATACCAAGTTGTAGCATACACCAATTTCAGAGTGATTTTGTAGTTTAAACTGATGTATGCATGTGCCTTCAACCTGTCTTTGGACTTATACCAGCTCCATGAATTTCACAGGATTTTCTTAGGCAAGGAATATTCAAAAGTGTATACGTGGACCTAATCTAATTGCTAGTCCCGACCAGAGTATACTTATTAAATCAACAGAACTTACATACATGTTAATTAATCATTCAACAATTATTTCCGTGGGTCTACTCTATCTGGGATCAGCAAAACTGGATTTAGGCCAAAGTATTGTATATTCTATTAATGGTTCTGCCAAAGGTCTGCCACACTGACAATACTGACATACCTAGACTGCCTTCATAGAATCACAAAATCATAGAATCATAGAGTTGGAAGAGACCACAAGGGCCATCCATTCCAAACCCCTGCCATGCAGGAACTCAAAATCAAACCATCCCCGACAAGTGGGCATCCAGCCTCTGTTTAAGGACCTCCAAAGGAGACTCCATCACTCTCTGAGGGAGTGTGTTCCACTGTCGAACA
>CM034708.1:176247499-176266770 GCA_020142125.1 Phrynosoma platyrhinos | reverse complement strand
TAATCACTGAAACAGGACTGTGGGCTTCTCCCTCAAAATGTCCCCTGTTCTCTTGGTCTTTTCACCAGGCTCTGTCAGTGAGCTCAAACAAATGGGTTATTGTGGAAGCAAGTCTATGTCTCTCTTCCTCTGATCAAAAAACAACCTCAAAGCCCAACTCAAAATGGCTGCCCAGAAACTGCTTTCCTTCTCCTTCCTAGCAGGAAGGATGTAACATCAAACCATATACAGTATGATGTTATAATAATGAGCCACAGTGATTCTCAGAATCCTTTCCCCTTCTGCATATGAAGGGAAGAGAGTGGAAGCTTCTGCTTCTATATGCAGCAAACCACAGTATGCTATTTTTTCTGAATGTGCAGCCCCTAATTTAATGAAACAGACAAAATGGCAAATTATAGCACTACAGTTGAAACACATTATGCAACTATTCTTACCTTTCTTAACAAATTACCTGGTAAGAAAAAAGATCTGGGAGTAAGGGATAAAACAGCAACAGGAAAACAAAAGAGCATTTCAAACTGGAGGCAACAGGATTTTGATCCCCTATAAAACTTGTGAATAAGGGAGGACTACTGCACAATTAAAACTTTGTCTAGAAGCACTCTTTGTAAAACTCAACACTACTAAATGTATTCTAAATCTAAAGCATAAGACTATAACTGTACGTGCTCTTTTTTGTGGTGGTGGTGGTGGTGTACTAATGTAACATATATATTACCTGCAGTGTTTTGTCAGCACCACATGAAGCTATTCTGTATCTGTCCTGGGAAAAGCAAGCATGATAAACAGCATCTGTATGTGGACGCACAACCAGGCGATACATATTCTTTATGGATTGTTTATTCCTGCATTATAGAAAAACAAAAAGGACTGAACAATTACTGTTTTCTTTCAGACTGTTAGCAAGCGGACTCTGAATATATAAGGATCTCACAATTCCTATCAAGTGCTACAATTTAAATTTCAAATATTAACACAAGACATTTAGCTGCCCAAATCTTTTCTACTTTAATAACAATACTGAATGCTAGTATGCACAGGGATCTTAGACTTAGGTCCAAAATGCATTGCAGAAATAATCCAGCTTGAAAATGCTTTAACTTCCCTGGCTCAGTGCTCAATGCTTTAACTGCCCTGGTTCAGAATACCAGAAATTGCAGTTTATCGTGACACCATAATTATCTGACAGAGAAGGTTAAATGTCTCTCAAAATTACAATTCCTAGCATTCCCTAGCACTGAAATATCATCTCAAATGATGGGAAACACTTTGCCCAAATAGATAGCACCAAAGTCTAAAAACACTGCAAAGCTGACTCTGAAAGCTTTACAAAAGTGTAGCAACAAATTAAATTGTGAGCCAGTGCTCCCTGGAAATGAGACCACATCAGGAGGGTGACAAAATCCTTTCTACTTTGTACATGTCCTTACATGCCTGCAGTGTCTAACACTGCTTACTATATAGAGATATTTATGCCTAGATGATGGGATAAGCAAAGATGAGAATGGACAGGGACTACAGGCAGGTGGACTTCGATAGCCTGCATATCCATCTTTTGAGGACAGCCTTACAAGGGGTTGAAGAGGTAAAAGGTAAAAGTATTCCCTGTTGACAAGGTTGTCGTGTCTGACCATGGGGGCAGTGCTCATTTCCACTACTAAGCCGAAGAGCCAGCGTTGTCCAAGGAATACTCTGTGATCATGTGGCCAGCATGATCGAACAGAATGTTGTTTACCTTCCCACTGAAGTGATACCTATTTATCTACTTGCATTTGCATGCTTTCAAACTGCTAGGTTGGCAGAAGCTGGGACTAGTGATAGGAGCTCACCCATCATGCAGCACCCAGGCCTCGAACTGCCAACCTACTGATCTTGCAATCAACAGAGTCAGCGTCTTAACCACTTGAGCCACTCCATCCCTATACAAGGGGTTGTAGCCAATGGATAAGTTCCAGCCCTGCTTGTAAGGCTTTCTACCTGCCCGTTTAGTCATAATGGTGACACAAGTTGTCTATGTTGGCAGCGGTTCCAAGTTAACTTTCAGTAGACTGGGATTACTACTTTGAGCAAGTATGCAAACGCAGGGTGAGATACCTTATCAATGTAATTACAATATCCAACTAAAATCTGTAATATAATGAGGTTGTGGCCTGAGTTACCCAGTCTTCGTACTCAATCTGTCACAAAAGCAAAATTTGTCTGAGGTAATTACAAGTAAGTGCAGAAGCACACAAAACATTTGCCTTGAGGAAGGCAGAAACATGTGCCAGTACAAGATGTAGGTAGTATTTCTTTTTAGCTCTGTTGGTCAATAATTATTATATACTCAGTAGCACTTGGTAAACTAGTCAGACATCCTTCTCCTCACCATCATCACACAACAGTGGGCAGAATGCTGCAGCAGGAAGTCAGTTATCTCAGTCAAAAAGAACAGTATACAAAATTTGAGCATAGTAAGAACCGTGTATCTTCCATTTACACATAATTAAAAAAACCAATATACTTTTAATCACTTGTTTGGCCAATTTTTAAAAGCATATAGGAAGAATCACCTAAGTACACATCAAAGCATTTGAGATGTTTGCCTTAAAAGTTGTGTCTCTGCCATTCATAGGAAACTGCTTCTGGGAAGGAGGGAGAAGGCATATTAGTAGCTTATTGCCATACAAGATAGCAAAACCATTATTAAAAAGACAGAATATAAAACTGCTGCTGCACATTGTTAAGCTATCTAAGCACAAAAAGTTACTTCACTGAGCTGGGATCAAAATGAGTAAAAGTACTTCAAAATAATTTTATGATTGATTTGGATACGTTCTGCATCAAAAATGTATTTGCTTACATCCATTCCACATAAAAGGATCCTTTATCAAGTCCTCGCTGAGCCTGTAGCTTTGCTTGTCGATATACTTCTGAACTCTCTGGTTGACAAAGGCCCAGTTGAACAATGTCTAGAGATGGCTGTCGTCCTAGCAGGTGTCCATTTAAAGACAGAAATTCCTGAAAGTTTTCACGTGCAATGGGATCCTGCGAACAATATATATCTTGTCATAAATATAAATGAAGTTGTTGTGAAGTATTATTCTTATTATCTTACATATTCATTCATTTGGAGCAGGAGTGAGAGAGGGCTCCACTAGTTGTATGCAACCCTCAGTTCCTTATTTGTGCTCCTATCACCCCACCATATCCAAAGCCCCTTCTCCCACCCCTCAAAAATGAGGAGGAATCACCTTATTTTATTTTACTTTATTTATATTCCACCTTTCTCCCAACACAGGACAACAACAACAACAACAACAACAATTACTATTATTATTATTTATACCCCGCCTTTTGCCATGGCAATCAAGGCAGCTTCCAGCTAAAACATATACAAACCCCAATAATAAGCGTAACCCCCCCCCCAAGGGAGCATACAACAAATTTTCTAAAATGTACAACTTTAACATCCATTTTCTCCCTTTCTTTCTTGTGGTGCCTCCCAAACTGCTAAAACTGACCACGGTTTGCAGGAGCAGTGATTCCTTTGTTTTGTTTTGCAAAGAAATCTTCAAAGCTCATGTACACTGATCCTCTTGTACAAAATAATCTATATTTATAATTTATAATCTACATAAGCTTTAACAAGATTTCATAATGCATTACAATTTGAGCAATCAAATATTGTATCATGCCAATTCTACTGAAGAACACCAGATAATACTAATACTGGTTGGAAGTGAGCAAAGGTAGCTGATCAGAAACACAAACAAGACAATCATCAATTGGGATGTTGGGAACTTACATTCATTTTTTCACTTTTATATTGTTTAATCAGTTATGAATTATATTCACAATTGCTTCGGTGTTTCTTTGCAGAAACACAGATAATCTTTGAAATAAGACAACTTTCAGACTATCAAATATTTTAGACTATCAACTACATCGCAGTGTGGAATGAACTATCATACTAAAATTATCTGCTTTCTTAAATACTAAGAAATAAACTACTCCCCCTTTTTTTCCTGAACCATGAGAAATTATGATGTATCAAACTATACCTTCTGATCCAATATTTCACTGTATTCAACATATTCATGAATCAAATGAGCAGGTCCTACCAATTCTGTTTTAGCTTTAATCCAATCTAGAGAAAACATGAGAGTACACAGTTCCTGTGAGAGAAAAGAATGTAGAATGAAGTACTTGCAAGTCATATTTATTGTTATTTTGAGTTATATTTAGCTCTGTACGTTCAGGAAAAATAAGTTTTCCTTACATTGCAATGTTCTAAAATCTCTCCACAAATTGAGAACAGTATGAAAGACTACACATTCTTCTATAAGTCACATTTGATTTGACTGACCACTTATATTTTTTCACATTCAACTTCTTACAAAAAGATGTAAAAAAAAATTTAAGTACTGTATTTTTCCTTGGCACAATATAAAGCTAGCTGTTACCATTCAATTTACTATATGTTGTCAGTATTAACAAAATATATGAATACTGTAGTTGCTTTATCCTTCTACACTGGATCATAAAAGACATTTTACTTTACAGACTGCCTGTAAAACAACCTGAAACTTCTATCAACAAAAAACCTTCCCCTATTTTAAGTTTTTATACAAACCTTCAAGAGAAAAAAAAAAGATACCAGAAAAGCAACCTTTTGGTACATGCAGAAATACATCAATGAAACAACATTATCAGTGTAAACTTACATTGTGCATCCTGGCACTTGCCATATGGTAAGCAAGAAAATTATACCAATACATGCAGTCTTCTTGAGTTGAATTTGGCATATACTGTGTATAATGCTTCTTGTATTGATGAACTACTTTTTCATGTAGCACCTATAAAAATTAAGTGTTTATTATTTTAATAGTTTATCCCATTCTAAAGTTTTCATTTCTTTCCTAACAATTGTCCAAGTGAACAAAGGAACTTGGGTGGATTTAGAGAGATCAAATACATATTTTTATAGTTTCCACTTCAATTTATTACCCAGTAGATTAGAAAAGCCTTCCATGGACATGGCTGACTAGATGTCAAACTGCTTAATACCCAAAATGTGTGAACAGTCTGTGTATTTTTCATTATTTTAACTGTAGCTTCTAGAGCAGGAGTCCTCAAAGTTTTAGAACAGGGGGCCAGTTCACTGTTCCTCAGACCATTAGAGGGCCGGAATATAGTTTATAATAATATAGTAATAATAATAAATTATTATAGAACACGGCCTCACAGCCCGAAAAACCCAGTGTGTGTGTGTGTGTGTGTGTGTGTGTGTGTGTGGATGGATGGATGGATGGTTCGTTCGTTTGTTTGTTTGTTTGTTTGGGGGGGAAGCGTACTACCGGACTTCCACAACACGGAGCGGCGGTAATTAAAAAGTGGTGTCGAACCGGACTGTTTCTGCGGCGAGGAGGACACCGCCTATCAGCAGGGTATGATTTGCTTTTCTCTTCCTCTGAGGCGAAGAGAGTGTGACTTGCCCAAAGTCACCCAGTGGGTCTCATGGCCAAGCTGGGAATTGAACCCTGATCTCCAGAGTCACAGTCCAGCACTCAAACCACTAACCCAGGTTGACTCAAACTTTTTCCAAAAATAACATCAGGACAGACTTTTGAGGAGTCGATATACAGAAGGCATACTGAAATAAAATGAGAGCCAGTGTAGTGGTTTGAACGTTGAAGTACAACTCTGGAGTGCAGGGTTCGACTCCATGAAAATCCACTAGGTGACCCTGGGCAAGTCACATTCTCTCAGCCTCAGAAGATAATCATGGCAACTCTCCTCTGAAGAAACTTGCCAAGAAAACCTTCATGATAGGGTCACCGTAAGTTAGAAATAACTCGAAGGCACTGGATTACCCAGTAAGGCACACTCTCTCAGCCTCAGATGGTAAAGGCAACCCTCCTCTGAAGAAACTTGCCAGAAAAACTCCATCATACGGGTTGCCATAAGTCGGAAACGACTTGAAGGCACACAACAACGAAATATCGAAACCATGGAAATGGAAGCGCCGACTCCTTGCTCCTCATATACTTCGACAAGGATGCAAAGCGCCCGCTCTCCAAATGTGCCCCATAATAATGGTGACCCTCACAGAAATTGTACCACAAATTATTCTTCCCCCCCCCTTCCAAAAAAACACACCTCATCTCTTCAGGAGGCTGGTCTCTTCCTTTCTGCCCCCCCCCCCTTTAAGGCTGCTGGAAGTTTTACCTCAGGACAAGCTGCGCGTGGACGGAGACAGGGAAAAGGGGCACCTCCCACAAAGCATCCCCATTTTCCCCCCAATGGACCAAGCGAACAAAGCAGGAGGCCTCGCTCCCGGAACGACAGCGCACGTGCTCAACCGCTTTAACGGTTTCTCTCTGCCTCCCCTCCCTCGCGCCTTTGTTTCAATTTTGTATGGCTGTTGCAGGGAGTCTGCCATGGCGTAGAGGAACCCCTGGGCTTTGGGTGGCAGCAGAGGGGCATCATAAAAGAAATTTGATAATGCTATAAAGAAACCTAATAGTCTAACTAAGCTTTTTATAAATTACAGTATTGACCTTTTTAAAGAGTACAGAATCAAAATACTATACAGTTTGCAGTACAAACAAGATATCTTCCATATTCCATAAAAACATTTCTGTGGATAACAATAAATTAAAAAGCATACTTGTAGCTGACCACGATTCTTTTCAGTAAGAAAATCAAGTTGAAGATCATGTAGATAATAAAGAAATGATTTCCCATTCCGATCACAGAACAGGAGAGATTTATTAACAAATTCTTGTAGTATGTCTTCAGCTTCTTCAGTCTCCATATCCCAAAGAATGCAAAACACCTAAAATGCAATTTGAAATGAAGAATTGGTAAAGACTAATAAACTGTTTAAATAAAAAATGTAAATAAATGCAGTTCAAATGTACAATTGAACAATTCTAGTTCAGCTTCCCTATTTAGTTGGGGGCTGTCCATACAGGCCAAAAGGCCCATGTTCTCCTCACCCCCACATTGTCCTGTTGGACAATGCAGGCAAATACCTCCAGGCTGGGATCAGGCAGACTGAAAGCTAATCTGGTGGTCCTGGTCCAATCCCGGTGCAAAGGGACCTTACCGCAGCTCAAAAAGACTCAACTTTTACTGAAGAGTTTATCAGAAATTCCATGGCGATCCTCAGCAGACCAGACATCTTTTACTTTTCTCTGCCATCGCTGCTACTGAGAAGACCACTGTTGCTGCATCTGACATGGAAACATAAAGCCTGGTCACATGGGTGCAACCAGGTGCCCCATTTCCATGTCAGATGTGGCAACAGCGTCTTCTCAGTAGTGGTGATGGCAGAGGAAGGCAAGGGGGTGTAGCACTAGCAGATCCATGGTGCTGTTAACTCCCACCTATGCCTGTGCTGGCCTGGGGACTGACCTGGGGTAGAGCCAAGGCTATCCTACTCCATCTGCTCAGTCCCTTGATGGCATTCAACCAGCACTCACTTAAGGTCTTTTAGAAAGGAATTCTCATTCCCAACAGAGCTCTTCTGTTTTCCCTGAACAGTTAGTTATGTGACCCTCAGAAAAGACCTGATATGCAGGAAAGGCAGCCTACACAGGTGGAGCTCCTATTTTTACAGGCTTCAATTTTTCTCTTTTCCTCTACATCTACCCACCTCACCCCACATTACAGGTCTTTCCAGCCTAATCTTTAAAATAAAATACTTCAAAGGAACATACAATACAATGCAATGCAAAATCAGTTCTAAGACTACAATCCTATGCATTCTTAGGTGAAAGTATAGGACAGCTGGGGACTTACTCCTGAGCAGATATGCACTGGCACAGATTACAAGCCTCACTGATTTCACAGGAAAAACCAAGCATGGATTTGATTCTCTTCTATAGGGTTTAAGAGTGCTCAGTTTCACCCAAAATAGGTACATACATACACATACATGTATGTAGAAGCATTTTTGCAACATCCCACCTTGAGGAAGCTATATGGTTAAGGATGGAGCCGTTTTAAAGAAGCTTATAACCACAGCATCAGTGTGGTTCTACATGGCTTAGAGAAGAAGATTCCTTAGAACAAGAATTCTGCAAAACATCATGGCATCACTTTGCTTTTAGAATTCATAATGCTTTCAAAATGCCCATCACCTTGAAACTAGTACTGTTTTATCATAAATTTTACCTTTGAAGGCACTTTAACATCCTTTTGAAGGACAGAAAGGTCTCTGTAATAATCTTTAAAATTTTCTGGCAACATTTCAACACTTATGGACATTGCTTCATCGAGTGCTTCATAATCATAAGATGAAGATTTCCTTATTCTTCTGAACTGTTTATTTTGAAGTTGTCTAAGATAGTATTCCCAGCGATTGGGAAAATCTCGTAATAATGCTCCTATTAAAGATACCACAAGAGGGGAACCTAGAACATAGGAATTAGTAGTTTAAAATATGAAATGAATTTTTTTAATATGTTCAAAAGGAGGAAGTCCGTTATTATTTTTTTGAAATAGCTATTGACGAAATCCATGAATAGCATTTCTATGAAAAATGTCAAGAGAACAGAATACAAAAACAAAAACAAAAAAACATCAATGGGTTCAATCAACAGAGTTATCCTAATACTGACTACAGCCACAGTTACCCATGTTCTTGCTCAGAACAAGGGGAATACATTTCTAAATAAATAGAGTACCAAAGTAACAAGTCAGTCCTCTGAAGCAAACATAATCCTCACATATTCAAAAAGTTTAAGCATTTTAGATTAATTGCTTGCTCCATGTCTACCACAAAGGAGAGACTGTAAAAGTAGCAAGTTAAAGATGGAGAACTCTGTAGACCAGGGTTCAATTCCCAGTTTCGCCATATAAACCCACTGGGGTGATGCTGAGCAAGTCACAATCTCTCAGCCTCAGAGGAAGACAAAGGCAAACCCTCTCGGAAGAAATTTTGCCAAAAAACCCCAATGATAGGGTCGCTTTAGGGTTGCCATAAGTCGGAAACAACTTGAAGGCACACAACAACAATAAAAGTTAAAAATAGTTAAAACTTCAAATTGACATTTATGCAAATACATTCTGAGAAGCTATTACTATTTTTGATAGGGAGAACAACGTAAGCTAAAATTAAAATTCTAACCTTTGCATTCATTTACAATACAATCAGCTTTTTCTGGTAGCTCTTTTATTTCCATGTTAACAAATAGGGATAATATTTCAAGTGCTTTTTCATGTGTTAGTCCACTTTCCACAGGAACCTCGTATTTTTTGCCTGAGTGTTAACATTAGAAAGAAAATATTTAATTTAGAGCATACATGTTAATTTATATAGCACTTATGAGTTTTCATGTTTGAAAATGCTGTATTTTAATCAAGCTTGGTTAAAAAGTATTATACCTTCCCACAGACCATTTTAAAACAGGCATTCAAATGTTCATCAGCCAGTTTTAGTATTATGCACTGTATTTAAATATTTCTGCTCATCCATAGCACCAAAATGTACATGAAAAATCTTGTGTGCATAAATTACCAAAGCAAAGTAATAGATCTGTTGTATCAACTGAAATTGATATGTTTTGCAGGTAACTTATATTAAACTCATTAAGAGCTGCATGGGAAATGACAAAACTGGATGAAGCTAGTGACTGACCTTGTGAGACACAAAGAACTACAGTCCGCCCTTCCGTTGGGCAGCGAATCAAGGGGGATAAAATGAGACGGGCGTGAGCCTATGGGGCTTGAATATATGTGATTTTCCATTTTCACAAGGGAGGATCTGGAACAGATCCCCCGCGGGAATGGAGGGTCGACTGTACTTACAACCCACTACCTCTTATCCCCTTAGATATGAGAACATACTATCATTCCTTATCAATGGACTGGTCTCAAGAATACCAGGGAAAAATCCCAGAAATTATTATGGTAAAACACTTATCAATGTCAGAGATCCACAGGGAATTGTATGATATCTTAAATGTTCATATCAGAATTTAGGTCTACTTCCTCCCACTAATGTGTCTGTCATGAACTTTTCTCTTCCCCCCCTCAAAGTTTTCATTTGTGCTCAAACATTAAATTCTTATTCATCTCTCTATATGAAGTTGTTTCATACTACAAATATGTTACCACTTTCTGTAGCTTTTACTAAATCTTTCATAACCTGAAGGATAAAATACTAAATGTTATGTATTGTCATACTATCCATGGCCCAGAACAGATAGGTGGAACTGCGGCAACTGCACAGCCCTCTCCGAAAGTGGGCTGCTGCAAGCAGACCCAAGCCACACTGCCAGGAGCCAGCTTATTCCAGCTTTTTTTGTATAAAAAGTGCACGCCCAATGCGGCTAGAAGCTGCTTCTTTGTGCCCATATGTTCTGTGCCCATAACAAGTTAGACATAAAAAAAGGCTTATGTTTTCTGGAATTCTATTTTCTGTATTGTATTTTTAATGTATTTTTTCTTTATTCAACTTCTTTAAACTATAAACCAAATATAACTGGATATTCCAATTGAAACCCTGAAAGTTTTATTTGATTTGATTTATAATCCACCTTTCTCCCATGAATGAGACTCAAAGCAATTTTTAATAGAATTGCACAAATATTGTTGTAATATAAAGCATAAAAAATTAAAAGACAATGGGGCAAAGCAAACTGACAAAAAAACACCAGCTTTGGGGTGGCATGGGGGCGTGGTGTACGCATGCTGCAGACCCGAATGCCGCCCCCAAATTGTGTTATACCACCTCACTGACCACACACGCCACAGAAACACAAAAAAATTGCTACGGCAGCAGAAAAGCTGACTTTTTGCTGGCTGAAAAAGGAGCAGTTTTCTGCCACTTTTTTTTTGAGCCAGCAAATAGTCGGATTGGGGGCACAGTGTATAGTTTCTGCAGCCCTGATTCAGCACTCAAAGGAGGGGCAGCAAGCTGCTCCTTCGGGGCACTCTGTTTCACCCCAAAATTATTTCATTATCACACTATATTGTTATAGTGCTATATTCCACTTTAACTGCCATGGAAACAGCCTATGGAATCCTAGGATTTTCAGTTTAGGGAGGGGGCATTAAGAATACTCAACCAGAGTGCTCATGGAACTCACTAATCTACAAACCCCAGAATTCCACAGAATGTTGCCATGTCAGTTAAACTGAAATATAGTGCTATAGCAGTGTAGTGTAATGAGGATCTCAATTTAAAGAACTTCCACAGCAAGCAAAATTAGTTGCCAAATGCTAGCCTGAATGAAAAGATCTTTGCCTACCAACAGGAAGGCAACTATAGGGAGCTCTCAAGCCTGGCTATAGCCCCTAAGAAAGCCCAATAAAGGTTTTAATCTTCCTTTCAGTTTCCCCTACTACTGCAAAAATGATTTCTCAAATACATGTGAAATGTTATCTGAATCTTTCTGTACACTGTATAAGTTAAATTTAGAAACAATATTGTTAAGAAATTCTTCTTCTTTCTAACTTGGTGTCTTGTGTGCCTAACAGATATTGTATTTTTCAAGAACCATAATTTTTCTCCATTGTACAGTTCCTATATCATTGCTGAAACTTCAGTGTTAATAGTTAGCCATGGCAGCACACGTCACCTTCCTGTATAAGTATCATATATGAAAATCCTTAAATAAAACAGGATTTTTAAAAGACGGGGAAACACCCAACCTTACCAGTTACTGAGTCTGTTACACTCCTGTCCCTACTGGTGAGAAGAATCTGGAAATGGCTATCAAAGGCTTTTAATACCCATGAATCCCAAATGTCATCAAGCACCAACAGAGACCTATTACAAAAAATAAAATAAATGATGACAAGCTTAAAGTTTGGATAATTTATCAACATTTTAACAACCAAAATTTGAGCATTTCAATATTCAAATTTTTCCTTTAGGGGGAAAATGTGTTGTCTGGGACAACTTCTACAACTTTGCTAATTTGCAGCAGTTCTACAAGCCAGTGTGGTACAGTGGTTTGAGTGTTGGACTAGTGCTCTGGGAGGCCAGGGTTCAATTCCCAGCTCAGCCATGGAAAGCCATTAGCTAAACTTGGACAAACCACACCTTCTCAGCCTCAGAAAAAGACAGTGGCAAACTCCTCCAAACAAATCTTGCCAAAAAATACCCTTAATAGGGTTGTCTATGGGTCACCAAAAGTTGGAAACAACTTGAAGGCACACAACAACAAGCTGTTCTGTGCAAAAATGAGTATTCCCTAGGTAAGCATTTATAAAACTGTCAGGTACAGCATGCCCACAGGTCTTCTTTCAGATTATAAATATAGATCCTCCCTGGCAAATGTGGTCACTGTTTTGTTAAATTGCCCTCAAATATTCCCGAGCAACAGTAAATAGATACATTTGAAGGAGAATTCTTGGATCAAATGACATAACAGCCAAATTCAGCAAGCACAGCTGATGCTATGTGAACAAAGAATACATCCAATAATTAGCTTGCAAATAGAAAAAAAAAAGTCTTGATTGTGGCCCAGGAACGCGTAATAAAGCTGTAGCTTCCAAATATCACTCGCCATCTTTCTGAATACATATCCAAAAAGAATGACTACGTATAGTCAGTCCGCCCTTCATGTTCGCGAGGGATCCATTCCAGCCACCCAGGTAAAAAAAATTGGGACCTGGAGTCCCATTGTGCTTAATGATGGGCACAACACATGCGTGGCCACCAATGTAGCTGTGTGCATAAGGGGCCATTGAATTGAACAGGATTTGCCATCCGCAGATGCTTAAATCCGTGAATGGCAAGCCCGAGGATATCAAGAGCCTGATATCGATCTGTATTTTGTACATGAACAAAATACAGATCAATGAATGGTAAGCAAATGACAATCTTGTCCAGAGCTAACTCATGAATGAGTTGCTATACTTGTAATCTGTATACATCAGAATGTCACATAAACAGAACATTGCTTGGAAACCTCTATGTATGTAAAAGCTAGCAACAGAGATGATTGTAAAATTACAATAAACCTTTCAGCAGTTCTTAAATCCTTCCCACATAGGCTCTGTTTGAGAACAACAGTGGTACTCTTCTGGATTTGTTCCAAAAACAGCTACAAGTGCTATTTCCATTTTAACAAAAACAGATTACTGATAGTGAACAAAATATAAAGACAATTGGGTTTAGCAAGTGCATCAATAACTTAAATGCTTACAATAACATCCAAAAACTGCAAAATAGTGATACCTTTATTACAACCAAAATGCAAAAAAGGCAAGCCTGATGAAGAAGCTAGTGAAGCATTAAAAGTTGTATAATCTATTTCGTGCATTTTGATTGACCCAATAAAAGTAAAAGTGATTTGGGGATACTAGATGTTACTGTACTTTCCTGCATGGCCAACACAGCTACCCTGGGATATGTTAAGTGCTTACAATAAATTTAATAGTGCAACTGTTTTTCTCTCAACACCTTCTTTCCATTTCCCACTCCCTCAAAATATCCACTTCAACTGCCCTACCTCTCCTTCTGTAGCAATCTTTCCCACTTCCCACTTCCCACTTAACTAGTAATATCTCCTCCCTCCCACTCCATCCCCAAAATTAAACCCCTTATCACGTTCACTAGATGACACAATTCTAGTCAAGCTCAAAT
The DNA here is from genome assembly GCA_020142125.1 of Phrynosoma platyrhinos. Classification (NCBI taxonomy): domain Eukaryota; kingdom Metazoa; phylum Chordata; class Lepidosauria; order Squamata; family Phrynosomatidae; genus Phrynosoma; species Phrynosoma platyrhinos. Next base: position 176,253,179 of record CM034708.1, on the reverse strand, counting down.
ATTACTTTGTTCTACTGTCACTACCTTGGATATTTGCGAAACAGCAACAACCGAAGGCGATCCTTTGCTTCCTCAATATTAAGTGGTGGCCTCTGCAAATAAGTGAAGTCCTGGTCTAACCTCAGACACAGATTTTGGAGTTTCATCAACAGGCCTGCCTTGTCTTGTTTCCCAACAGAAACCCAATATACTCCTCCTGGGAAGCAATCTAACAAAAATATAAGCAGGTACAGGTTTGTACACTTAACATGTCAAGCATGCATTACGAGTTGAGCAGAATACTTTTCCCCCTATGAGGCACAAAACAGTACCACATGCTATTTAGTTCTTGTTTCTTAGTATCATAAATATTATAACTTTTTATCTGAACATTTGTTATATTACTCACACATAATAACTTCCTCCCTCTTATACAAGTCCCTTATGAGCTGCTTAAATGAATCAAATAATATCTGATTTGGGCAGGCTATGCTTATCATGTAACATGATTTGAGGCTAGAACGAAACCTAAATCCACAATTTGAATCTCCAGTTCTCATTTATGGGTTGCAGCAACTTTCTGTAACATTTATATTGCTAATATAATGCAGCCAGAAATACCTTTCAAAAGACTGTGGTCCCGGAGTGCTTCTGCTGCCAAAACAGACTTTCCACAGCCTGCCATGCCATAAACAATAACCCATCCCGGATCATTTTTCAACTTATAGAGTTTCTGCTGTATTCTTTTTGCGAGTTCTGGACGAGTGACAAACACAACTGGCCGCTGTGGAACTCCACCTTCACAGAGGATAGTCTTGACTTAAATTCAGAAACACAAGAAAAGAGGGTTTTTTAAAAAAAATAATTAATCTAAAATGATTACCTTAAAATTAGCAAGTTCTTGACTTTAAACTACCATTAGAATAACTGTATTAATAGTCACAATAAATAAATTAATATAGGGGGGTTGCAAACTGCCAGAAATAGTGCAAATTGAGTCCACTTTTAGGGTTAGGGTTAGGGAATCATGAGAACTGTATCTTATTGTGGCACCAGAGCTCTCTGACAGAGAAGGCTCAATGTCTCAGGAAAAAAAATTTCCATGATTCCCTAGCACTAACCCTAAACCTAAAAGTGGACTAAATTCGCACGATTTCTGGCAGTCTGCAACCCCCCCATAGTCTCTCATAATTGTTCTTCTGTTTAGGCTACCAGTAAAAACAAAATAAATTCAACTTTAACTCATCAAGAATGCTGCCCTTCAACTACTGTGAACTGCATCTCCCAGATGCCCTTGCCAGGACAGTGATAGTGAGAAATGTTGGGTGTTGCAGTCTAAAAATATCTGGATGCTATCACAATTCTTATTGTTGCTTTAAAGTAATCAAAGATCACACTCATCAGCTATCTGGCAGGGAGACAGACTCTAAGGTTGTATATACACTGTAGAAATAATGGAGTTTGACACCACTTTAAGTACTGTAGCTCCATTCTATAGAATTCTGGGATCTGTTGTTTTATAAGGTCTTTAGCCTTCTCTGCTGGTGCATCAGAAAACTAAAAAACCCAGGATTCTGTAGGATGGAGCCATGGCAATTAAAGCGGTGTCAAACTGCACCCCTAGGGAAAGTAACACAGCAATGTTCCCCATTTTGCACAAATAAGCAGAATTCCAGTCTTGTTTAAAGGACTGTATGGATGTAGCTATAGCACCAGCTGCTGAATCAGACACTGTATATGATTCCCGACCAACGAGGGATAATAAATGAGGAGCCCTAGTTATATGTGCAAATGGCATCCAGCTGGATATGAGTTGTACAGCCTTAGAGGTCCAAGTAGTTGAAGTATAGTCTTACAAACAGAAAAAAGAGGTAGAACAAACTGTTCACAGTACAGTATATACTGTGAGACACTGTGTGAAAATACAGTGACAATATTTTTTCAGATATGACACAGTATCTTCACTCAAGTCATTCAACTCAATGGGTTACACTAAATGTTCAGGTAGATAAAGAAAGTACCAGAGCTCTGTTGTTCTACTACAGGACATCAGCCCTGATTGTTTCAATCACAAATTAGAACACTTCATTCTTATTCAATGGGAAACAGTTTCTGATACTGACCATAGGAAGTTAATCCATCCATAGACTTCTTTCCATTGTAAGGAGAAATAATTGGGAGGCCATCCTGGAGAAGGGCAGCAAGATCTTTGTACCCCTCATGAACCAGCGCATTATAAAAGGATATGTATGCATGGTCATCTTTGGCAAGAATTATTTTTATGAGCATAGCTGCTCGCTCCCTTTGGGTAATCTAAAAAGAAAAAAAAACATCTGGTATAGTGGACATACATCTGGCTCAGTATGTTTAAGTCCCACTGATTTTACTATATGTTTAAATCTGTCCCGGTAAGATCGACAAATTTAAGGATTTTGCTAGAATGTGGCCAGTTATGTCAATGAACAGAAGACAACTAATAGCTTGCTAGGGAACTTTCTGGCTCTGGGTTAATCAGAGAACAATGTATTTACAAACATTTACATTGCAACCCAATGTTCTATATGCAAATCAAACAATAGGCCTCACTGAGACCAAAGGAACTTACTTTCAGGTAAGCATGGTAGAACAGCAGTTTCATTTTCCATTTATTTCAAAGGACCATTTAAGCACACCTCACAGAAGACTGCCTCCATTTACACAAATGTGAGATAGCTATCTATAACTGAAATAAAACCTGCTGATAAGATTAACCATGTCTAAAATACCACATCCTTAGGGAAACTCCATGTTTACTCAGCTATGCTGTTAGTTATGATGCTATTATTTTACTATAATTTAGCAGTGAATACACCCAACTTTGTGCAGGTTATGCATCTGTAAGAGCTGTTATGATGGAGGAAATGTTTCATTGTTGGGGAGAGGCATCACTATCACATTGTCCTTCAAATTACTCCTCCTGGCTTCAGAGTGTAAAGCAGGGGTAGGCAACCTGTCCCCTTTAAGGGCCGAGGGACTTCAGCTCCCAGAAGCCTCAGCCATGTTGGCCAATAGTCCCATGTTGGTCAATAGCTCCTGGGATTCTGGGAGCTGAAGTCCTTCGGCCCTTAAAGGGGAAAGGTTGCCTACCCCGGTGTAAAGACTGCAATCTTATATATGCTACAAAGAGATACTTAAATTAATCAGAGTGGCCAGAAGTAGATGGGTGTCAAGGAGCTCTGCTGCTCCTTAACTCTGCAGCTGCTTAATTCTGAGACAACACTGAAGTCAGTGGAAAAAGTAAATTATTCAGGTCCCAATGATTTCAATATTAACTAAGGGCCTTTGCAGACTGCCAGAAATAGTGCAAATTGAGTCCACTTTAACTGCCCTGACTCAGTGCTAGGGAAACATGGGAACTGTAGTTTATTGTGGCACCAGAGCTCTCTGGCAGAGAAGGCTCAATGTCTCAGGAAAAAATACAATTCCCATGATTCCCTAGCACTGAGCCAGGGCAGTTAAAGTGGACTCAATTTGCACTATTTCTAGCAGTCTGCAAAGGCCCTAAGTGCATCTAACTCCATCTAGAATTATGATTTAATTTGCATTTATTTAAAAACATTTTACATATCTTTAGCATAATGTCCATAACAGCCAGAAATGTGTTAGAAAATTTACTTCTATTTCTTTCACATTTCACTTTTGCCACTTTCCTTCATCAATCTTTTGAGTGCTGATTGCAAACTGCTGCTATATTTTATGTGTAAAAGTAAAAGTACTCACACAGCATAATGCCCAGGAACCTAAACTGTTACTTGAAAGAGTAACAGCACAGCACCTTTAGGATTCAGGTTGTGAATGCTTAAATACCAACATAAACAAAAGGATAAAAGAGGTAAATGGTTTACCGCAGTTTTTACATTCTCCTCTTCCTGCAATGTTAATACTCCATCTGTAATCATATGGTCCATTATATAAGAAGTTTTGATATCTCTTTCCAGAGCCTCACGATTCTCAAGCAAGTGACTGCGCGCCTTCAAATCCATGGTAATTCGAATTTGCTTCTTCCTCAGTGAATTTCACATCCAAATGGGCATCCCATCCTAAAACAAACAATGAAAATAGAAAATATATGTATAGTGGTATTGTATGTTGGTGGCTAAATTTGTATATTGGTGGCTAAATCTGGAAACATGCAACACTGTCACTCTTATCCCAACAATTAAAGTTTATTCTTGACATCAGTAAATCAAAACAGAAAGTAGTACAGCCCATTCACCCCAGCCATGGACATGCCATCTGCGGATTTAAGCATCCATAGATGGCAAGCCCCATTACCCCTAATAGCTGTGAGAGTGTGCACACACACACAGCCACTGAATACCTCAGGGCAAGCCACTGAAAACCTGAAGTCCCATGGTTTTTGTATCCACGGGGTGGTGGTCCAGAGGGGGTCTGGAACAGAAGCCCCCCCTCCCACCGGATACTAAGGGCTGACTTCCCCCCCTGGAAACCAGTGGATCCACACAGGGAATGAAAATTGTTGTTCCATTTGCAACAGCAGCACAGCTCTGTAGTTTCCACCACAGTGGATGGGAGTAAGTTGTGATTTAGAACACCTACAGAACAACTTCACAGGAGAAGGTTACAGGTCCTACTATGGGATTAAGAATTTCACATCCCCATAATACTACATGCAATCTGTATAAATGTTGAGCACAGGTTGTCCTACATCCTATTGCTAGTACCAACTTGAGCAGAACCACTGAATCTAGGAATTTATCTACATGTTAACATCATTCAACATTTCATTGAGTGGATCTGCACTGAGGAATTTGGAGAGAGAATTCAATAAAAATAAAAAAAAGTAAATAAATTTGGTCTTCTCCAAAACTACTATTGGGATGGGGGTTGGGAAGGGATTAATTTTGAATTTTATTGTATTCTATGTATTTTTATTGCTGTAACTTGCCCGGATTCCTTGTGACTGGGTGGGCTATAAATAATTTGTTGCTGTTGTTGTTGTAGCATGAGCTGGCCAAGACCTTAATAGTGCATAAAATCTCCCTTATTACTTCAAGGGGGGGGGGGGGGGGGGGGACTATTAAATAAGATTGTTATGGATTTTTATTAGAAAAACACCACGATTTCAGCCTGCAACTTGCTGTGGGGTTGACACTATACAGTTTTGAATTTGGCAATTGATCAGAGATTCACCAATTTTTATGATGCACTATTCCAGAAAGGATACTGAATGTGATGAGGGGGGAGGAGTATTGGGAGACTTTAAGGATACTGTTAATTTCTTTGCCAGTAAGAAATTTACAAAAGTGTCAGTCTATTTTAGTACCTCCATATTAAAGTTACGGTACATTTAGACACTGATTTAGTTCAAAATTGTGCTTACATTTATCAGCTTAATTAATTTCTAATTTAGATGAATTAAGACAGCAGTCAAAATCATGTTTATGTCATAAAATCACCATATTGTGCAGAATTTGCAGAACTAAAAAAAACAACGGTGTGGTGTAGTGGTTTGAGTGTTGGACCACAACTCTGGATTCAATTCACTGTTTGGCCATGACTCGCTGGGTGACCTTGGGCAAGTCACATTCTCTCAGCCTCAGAAGATAGTAACGGGAAACTTCCTTTGAACAAATCTTGCTAAGAAAACCCCATTATACAGTGGTACCTCTACTTACGAATGCTTCTACTAACGAAAAAT
>CM034708.1:176221340-176245139 GCA_020142125.1 Phrynosoma platyrhinos | reverse complement strand
CTAGTGGAGTGTTCTCTCTAGGAATCTCTAGGTCCTTCAGTCAGACTTCTGGTTAAAGTTGACCACAGAGTTGCGCTGGAGGACCTAGTGATTCCTACAGAGAACATATTAATCAAATCCATGAATAATCAAATCCACAAAAGTCAAAGCCACAAAGGGCTTTTGCAGACTGCCAGAAATAGTGCAAATTGAGGCCACTTTAACTGCCCTGACTCAGTGCTAGGGAATCATGGGAACTGTAGTTTATTATGGCACCAGAGCTCTCTGACAGAGAAGGATCATTGTCTCAGAAAAAAATACAATTCCCATGATTCCCTAGCATTGAGCCAGGGCAGTTAAAGTGGACTCAATCTGCACTACTTCTATCAGTCTGCAAAGCCACAAAGTTCAAGCTAAGTCCTAAACTTTTCCTGAACACCAGAGTCCTCTCTAGACCCAAAGAGGACAAAGCGCCACCTTGAGACAGGACTTGGAAATTGCGGCTCTTTATCGACCTGTCGGGTCAGCACAATTCTTCAGAACAAAAGACTACCGAAAAGACAACAAAGGGCTATATTTTGAGCTTATTCGTTCAGGTCTGCCGGAACTGAGAGGCTGCAGTCAGGCGGGCCTTATGCCAAGTCTCTGGGCGACCCATTACACACCCTCCGAGGGATCTATAGTACCAGGGGTAGGCAATCTTTCCCCTTTAAGGGCCGAGGGACTTCAGCTCCCAGAATCCCAGGAGCTCTTGGCCAACATGGGACTATTGGCCAACATGGCTGAGGCTTCTGGGAGCTGAAGTCCCTCGGCCCTTAAAGGGGAAAGATTGCCTACCCCTGATCTATAGGGATATTGATGCCTGATTATCCCGAGGCGACATATTTTTCCTCAAGTTGTTTCACAGAACAAGAAGCCTTTCTAAGCTTCATCCCATCATTTGTTGTTGTTATGTGCCTTCAAGTGAGTCGTTTGCGACTTATGTTTTTCGTGGCAATGTTTGTTCAGAGGTGGTTTGCCACTGGCTTCCCCTGAGGAGGCTGAGAGAGTGTGACTTGCCAGAGGTCACCCAGTGGGTCTCATGGCCGAGCTGGGAATCGAACCCTGGTCTCCAGAGTCATAGTCCAGCACTCAAACCACTAACCCAGGTTGGCTCAAACCTTTTCCAAAATAACAACATCGGGACAGACTTTTGAGGAGCCGATAAACAGAAGGCATATTGAAATAAAATGAGAGCCGGTGTAGCGGTTTGAACGTTGAAGTACAATTCTGGAGTGCAGGGTTCGAATCCATGAAAACCCACTAGGTGACCCTGGGCAAGTCACACTCTCTCAGCCTCAGAGGATGACCATGGCAACCCTTCTCTGAAGAAACTTGCCAAGAAAACCCCATGATAGGGTCACCGTAAGTTAGAAATGACTTGAAGGCACTGGATTACCCAGTCAGGTCACACTCTCTCAGCCTCAAAGGATGGCAATGGCAACCCTCCTCTGAAGAAACTTGTCAAGACTCAAAGGCACACAACAACAAAATAAAAACATCGAAACCCTGGAAACGGAAGCGCCGACTCCTCTCTCTTCATATACTTTGACAAATGTGCCCCATAATAATGGCGACCCTCACAGAAACTGTACCCCAAATTATTCTGTTTATCCCCCTCCAAAAAACAACAACCACACCTCCTCAACCCACTTCATCTCCTCAGGAGGCTGGCCTCTCCCTTCCCTCCCTCCCTCCCTTTAGGGCTGCTTTGGGGAAGTTTTACCTCAGGAACAAGCCGCGCGTGGAGGGAGAAGGGAAAAAGGGACGCCTCCTGCAAAGTACAGTATCTCCATTTTTCCCCATCTAACGGCCACTTCCTTCTTCCTGGGCGAAGCTAAGCGGACAAGGCGGGGCAAGGCGAGGAGGAGGAGGGAGCCCTAGGGCCCAGCCTCGCCCCCTCAGAAGACACCTGGCTTCAATTTTGTATTGCCTTTGCACGGAGGCTGGCGTGGCCTAGCGGTTTGAGGGGTGGACTGTGGTTCTGGTCGACCCGGGTTCGAGTCCCATTGGCTGACTTTTAAGACAAGTCAGCCTCAGCCTCAAGGGAAGGCTGGTGATTGGTTGCTCGCCCTTTGGAAGGCTGCATAGCAACAACAGTACACTCTTACACGGCTGCTGTTCCACTTTAACTACTCTGGCTGCCTCCTGTTGCATTCTGGGATTTGCAGTTTAGGGGAGAGGCATTTAGGATTTCCCAGGTAAAGTGAGTTCTTATAGGCCTGGCTGAACTACAAACCCTAGGAGACGTCAAAGTGAAATAGTCTCTTACGGCGGGAGCCTATCACGATTTGAGGATGTCGTTTGGCTGAGTGTGGGGATCGAACCCGAGTCTCTAGGCTCCGTAATCGAGCGCTCAAACCACTACTCTACGTCACGCTGGCATTTCTTCTACTGTATACAGCACTAACGTATTCCACCGTCTCGCGCCCTGCTAGAGCGCGCACGCGCACGCGCACGCAGGGGAGGTTGTTAGGGAGGTGGTTCTCAGCGCGCATGCGCCTTGGTGTGACGTGGCGCGCCGTGCCCGCGCACGCCTCTGAGGGAAGTTGTTCTAGGGCTGGAATGAAAAATTCTGCTCTCTTCTTTTTTCATAAATAGGTGATAAAACTTTCCAGGCACAATGAGGAGTAAGAGGAGTTATTAGTGACTGTGGGAAAGGGATTGTCCCGTGTTCCTCGGGAGTCAAATGCCTAAAAACACAACTGCATCCGCACTGCAGAAATAATCAAGTTTGAGACCGCTTTAACTGCCCTGGCTCAGTGCTAGGGAATCCTGGGAAGTGTAGTTCTATAGCCTTCTCTGCCGGACAGCTCTGATGCCACAACAAAATACAATTCACAGAATTCTACAGTACCGAGCCATGGCAGTTAAAGCGGTCTCAAACCAGATTATTTCTGCAGTGTGGCTGCAACCCTAGACTCATACAGGCTCCTTTAGGATCGCTCTGCAAAAGTGGCATGCTTAATGGGAAGTAAATTCTAAAAATGGGGTTTGCTTACTGCTGTTCATGTTTATTAATAATTATAATAATAAATTACTATTAATTGTAATATAATAATAATAATTAGCTTAATATTAATTATAAAAAATATATAGTTTATTAATGTGTACCTGCCATTTTTTTTTTACAAGGACTAAAAATTGGTGGAGAGTCCTTGAAAAGAGGAGTTTAAAAACAACACACATCGTTTTTCTTTTCAGTTGGTGCAGGAATTCTGTATAAAGACCATGTCAGAAGCAAAGCGTAGAAAGATGGCCCACCTCTCAGCCAAATTGAATGAAGGTCAAAGAGAGAAACAACCGGACTGTGTGAGCCAAAAACCTCGATGGATGGACCTACGAACAGCTTCGAGTTTACTACCCCTCTTAATGTGCATAGGACTAACCTGGTAAGTAAAGTTAGGAAATTTGTACCTATCCAAGTGTCTGTGGAAGGTGATAACCTAAAGCAAATTCTTTAATGTTGGTCTTCATGGTGGGTTTAGTTTGGGTCTTAAGCAGTCTGCTTATAGTGATAAATTTCTTACTCCTTTTAGTGTGATTCGTTGTGAAAATGAAAGCCTTTCATTTACACTAGATTATGCTGAATATTATATTTGTAACTGATTTGTACACAATATTGTATTTGTAACTGATTCATGAGAACTAGCATGACACAATGCTTTAAGTGTTGGACTACAACTCTGGAAACCAGGGTTAGATTCCCTGCTTGGCCATGGAAACCCACTGGGCGACCTTGAGCAAGGGCCTTTGCAGACTGTCAGAAATAGTGCAAAATGAGTCCACTGTAACTGTCTAGGCTCAGTGCTAGGGAATCATGGGAACTGTAATTTATTGTGGCACCAGAGCTCTCTGACAGAAAAGGCTCACTGTCTCAGAAAAAAATACAATTCCCATGATTCCCTAGCACTGAGCCAGGGCAGTTAAAGTGGACTCAATTTGCACTATTTCTAGCAGTCTGCAAAGGCCCCAAGTCTTATGATCTCAGCTTCAGGGGAAGGTAATGGGAAATCTTTGAACAAATCTTGCCATGAAAACACCATGATAGTTTTAACTCTTCCAGTTTCTGTTGTCATTTGTTTGACTTGACATGATTCAGTCCCCTTTTGATATGTAAGTTTTCCTTATGTAGGTGATTGGCAGTTTAAGTAATATTTGCTGATTTTTTAAAACATTTCTCAGGTTTCTTTTTCAGCAGTCAGCTCATTTGGCTGCAGTAGAGGAGAAGTACCATTTATTAAACCAGGACGCTGTGAAGTTTCAAGATATGGAAAATAAGATTAACATAATGTTTGAAAAGGTAATAATTCAAAATGGATTATCATAACAGTTTGAGTATTTCTTAAATAATTGAAAATCTGCAAAATTGTTTTCACCAACCAATATTAAATGTACCTTCTAAGGAAAAACCTCTGGAGAGTTTCAAAAGCCATCTTTAGACACTAAATTTGTCAGTCATGTAGTGAGAGCGTTTCTTCTTTGAAATCCAAAAAAGTTTATATATTTAACAGTGCTGTTTGATGCTTATCTACTCAGAAACTAATACTATTGAGTTAAGTAGGATTATACACTTCTGACTATATTGGGGTGGTTATTTTCTAAGGGTTTTGAGGCTACAATTAAAGCACCCATCCAGACTTTGGAGGGGTGGCACAATTCAAATTATTTTGACAAATAAACAGTCAGTTACACACACACACACACACACACACACACACACACACACACAACCATTTGCACAGAGAAGGCCACTGGCTATTTGGAGGGCTTCTTAGGCATGTCATTTCCAGTCACTTCTGGTTTCAGTAAAACTCTAGGGTATGGGAGAGTGATCCCAATATCAGTTGTGATCCCTAAAAGACTTCTGCAGGGAAAGCTGGCTAATTTTAGAAGGGCAGAGATGCTGCTTTCCCACCCTTGGCGTATATATTTAGTTGACATGACATAGCCTGCAGCACTAAACACATTTATGTGGGAGTAAATCTGGGTTGAAGTTAATGGAACCTACTTCCATGTTAACAAGCTGAGAATCCTAAACCTTAATTATTTATCTGCTTATGATAAATAAAATAACCTTTCAACTTATTTTATCAGATTAAAATGTTGGTCTCCTACCTTGATCAGATGGCATAAGGGATTAATCAGTGGTTGTAGACTGCTCCTTTACCCTTCCTGAGAATCTGTTTTCTGTGTTAGAGAATTATTTCAGTCAGCTAGAGTACCACACATATGTGCCTGGTACTTCTTTAAAATACATTAAAATTCTGCATTTTTTTCTATTCAATCACAATTATTTTCAATGCAATTAACCCTTAATTAGGACTACTTAAATTTGTATTATTTTATCTGTGCATGTGTGTGTGTCTTCAAGTCGCCAAAATGATTTATGGCGACCTCTTGTTTTGTATAACACTACTACATGTGTTGTAAAACAAAGATATTTCAGTGCTTTTATGTAAATTAGTATTGCGGTTATAAAACTATTTAAGTGCTTCTTCAGCTAGGTTAAATGCTCTATTGGCCTTTTAAAAAAACATTGGGTCTGGTTAGAAAAATCTTGGATTAATTTGCAGGTAAAGTTATAACGACATATAGAAAAAATTCTGGGGTAGCAGTGTTGGACATATAGCAATTCCAGTAACAACAAAAATCCATCAGACAGTGATATCTCTATGGGGCCAACCAAAATGCATAATATACATGTTGCAAGCTTTTGAAGCTTCACTGGCTTCTTCATCGGGCAAGGTGCTACAAACCAAACAGGAGGGGAAAAAAAGATGTTATTCATAGGCCTGCATTTTGCTGATTCACTTCTTAGTTAAGATGGTATTGGAGAGGCACATTGTGCAGGCTGGTACCTCTTCCTTCTGGCCATGTGGTAACTGGGAGATTATCAAAGTCCAGATAATTTAACATCCATTTGCAATACAAATAGGATACTTCCTTGGGAATCCAGCATGTCTCCATCCTTTGTGAGGCTATAGGCCCCTTTTGTAAGTGGATGACATTGGATATACAAAAATTGGCACAGTTGCTTAGGACTTAGGGGTGAAACAGACCATCTCTTTGCACTGGTTTCCCGGCGGTTTGAGGGTGTAGAGTTTAGATGCCACATGCCCACAAGCCGGCAGGAAGCTGCCCAGCTGTTTACATGGGGGCAGCTTCATGACGCTTCAGCAGCGCGGCGTTTATATGCCACTGGAGCATCATAAAGCCACTTCTGGCTGCAGTGCAGGTTGAAAAGCTGGCTTTTTGTCACCTCAAAAAGGAACGGCTGTTTGTCACTCCTTTTTTGGATGGCCTCAAGGCCAGATTGGGGCTGCAGCGTGCCCCTTCTGGCTGCTCCCTCTGGCTGTCTATTTCAGCCCTTATTCTTCCCACATTCAATAGTGTTTATAGCTAAAATAATAGACTGCATCCTTATAAAATATGTTTATAATAATAGTAGTAGTAATAATAATAATAATTGTATTTCATACTTGCCTTTCCCAAAGTCTCAAGGCAGGATATAACATAGATTAGAACACACAACCATTTTACTCATTAAGTTAAAACACATAAACATAGAACACATTAAAATCATCTAACATTAAAAATGTACCTATTTAAAATCAGTTTTGTAAGTCTGCTGGAAGAGATACCAGTAAGTCTTTAATATTGTTTTAAATTTAAATAACATGTTAGCTGTTGAATCTCTCCCAGCAGGTCATTCCACAGTAGGCACAGCCAATGAAAATGTCATCTGGGTGAGTGTCCCCCAGAGGACCTGAGCATATGGGGCAGATTATATTGTGGCCTTAAACACACTTATTTGGAAGTGTGCTCCAAAAATGCTGAATTGCACTTACAGGCCACACAGAGAAAATGAAAGATGAGCAGTTCTCTTTATAGACTTTTGGCTCTATAGTGTGTTTGCCTTTGAAAAAGGAAGTAGCCAAGGGGCAAAAAGGAAATGCTGAATAAAAATCCTAGCTTGCAATCAGTCAGTAGAACCATGTTGGCTGTCTTAACACTGCAAAATAAAGCTATCTTTTGCAACCTTTGGTGCAAGCAGTGATAGAGTACAACAAAGGGTGTGAAATGGGAATGGTGGTGTGCATGCTGGCCATGTCTCCAACATCCCAACCTACCAGATCCTGTTCCCTTGCCTATAAGAATTTTGGTTTTCAGCTCACATTCAACTCAGTGCTGTTCACACCTCAACAACGATGGGTCACAGAATAAAGAAGTATTTGGGAAGCTGGAGTGGGACCATTGTGCCTGGAATCACTTTTAAGTCTTCATATCATTATGTAGATTTGTGATCTTGGAACTTGCTTGCTGGTTTTATAGGAAATCGTTTCCTTTTGGGTCAGTATTAGAGAGTAAATACATAATTACCTTAATTCATTCCTCACTATGGCAGCTCATTATACTATGGATTCTATGGCAGCCATTATAGTTGGCCCTCCATATCCATGGATTCTTTATCCACAGATTCAATCATTCACAGTTTAAAAATATTTTTAAAAATATATAAATTCTAAAAAGCAAACCTTGATTTTGCTATTTTATGTAAGGGATACCATTTTACTGTGCTATTGTATATTATGGGACTTGAGTATCAATTGATTATGGGACCAGAGTCAGTTGATTTTGATATCCCAGGAGGGGTTCCTAGGAGCAAACCACAGCAGATACCAAGGGCCTGATGTATTGCCACTAAGCAATATGGCCAGTCAAGACACTTTCCCCCTCTACATTTAATGTTTGTTTGTTTGATTGATAGGTTCATTTTTCACTCTCTGTCTCAGGATGGCAATGGCAAACCCCCTCTGAACCTTGGCAAGAAAACCCTCTAATAGGTTTGCCCTAGGGTAGCCATAAGTCAAAAATGACTTGGAGCCACACAGCAGCAACAGCAATTGAAATTTAAAAAAAAACATTTTGTAGCCGCTGTTTTATTCTGGCATGTTTACCAAAAGATTACAGTATACCAGATTACAGGAAATTAGTAAAATATTGGTCCTTTCATGTAGACTAATTTAAAAAGAAAACTTAGGGGTGAAACAGGCTGTCCCTTCTGAAGATTGATTGGGGCCCCTGTAACCGCACACTGTGGCTCCAATTCGCTTTGCCAGCCAAAAAAGGAGCAGCAAGGAGCTGCTCCTTTTTTGGCCAGCAAAAAGCTGGCTTTTCTACCCCGTCTCAACTGGAAGCCGGCTTTAAGGTGCTCCAGCGACATGTGGCATATGAATGCCCCACCGTCGGAATGCCTAGAAGCCAGCTCCTGTGTAAATGGCTGGGTGGCTTTTGGGTGGCTTGGGAGTGTGCAGTGATCCCAAGCCACCCGGAAGGTGGCACAAAGGCGTGATTTGTTTCGCCCCTTGGTCATAATGTTTGGAAGAGGTATATAAAAATTATATTAAAAAAATATTTAGCTGTATAGACAGGTATTACCTTATTGTATTAAGTGAAAATGGCCATTGTTTTGTGTTATAAATGCAGTTTGAGTCATCTTCAGGCATCCTGCGGGAAATCTATTCATCTAGCTCTATGATGACCAAGTCTGAACAAGAATTACCCAGCCTCCATAATATCATGGAAGAAGTTGAAAACAGTGAACAGATACATTCTAAAAAGATACAGAGCATTAATGAGAAATTTGAAAATGCTATAAACCACTGGAAAAGGAATGGAGCCGAATTAGATACCAGTAGCAGCAGTTTAAAATCAGAAGCTAAACTTTTACATGGTAAAGTTACCTCCCAAATCAATACAGCAGATCAAAAATTAAAATCCCTTTCTGAAAGGCTGAAAGATCTGGAGGACAGTACAGTCAGAAATCTCAGAACAGTGAATAGACAAGAGGAAGAAGAGCTAACAAAAATTAAAGAGCAGTTGCACTTTGATGGAAAGGCAACTGAAAAATTAGAAGAACAACATAACAGTCTGTTAGCCAGAAATACTGAATTAAGCCAAAAGCTTGCTGACTATGAACCTAAACTTGAGGAGTGTAAGAGTCATTTACCAACAATAGAGAAAGCTGTTCATTCTGTTGTTAGACTATCAAGTGAGCTGATTGCTGTAGAAAAGAAAATGGAAAACATGACCATAAAACTGTTCTATGTGGAAGATGAAATTAAGAAAGCAGTCTCTGACATAATGGGCATACAGAAAAATATTGAAGGCATGCAGTGTGAAAACAGCATGTTACAGTTTCAGAAAGAAATATTTGCTTTAAAAGAAAAAGTCAATGAATTTTCACAATCCACAGCAGAAGAAAGCAGCCATAGTATGAATGGTAAGAAGGAAATATTATTACCCTGAACAATAGTGATGTAAGGTGTGTGCATGCAATATATATATTGTGGGTGTGCGTGTGTTCTACCTGGAGGTCCCACCTCTGGCACAGAGTTAACACTTGGTGCCAGAAGGCCACTTAGTCTGGGCACTCAAAATGGCCTTCCGGCACCAGGTGTTACAAGTATGTGTATACAAATTCATACTTTATTCAGGGCAAAATAGTATTTGGTATTTTATGGGCTAACATACACTGGTATTCAAGGAGACACATTTACTTTGTCCCAGTAACCTGTGTTCTCATTTCATCCTGTATTCCTCTCTTCCTCTGATTCAGCAGCCCCAATGCCCAACAATAACAAAACATCTCTTCAACCATTGGCAAGCATTAGAAGCTTAGAATAGTCCTGCGAGGCCAGGAAGTCAGAAGCAATTACAATGTCAAACACCTGTATTGACCTGTTGCTGTAGGCAATTGCTTCCTCCTTTGAGAGCTTCACTCAGTACAGAAGCTCCCGATAGCCTGGCAACCAACTTGTTATTGTTAGTTGCCTTAAAGTCACTTCAACTCATGGTGGACCCACTGTTTCATTGGAGTTTTTAACTGCCTTCGAGTTGACCTCAACCCACGAGGACCCTGTGAATGACCTATATCCTAGACAAGCGATGGCGAATCCTGGGAACTGGAGTTTCTTGAGACATTTAGCCTTCTCCATCAGAACTCTGGTGCCACAATAAACTACAATTCTCAGGATTCCCTAGCACTGAGCCAGGACAGTTTAAGCGGTCTCAAACTGGATTATTTCTGCTATTTTGGACCTTAGTTATTTTAACTTTTTAGAAGTCTGGTGCAGTGAAATGTAAATATATGTCTTTTTTAAATCTGTAGTGTGAGAAGACAGCAAATTCAATGGAGCAAATGGAAGATCTTCATAAAAGTGCTCAGATGAAGCATCTGCAGGAAGAGATTAACACCGTGAAGATACAGTCTGAAAGGTTAATTCAAGAGGAGAACAAGCTTCAGCAGAACTTAACATCTCTTTTTCATGCAGTTAATAAATATGAGGAGACAACAGCTTCTGCTGCTAAGGAATTTTCTGTAAAGATTGCAACTGTGAAGACTGACATTAGACGCATTTCAGGTCTTGAAGCAGATGTGACCTTATTGATAGAGAATCTACGTACTCTAGAAGATAAAGTAGATAAAGCTGAGAAGACTACAATACAAAGTATAGGGAATCTTCTTACAAACAGTATTGACAGGACTACAGAACTACGAAATACTGCAACTGAGAATGCCAGACAGATAGAGCGCATTAAGGCAAAGTCTTCTGAATTGAATGTAGACCTTAACAAACAATCCAATAAGCTTTTAGATTTGGAAAGTGATAGAGCAAAAGTCCTGACAACAGTAGCTTTTGCAAATGACTTAAAACCTAAAGTGCACAACTTAAAAAGGGGATTGGCACATTTGGAGCCAATGTTAGATGAGCTGACATTAAGAATAGGAAAACTGCTTGAGGAACTACAGGAAAGAAAGAAAGAAATTGCTTTCTTGCATACAAAACTAGTTGAGACTGAAGTCAGAACTTATAAGCAATGAGTTAATGTCATATTTTAGCTAGACAAGTAACATGAACTATGAACCTAAAGGAAAATGCATAATGTTGAGGGCAAAAAATACACTAGTGGAGTTTCATTGGTTTCTTCAGTTGTGCAGTCAATGGCATATTTATTGTTCTGGTCCCTGGGCATACTAGGTGGATTCCTCCTACCCTCTGCAGAGGCTGAAATTAAGTGCCTATGACAATAACTTCATTTATGCTACTGAAAGAGCAGTTCAGTATTGGCCTGCTATAGCAGCACTTGAAGCATGATAACCTCAAAAAGTGCTCCCTCATTTGAAAAGCACTTAATGAAGATTATGTCCTTTTTGTTGTATATAGGAAATGCAACTTTCAAGTAGTTATTTATGTAACTAAATTAGATAACATTTTATTAAAATACAAAAATACTTTTGTATGTTTCCTATTAAAATTAATGAGAACTAGATTACATGATTTTGAAGTCTTTGTTAAAAGCAACATGTACATGCATCATCAGAAACCCTTTTCAACTTGTTTTTCCTGCCAAGTCTTCATGGTTCCATAAGAATGCACTTGAAGTGTAGCATTCTTCGTGGGATGACACCTAGCAATTGCTGTTGTCACAGGAAAAAAAAGCAGAGGTCATCGCAAAATCTAAATGCCTCACACAAATCATCTGAACTTCTGCATGTATACAGGTGTCCCCATGGTTGGTGCTACGGGTGGCACTGCAGCTGTACTGGGCCCCAAATGAGTCATTGCCCCTCCAGCAGCCCCCACTGTTTAGCAGGGGGGCTGTTCTGACATTTGGGGTTTTATGCAGCTGCTGGGCAAGCAAGAAAGGGACAAAACCATTCTCTCACCCAGAAACCATGCCAGTCCCTTTGTGTGTATATGCTTTGAAGTTACCTGTTAACTTATGTGGACCCCATATTTCACAGGGTTTTCTTAAGGAATGCTCTGAACTACGCTGTCATTGCCTTCCTCTGAAATATAACTATAGAACTTGGTATTCCTTGGTAGACCCATTGACAGGATAAGGTGTCTTGGAGGTGTTTAGATAAAGCTTAAAGGATTTCTACAGCCCTAAAATGTGGAAATAAGTTCCCTTGAGTGATAATGGACAGCAGCATCGTCTGTTCTACCTTACAGAATACCCTTCGGGGTATTTTAAAAAGGAAAACTAAAAATCTATACGCAAAATTCCTACTATTAAGGCCAAGGAGAGGAATGATTTTAACCTGTTGAAAGTAAATTAGATTGGGGCAAGAAAAAGCACAAATTTTGAAATATGTTTATTCTTAGCTGTATTTAGGCTAGAAGCCTCTGAAGTTTGAGTTACACGCATGATCTAGTAATATTAACCTATAAGCAGAACAGATGAAATGACATTACCTAAAATAATTATTCAGTAAGATAGCCAACTAAACCCACATGAATACAAAGCAGTTTGAGGTAAATACTCAGTCTTCATTATTTCCCTTTCTCTGCGTTATCCAAAAGTCATATCCTAAATAAATTTTCTTGTTCAACAGATTCCTGTCAAATGTTTTTCTCCAAAGGGCTGAAAACTATAAGTCACCAAGCCAAACACTAATAATTTTCATATGGTTTATTTTGACCAATAGTGACAACACTGCAGTCTTCTACATTGCCATGTGTAAAATGTTTCATGATGTTTCACTATCAACCACTCAAGTCCATGATCCATCTACTCAGTAAGACCAAGTTTTTTCTTCAAAGATTCTGGCATCTCAGGTGGAGGTGGGCGGGGAAGCCTGAAATATACTTTCACGGAGTCATAGATGAACCACTGAAGTGCTGTCAGGGTGCCAATCATAATAATACGTGCAAATAGCCCCTTCCATACACCTGTTGGAATATACATCATTGTTAGTAATTAGATATAATCATGAATTTTTATAGTTGAAACTTCTGTTTGAATCCTTACCTTTAAATCCCAGCCTCTTCAGCACTTGCAGAGCTGAGCTGCCCTTTTCTTTGTTCAGCACAGATACCACGGAATCAGCAGGATGTGAGACAATGGCACAGAAGACACCAGCTGAAAACGTTACCAAAATTAGTTTTTTAAGTTCATTATATAGACCTATGTATCATGCAAGACCAATTTCCAATAACCAACTAGCCTGTAACTGCTATAGGGAGCCATAATAATATGTTGTTTATTCTTAGCATTACAGAACACTTTCAAGAAATGATGCATTTGAGGATATAAGCATGGATGCTACAAGACTTTAAGACCCAACAGGATCTGTCATAGATGCACTGCTACTCTGCCAGGTGCAAATGGACATGAATCCTTTTTAAAAACAGCACTTTTTACCAATGTGACCCTCCAGATGATGAAGGCTATTTTCACCATCTCTCTCACTACTGATGATTTCAAAAAAAAATCAGTAATTCAACAGTCACTCCTATGAATGCTACATCACAGCTATTTACCTATCGGAGATATGGGTCAGAAAATTTTCCAATCCTATATTTTTCTTTGGAAAATTTTCCACACCATGTGTGTCTGTACATACATGCACACACTACATAGAAACTACAGTACGTAGAGATCTTGTAGCACCTTTGAGACTAACTGAAAAAAGTTGGCAGCATGAGTGTTCGTAGAGCTGTCTCAAAGGTGCTACAAGATCTCAACATACTGATTCTACAGACTAACACAGCTATATTTTTAAATAGAATACTAGTTAGATTTCAGCAAAAGAACACTGAATTATGAGATGAACTATACCGTGTATAGCTCTCTTTAGGTATGTGTCCTTAAAAAAAGTTCTTTCAGGTTTTTAGTTATAATGTAAGGGACGTATATGCAATTCTCTACATTACACACATTCCAAAAATAATTACCAAATAATAATAATAATAAAAAATAATAATAAAATTTATTTATACCCCGCCCAACGGTAATCCAATCCGGGCGGCTTACAAATTAAAACACTCAAAGTACAACATAAAATCCCAACACAATGTATACAATAAAGCTTTGAATGTGTTTGAATATAACATTTTTAAACCAAATGTGCTAAATCAGATAACATTTAAAGCAATGGAAACCTTTCCTGCCCTCCTTTTTCCAGAAAGACCACATCACCAAGATATACTATTGCTATGACATCTGTAGACATTAAATGTTTCCTTACCAATATAACCTGCTATAAATGTAACAACCAGCTGTTCTCCTTTTGAACATTCACTCCTTGGTTTGGGAACAACATATCTGTAAAGAGCTTCCACAGTTCGTTCAAAGCAGGCAAACTTCATCATTGTATATGGAATCTGCCTCATCCATAATGGAACAACACCTTTGTAGAAACTTAAAAGTAAACAAACAAAAAATGAAATTTAAGTGTTTCTTCATTGAGGTTACTCTGGAAGACAAGTTGCCACCCCACCACTTGACCAGAATTCTGCTATTGTGGGCTGGAAAATGCATCTGGATACCACTTTGCTTTGCCTAGTCTAAATTTTATTTCATCAGACTTCAAATCAATCAAAAATCTACCCAGAAAATGACCAAAATACTACTGCTATTTTCAGGAAACAGCAAGCATGCAGTCCAAGCAGGGCCAGGAGCCACTCAAGATGTTCCGCACAACCCTCTGCTTGTGCCCAGTTCTGGTGTAGACAATACTAAGCATGACATAGCCATAGTTTGATACAAAATAGGCATATT
The DNA here is from genome assembly GCA_020142125.1 of Phrynosoma platyrhinos. Classification (NCBI taxonomy): domain Eukaryota; kingdom Metazoa; phylum Chordata; class Lepidosauria; order Squamata; family Phrynosomatidae; genus Phrynosoma; species Phrynosoma platyrhinos. The sequence goes on along the minus strand of CM034708.1, from coordinate 176,230,547 downwards.
CTTACAGTTCTAAATGGCTAAGTAAACACAACATATGCACACTCTAGAGAACCTGTTGTCAACAAAATTGCTTTAAAAAACACCATAATCTTATATGTGGGGTCATGTAAACAGATATTCACTTGAATTATATAGTGATAATTTTTCCAAGATTGAAAAATCCTAAATCCTATCAACTTCAAATGAAGTTAGACATAGCAAAAAAAAAAAAAAAATTGTTTAAAGGTAGCCCTCCCTTTGAACCTTAATCTTAGAACTGATAAACATGTCCACACTCCAGCTAAATCCTGATAGTTGAGAATGACATGTACTCAAGTCATTTCTATCAGAACATGAGACTAGAGTGAAGGTATATTGTTCTCACATGCCAATGACTCAAGCATCTTTGACTGTACAACCATGAAGTTGCTGATGCCTCTTAGCTGGAACTACTTAAAAGTATAAGCAGAACACAGCAGAAGAGACATCAAACAAAGATGGATCTAAGGGAGCATGTTGGCCCACATATCTTCAGGAATGCTGTACACCTAATACTTTCTATATGATCTTATTTAGAACTGTGCCATTATCTAGAGACAGAATGCCCATTATCCAAGATTAGTTTACACATAATTTTAAGCACTCATACAAAAAGACTTTCCAACCTTTGCTTAACTGCTGCCAATACTTACGCCCAAAGGCCTTCTTCTGCAAACATTTTTGGAGCTGCTTGCCGCAGTGTGTTAGCATACCCAGGCTGCGTTTGAATGCGAACCTTAGCAGCTTCCATTGGAGCCAGAGCAATGTCAGCAAAGAACTCAGCACTGGCAGATGCAGCCAAGTACAATGATGTACGCCACAAATAAGCATTTTCCTGAAATATATTGCAAAAAAATAAAAAATATTGTAATTTTTTATTGAACAAATCACTAAAAAAGGGAGTTAATTAAATTATAAGTAGTGCAGGGAGGAAAAGGCCTACCTCTCCCAGCAAGTTTCCATATAGGATTTTGAAGACTTCATAGAAACCAAATTTGCAGAGTCCTTGCATGGAATATCCAAAAAAGGTTGGGGCCCATCCCTTGGCCAAGCCACGAACACCATCTTCTTTGACAGTAACGGAAAATCCATTGAAGATGCTCTTGTATTTTTGTGGATCCACCTAAACAAATTTTTGAACATCTGTTAAGAAAAGTATTTTTCAGCTTTCTTACAATCACAGCCATCACCAGCTCAGTTCAAACATGTACACACTGTTTAGTGCATGTATGTGTTAAAAGCCCTGTACAGAAGATTTTAAAATCAGTACCAACTGAACAAAAGCAGGATGAAGGAAGACAGGTAGTAATGTACAGTATATTGACAAAGCAATTAAGTAACACTGAGAAAGTGAGGTTAGTTTACTTCACGAAAAACTTCCTTGAAGCAGACCTTAGAAGGACAAAAAAAAGTTTGCAACAAGCATTAAGTAGAGGGTATTAACAGGAATGCAATTGTAAGATTCTCAAGTTTTGAAGCCACTGAAATAGATGAAAATTATCAAAATTAAACTGGGAGTAATTGGACACTAACACAAGATTCAAATAGTATGTAAACCAAAGCAGTAGGCCAAAGTTTTACTCAAACATACACTCAAGGGTACATTCCAGTGAACCCAAATCTGTGCATGTCAGTGCAGACTTGAAAGAACTATTTATACAAAGGACAAAAGCTTTAACTGTCCAATGCCTAACTTTCTTGATATCTTATACTAGAAAGTATTAATATTAATACTTTGTATTAGTAAAGTAAAAGGACTTTATATTTTGTCGTACGTAGTGCTTGTAAAATAGATGCAATCCTATGACAACCTTTGAGTTTTTAATAAAAAGAAAAGTGAAAGGAGGGAAGGTATCAGAATGGGAGCATCCATATTTTAACTCCACCATCAGCCACATGAAGGGGAAAAAATGTCACTCACCAGAAGTCAGGAAAGTTATGTTTCAATACTATGAAAACAGCTTAAATGTATTAACAACTGTCTTTCATTTACTTATCTATGTAGTCCATGAAAGAAAAATGGTGTTTAATAATTCTAAATATTCTGTTAAACAAACTGGGAATAGCTAGCATTGTTTAACATAAGACTTCAATACTCTCTGGGCCTACCTTCCTACCTCATGTCGCCCTCTACTGACTTGCTCCGTTTTACATTCTGGACTCTGATTGGGCAGGATTACGTTTTCTGTAATATGTATTGGATCACACACAGGTCAAGATCCTTTCCTCAACACCTTTAGCTGCTTCAGAAAAAACAACAACTGAATCAACTTTCTTGTTAAGAGTGCAAGCAGCTGGTTTTATCTATATTTTTAATAGATGAATGTATTTAACTACACCAGTCTTACATTTTACATAAGTCACCATATCACTGGAAATACAGAAGTTAGAGCTGTATATGGATGATTACTATAAAACTATTTTGTGTTTTTCTATTTTTCCATTTCATGGTTTCTTGAGATTAAGAGACATATTATAAGTATTATAAACATAACTATCAAACATATTAAAGTTTTGCATGTGGATATTCACTTGTCTACAGATGCAATCCTATGCATACCTACTTGAGATTAATTACCATCATAATCAATTGTTACCATTAAACGTAATTTACTTCTAAGTAAATATGTAAACAATCATTGTTTCAGCTGACTACTTTAATGAGTCTACAACATAGCCCCATTGAGCCACTACACCACTTTTAAATTTGTTAAAGCTTCTACTTATCCTAATATCTTTTCCAACTACTTAGTAGGAACGTTTCACATGTCTGGAGTGTCTATTCTTAATAGCCTCTGTACTGCATACCTTATAAAATTTTAGAATATTCAATAATCCAAGCTACTTATCTTAAATTTTTCTGAAGTAAATCATAAACTTATTGGCCTGGATAACTAAGAGGCAGAGTTTCCAATTACTTCTGCACATTCTCAGAGCAAAAATCAGATACTGCTATGTTACTGAACACTACTTACTTGTGACTTCTAAATTTAAACCTATTAAGAAGCCGACTGGGGCACAACATTCATGTAAAAATTGTTGCATAAGAAACTGCACTCTCAAAGTAAATGTGGCCTTTAATATAGCTCATTATTCAGCCAATTTAGGGCCAAAGCACACTGGCCTAAAGAGCCAGCCTGGGGGTGGAGTTGGGGCAGGGCAACCCCACGCTGGCCACCCTGATGCCACGCACCCAACCGCTGAAGGCTCTTTGCTGCCCCAAAAAGGAGTGGCATTTGCCCACTCTTTTTGGAGCAGCAAAAAGGAGGATCAGGGCCATGGCGTGTGGTTGCTGCTGCCCTGATCTGGTGCTCCCAGGGACAGTGCAGAACCACCCCTTACGGGCCGTCTGCATCAGCCCTTAGTGGGTGAAAAGCTAATTGATCACTATGTAATGGGTGAGCTCAAAACCTGGCATATGTTGCAGAGCCACAGGCATAATTGTCCTGGTATATATTTACATTCTACTAAAAGATTACACTGGGGCCCCCATATTGGTGGGGTCCAGTTCTAGGCCCTCCCGAGGATGCTAAAAACAAGGATGATTTTGCCCCATATTATTCAGTGGTGGTGATGTGAATGCACATGCTTCTACGTGTGCGCAATCATATAACTGCCATTGAATAATATGGGGCAAGGAGATCCATGGGTGGTCAGATTTGTGGACTGGGCCCACTGTATATTTAATTTAGAACAACAAATTTCAAGTATTTAGTTCTACAGGATAGTTACCCTATTTTCCGGCATATAAGACGACCTGGCGTATAAGACAACCCCCCATTTTTCCAGTCAAAATATAGAGTTTTAGCACCTCTATCCTCCTTATCCTTATACCCGACGTATAAGACGATCCCCCCCACTTTAACCACAGATTTTGCAGGTTAAAAAGTAGTCTTATACGCAGGAAAATAAGGTACATATTCTTTGGGAAACAATGATCTAATTGTCCAGAATTACTGTATAGTACTCAGTTTCTTTTGTATTTTATCACTGGACTTGGATTAACTGTGTTACTGGGATTCAAGATTTCATTCAAAAACAAAGAAAATAAAAGTTTCCATTACTTGGCAACATACAGACCTGAATGCGGCACTTTACTAAATCCAAAGGTACGACTGCTGTGTGTGTCAAACCACAACTTAGGATCCCACCAAAGCCACAGAGAGCATAAAACTTGAGTGAGCCATATTCACAACTGTATTCTTCTGTAGTAAAGAAAAGGCACACCATGCTATTAAGTAAACCACATGCATCTATAAAAATTATTTGGGTGACATCCAAACCTTCCATTATTTTTGTTAGAAATATTTCACACCTTTTCATGTTATATGGTATTATCTGACATGCAATCAAACCTGAATTCGGCATTTAACGAGATCTAAGGGAACCAACGCCGTGTGTGTGGTACCACAGCTAATAATCCCACCAAAGCCACAAAGGATGAAGAATCTCCCAGAACCATATGCACAACTATATTCTTCTGCTTAAAAGAGAAATAAGTACAAGTTGGCAAAATACATAAACAGGATTCCAATTTTCACTAAATTAGTCCTAACCCAAATTTGTACCCCATTATTTTTTAATTTATGAAGTGGTTGTAGGTCACATTAATGGTCATCTTTTAAAAACTGTTAATTAATAGTTAACCATTTAACTTTTTAACAGTTTATATTTTGATGTTATCAGAGTAATTAAATAGATCTCATTTATCCCTCATAAATAGGTAAAAGTGAGGATACCATATTGTTTTAACATCATTATTTTAAATAATGTACAATCAGCTCTTTGTATCTGCAGGGTCCGCTCCAGACCCCCCTCCCCACAGACAGCAAAATCAGCAAAAACTGAAGTCCCATTGTTCCCAATGGTGACGATCCGCATGCCACCATATTCGTGCGACCATGTGCATGCACTGCCATTGGAAACAATGGGGCAGGGCCATCCACGGATGCTCCAAGCCACAAATGGCAAGCCCATGGAAGGGGAAGGCCAACTGTATCCCATGTATTAGCAATGGCTGTAATGTAATTTCCCTGGTATTCCCAGATAGGCCCAGCGTTTATTATACTTTAAGATAAGCTGGGCCCATTTCAAATGCCAGGGAATTTACCCTACAGCCAATGGTACCATGACAAATAGCATTAATGCTACTTCGCAAGCCACCTAGGGTTTGTATATGAATGCATAAGAGGTTTTGGAAAGTATAAAAAATATGATTTTAAGTACAGTCATAATTACACAAGAGAGGATGAGCAAAGTTTGTCTAATGACAACCAGCATTTCACTTATGGCAGTATTTTCCCCAATAAACACCCTACAGAAGAACTAAAAAGACCTTAGAAATACCCAAGTAGGTCAAAGTGAGGTCATACATGTTGGATAAAACACAAAATTCTCATTTAAATTTTGTTTAACTGGGCTTTTCATTTAGTATTTTAAACAACCCAGAACATGTTGAGTTCAGATTCCAGCCTAAGGGAAGCCCTCAAATGGGAAAATAATTTTGTCTGGGACCTTCAAGATGTTATGGATAACTCTCATAATGTACGTTGCCAGCAGGAGTTGCAATCCAGTACATCTGGACAGCTCCACACTGAGGGAGTCTATTGTAGAGACCCCGATATAAATCTAATAGGTTCCCATGATCCCAAATGATTAATTCATCATCTTTATGGTTGTAAGAATGCACACAGACAGTTTAATTACGGTAAGTAGTACTTATCTTATTAAGTATAAACTTTGTCTTAAATTCAAAATTGTACCTCCAGACTCATGCACTGATTAATTCAGTAACTCTTGTAATTAAATATGAATTGTGGTAAACACTGGCCTATATCTAACTGTTAATACCAACAATAGTATAACCACTGAATAAATGGATATGTGATTTACCATTTTATTTACTTATTTACTTCATTTGCATGCCACCTCTTTCCATAAGGGACCCAAGGCAGATCAATTTAGCAATTGATCCAATAGGTCTACTCTAGTGGGATGAGCAACTAGACAAGGCAGGGGGAGACATCTGCAGAGAAAGCAGGGACATTTCCCCTTGCAGACCATAAGATCACTCCTAGTTCCATGAATTGGTTGATTTTGCCTTGGGGGAAGTAGTGGGTGACAAGATGATTCAAATTACCATTTTTGTGTGCATGTTCCAGCTGTTTTTAGCTAGAACAAAATTAAAAATGGGGGCCCAGAGGCTGCATATAGGCTGTGTTTCCCTCACCACCGATTTAAAATAATGCCTTTTTGAAGATTATAAGCTTCTAACATGTATTTGGCTCATTTTTATATTCACACAGTTAAACTGAAAGAATACACATAATGATCTGTTCAAAGCACATCCAAAATTATTTTCACTCTTCAGATCAAGACCAAGTTAGTTTCACATAAATATATAATAATAAATATAATAGGCACCCCTCCAATAGCTATAGTTATGTTGCCTATAGATAGGTATCAAAGATACCACTTCATCAAAAACATAAACTACTTCGTATTATGAATGTATAAAAGTCACTGTGGTGGGAACATTTCTTACCATACAATAAAACATATTACTCTTTTCCCCACCCCTGTCCTCTAAGATTTGCTCCAGAGGTTTCCTCCAGCACTCTCAAGCAGATTTAGAAGAGAGGAGACACACAAACCCTGAAGGGTGAGGGGCAAACTTTTCCACTAACTGATATTATTCCATTGGCAAGATACAACTCACAATGTAATGATTTTATCTAGAAATAACTAATTCCAGTGAGAGGAAGCCTTCAGGTACTGCATGGTACAATAGAGCCAGAGACTACAAATTGCCAGCATTATAGTCTGTGATACTTTTAAGAAGAACTTGAATAAAATAAGCATATTGGCCAGCTGCGATAACTATCTCCAGACAAGCTACTGATTTTGGAAGTTTTTGCTATGACTTTTGTGCACAAATTTGGATTCTATATATAAATATGTATGTACTCAAAAACTAACTGAAGCCAATACTTCATGTATCTGGCAAAGCAGGATTCAGTAGCCATTTCAAGACCTACATCTGATCTCTTCATAGTTGCCACAAGACTATTCAGTTCCAGTTGCAAATACTACTGCCCTCTGGAATTAAAGGACACTAGCCACATTGTAATGAAAGTAATAAGAAAATGCTGATAACAAAAGAATCCTTATGGAAATTAAATACGCTTCCATAAGTCAAAGACAGACTTATCTTTGATTTTTCTCAATGCTTTAACAATGCAACAGACACAATTTATTACATTGGGAACTTTGGTTTGATTTCAGGACTCTCTGTTGATAATAAAATGAGCTCAAGTCCCATTAAATACAATGGCATAGTTAAGTGGTGTCTCTTATATAAAATGGCAAAATCAAGGTTTGCTTTTTAGAATTTGTATTTGTTTTATTTTCAAGCTGTGGATGAGTGAATCCGTAGATAAGGAATCTGTGGATACAGAGGGCCAATTGCATAAGACTTCTAGCACAAACATAAATATGGGAATTATATCAATATAGGTAGCTGCAATTCAGATGCTATTCTAACTCTGTGACCTTGTACATACCATTTCAAATCCTTCAAAATAAGTCCTGCCCATAAAGGAGGAAAAACAGCTCGCTAGCTATGAAGCCAAACCCTTGTCTACAGGCAAGGAACTCCCTCAGGTGCAACATTCTTCAGTTACTTTCGAAGTAACTGAGTAACAACTGTACCATGGAGGGCAAGCTTTTGCTAGGAAACAAGATGTTCCTGGCCTGGTGGAAGCCCAAGGCCCATCTGAGGCCTTCCAACCCCAAGGTCGCAATGCAACCTACCTCCTGGGCTAACCAGTCAAGGGAGAGCGCGTTGAAGGAGAAAAACACAGTAGAATGCTAGAAGATAAGAGGTATACACCAATGTTCTCATAGGAAAATAAATGCGTATGAAGTCATGTAGTTATAAGAAAGGCTTTTATTTGCTCACCTGACACTTTTTTAGGTGTGAACCTAATTCTTCTGTTTCTTTCTGGTATCATAGCCAAAATTTCTACCATTAAGTGACTTAATGCCAGCAATTCTGACTCCAATGCCAGAAAGAAAACAGGAGTATTAAGTGACTTAATGCTAGCAATTCTGACTACGATGCCAGAAAGAAAACAGGAGAATTAAGTGATTTAATGCTAGACAATACCAGTCAGAAACAAAAGAATTAAGTAACTTGATGCTAGCAATTCTAGCGACAATACCAGCAAGAAAACAGGAGAATTAAGGGCCTTTGCAGACTGCCAGAAATAGTGCAAATTGAGTCCATTTTACCTGTCCTGGCTCAGTGCTAGGGAACCATGGGAACTGTAGTTTATTGTGGCACCAGAGCTCTCTGACAGAGAAGGCTCAATGTCTCAGAAAAAAATACATTTCCCATGATTCCCTAGCACTGAGCCAGGGCAGTTAAAGTGGCCTCAATTTGCACTATTTCTGGCAGTCTGCAAAGGCCCTAAGTGACCCAATACTAGATATTCTACTTACGATACCAGAAAAAAACCCCCAATATAATTGTGACTTAATGCTAGACATTCTGGCTAAATCTGGCTAAATACCAAATTAAGGGGGGGGGGGGGGAAACAGGAAAATGAGGTGGTGCAGAATGTTTACACCCGAAATGCCTCAGCTGAGTAATTTTTTTGTTTTTTAAAAAAGCCCTTTCTTATGACTGACTGCACGGCTTCATACACATTTATTCCCCCTCAGGAACACCGGAGGATTCCTCTTGTCTTCTAGCTAAGCAGGCAAGGGTCAGGTCAACGAAGAGGGAGGGAGACGGGAGGGGTTTTAGCCGAGATTAAGGAACGGGCCTTCCGCGCCTGGGGCCTGGGTGACCTTCCTCGTCCTCCAAGCGGCACCGGGCTGGCCTAGCCACCAACGCCGCCCGAGGAGGAGTATTTGGAGCCAGGGAGCCTTTGCAAGGAAAGGTTCGTCCGCCTCCCCTTCTTCTTCTTCTTCTTCTTCCTCCTCCCCCGCGCCTTGCTACTCACCTTCCGCGGAGGCGGCTGCCAGGCTCCTCCGGGTACACGAGGCCTCCGCGGGCTCCGCCGGGCGCTTCCTCAGGCTGAGGCTCTCCTGCTGCAGCTGCAGCTGAGGAGCGTGGAATGGGTTCAGCCGCACCAGCGGCGCAATGGACGAGAACATGGCGGCGGGAAGCTTCGGGGGGGGGGG
>CM034708.1:176192185-176214341 GCA_020142125.1 Phrynosoma platyrhinos | reverse complement strand
AATCAGGAGGCAGCTGAGAGTCAGCCAATGGGATTCCAGCTGGGAGCACCAACCAGTCAAAAGGGCTGGCATCAGAGTGGCATGGGGGCATGGTGGCCACATGCCCCGAATCCACCCCCAAGCTTCACACCGCCCAGACGGCATGTGGCATGTGTATGCTCCTGCGGCAGTGTATATACACACCACGCCCAAGAAACAGAGGTAAAGCACCACCATGGCAACAAGGATGGCTTTTTGCAGGCTCAAAAAGTAGTGGCATTTTGCTGCTTCTTTTTGAGCTGGCAAACCACCAGATTGGGGCCGTGGCGTGCGGTTGCTGCAGCCCCAATAACACTCAAAGGGGTGTTGCAGAGCTGCTCCTTCAGGGCAGTCTGCTTCACCCCTTTATTTTCAGCGTTTCTTCGTTCCTTCCTCTTGAAGTTGTCCAGGTGTTTGTGGATTTCAATGGATTCCCTGTGCATTCTGACCTGGTAGTTGTTGGCATGGTCCAGAATTTCGGTGTTTTCAAATAGCATTCTGTGCCCTGGTTAGTTTATAACATGTTGTCAATGCTGATTTTTCTAGGTGGCTCAGTCTGCAGTGTCTTTCTAGGCTCAAGGGGTTTTCCCTGCATACAATGGATTACCAATTAAATAGACACAAATCCCCCTCGCATATCCCCAACACACCTCCAGCCTGTGCCACTCAACACAGTATATGCACAAACTCCACCGTTAACATATAAACCACTTCCTCCCAAACAAGGGTCCCACAGGCACATCTACTTCACACACATCCATGCCACCACCCTCTGAAGATGTCAGCCGCAGATGCATGCAAAAAGTCAGGAATAAATTGTTCCAGAACATGACCCCATGGCCCGAAAAAAACACCGAAAACTATGGATTCTAGTCGTGAAAGCCTTCAACTTCACATCAGAGGATTACAATATACATTCTGCTTCTTTAAAGCATGTCAGATCAGTACCATTCAGATGAATATAAAAAATAGATCACACTTCCAGCATTTAACAGGCTGAACTGAGCTGTGGACAAATGCAATTATGTGAAACTATGCCACTTCTTACGATCCCCATGTAGGCTTTTGTATAAAACATCTTAATTGCTAATTGAGTGTTTGCCTAATGGTCACACAATTATTTTTTGTCAAGTGAAGCTAAAAAATAAATGGCAATTATTACTCTAAATGCATCAGGGACAGCTACTTCCAATAAGCATTTAAACATACATTATATACATGCGGAAATGTTAGTATATCTAAATATGTCTGTCATACATTTTCACCAAATTATGTCATGTGATTGATGCAAGAGCAGAAATGGAGAATATATGGTACCCCCATGCTGGACTAGAAATTGCCATCCTCCAGCTCTGTTCAGTATGGTGGCTAGAGCTGAGAACTGCAGACCAACATCTGGAGGGCCACACATTACCCACTTCTGCTATAAGTTCCTATCATTTTCAGATTCAACCAAAGTGTATGCATCTTAACATGGACACATCTTTTTCTTTTTCTTTAAGATTTAAACATTCAACAAAGGGGAATAAAGGAAGCTTCCAATCAGAATTTCCAGTTAAGCTTATGTCAGAACTCCGTGTGGGATAATATGAAAGAACTGCCTTTGCTTTAGCAGATAAACTTGTGCAAAAAGCATTTTACAGTGCCGTCTAGTGCCACTCTTCTGTCTTGACACACTGGCAATGCCAGGTTGGGTATGGTTATTTAGATTAATCTGAAGTTGTTAGATGGATTCAAATTCTATATATTTACACTATACCACCCCAAGATACTAAAGCCACTTTGGGTCCCATATTAAGAAAAGGGCAGGTTAGAAAGTCCAGTAATAAGCATACTAATATATAAAATATTTATGTATAGTCTTGTGCAGTTAGGCTACTTAAATCCTACTTAAGTAAACTGAACTTCAGAAGCTTAATTCTGCACCAGAATAGTCTTACAAACTGAACACACTGTATATACTCGACTATAAATTGAAAAAGTTATGTCCAAAAACTGACCCTAAAATCCTGGGTCTACTTATATACAGGTCAGTACAGTAATACTGCTTAGAAAGGTCCTGAAAGAAGCTCTGCTCCAGTGCTCCACTTTCCATGCTCTGAGCTGCTGAGCAGGGAATGTGGGTGTGAGAGGTGATTAGCCTTCTTAATTCAATGTTAAAACCTTCTCTCCCCATCCTCTTCCTCCCTCCTTGGAGCTCTCCTGCCCACCAAACCCATTTCCCTCTCCTTTTTAATCCCATGTTAAAACCTTCTCCTCCAGCAGCAGGGAAGTGCTGTTAGGTGGTCGGGAAAGGTCCAGAGGAGGGAGGGAAGTGGCGTTTTCTCTTTTAGATCCTTTGTTACGTACCCCTAAGTTTTACTCTCGACTAAGGGCTGGAACAGACAGACCAAATACACCTGCTTCAGGGCATCATCGGCATGCAGTGTTTAGATGCCGTATGTTGCAATGTTGCCTTAAAGCTGCCCAGAAACCAGGCAGCCCCCTAGACATGGGCAGCTTCAAGGCACTCTGGTGGTGTGGCATTTATATGTTGCACACTATTGGAGCAGTTTGAAGCCGCCATGGGGCCGCAAAAGCCTCGTTTGCCAGCCAAAGGAAGATTGGATCGTTTCCACTCCTTTTTCAGCTGGGTTAAAGGTGGATTGCGGCCATGGTGTGTGGTTGCCGCAGTCCCAAGCCATCTTTGGAAAGGGCAGCTTCAAGCCTCCCCTTCAGGGCCATCTGTTTCAGCCCTTGTCCACGGGTCATATCAAAATCTATGATTTTGGCCTCAAAACCTGCCTTTGTCTTATACATTAGGCCAACTTGTACACGCGTATATATGGTAAGCAGAATGAGGTATCAGAAAATCATGTATCCCTCCAGATCTTCCTAAACTGTAGCTCCTGACATTCCTCACCATTAGCTATACTAGATACAGCTGCTGGGACTTGCAGTTTAAAATCTGAAGGACAACATAATTTCTACCTGTGCTTTAAAATTTTAGAACAGTCCCTCCAGATGTTGTTGCACTAGCAGCCTTAGCAAGCATAGCCAAAAGGGATGGATCACAAATATCCATTAACATCTGGAAAGCTACAGCTATCCAGTAGCCCTGATTGAGATTTTAATTCTATAATTCTATAGACATTAAACCAGGGAATAAGAGCCACTACATTCTATGGAGCTTCTCAATAGTCACACTTCAAACTGTGCTGCAAGTGTGCCTAACTGTACATAGCATCAGGTTATTATAGAGTTTTAAGGCAGAATAATTTAAAAATATATTTATTGGTATTATCAGCTTTTGATGAGACTAGAACTTAAGGTTAAAATAAGTTTATTGCAATTTTGTATATAATATGCAGTGATATCAAGATCCCATATGTGCCGCAAACTAATACATTCATTTAATATGTGTAATAATCCACATTTAGTAAAAAAATGAATTGAGGTTATTTAATTGAAAAATGTAACTGAGACAAATTGTGGCAGGTTAAAACGGCTACATCCACAGCAGCACTTTTAAACTTTAGTTCATCACATGAAATAATAAATGCCCCTTTAATACCATAAGGAAATGTTTTAGAATATGATGATGCTTCAAACAAAATACAACTGAAGAAAAAAAGAAATTTAATCATAACATTAAATTTACCTAAGTAAAAATAGAGCAGATTTTGTATGAGAACATAACCCTTTCATAATAAGAGCAGAAATTTTAAGCTTCCAATTAATTATGATTTAATATTTTAATCATTCAGTAAAAAAGTAATTGAACTTGGTTGATGTAAGTTTAATTTCACACAATCTATTAATAAATAGTTTTGCTATGGACAGCTATTGCCAGTTTAGGAGTTACAGGCTTAAGCACTCAAATAGATATCTATGATTAAAATAGAGATTAAGCTTAAATGGAGTTACTACATTAAAACTAAAACAGGTAAGGAAAGGTATACAATAGGTTTACAATTTTTATTGTTACAGCAGCCTACAGAAAAAATGCTGGGTTTCCCATTAAAACTACAATACACTAAATATAGCTGCACAGTTTCAGTAAAATGCATCCAAATGCATTTCCCTTTATTATCTTAGCTCTTCCCACCCCTAGGAACAATAGATGAAGTAGAGAAAATTTCAGTACAGCATCTTTTCAGTATGAAGTAAAAACATTGAAACACATCTTCACATTTTACTATCACTTTGCCCCTTTCGAGAGCTTCCAGGTTGCAAAAACAAATATACAATCTCAAATGAATATAATGATGTCCACATTAAAAAAATAAATCCTACAAGAAGTTCCAGAGAAGTCTAAAAATATTACTTATGGCAGAAAGTGATCTCCTAATTCTGAAAAAAGTTAGTGATGCCACTTACAGTTTTATTTCATTTTTCATATTCTTGTGTTGCTATTATCTGTATGCAGTCTCTGAACTGATGAAGAATGAAGATATTTCTAAGTTAGAAAAAGGAGACCACATTGTGGATGCCATATCAAAAAAACAAACAAAAAAATCACTCAATCTGTCGTTTGCTCTGGACTGATACTAAGGAACTGGGAAAATGGATTTCCTTGGTTGGTTTCCATAGACTGATAGACGAAAAACAAGAAGACTGCAACAACAACGAAGAGCAGGATTTTTATCCACAAAGGAATGGAGCGTTTTTTAATTGTTGGATTCTCTCGCTTGACATCTGATGAACCTGATGAAACGTATTTGGGGATGTATTTTGATGAATAGGTTTCATCCAGACGGAAATCACCATGCTCTATAGGTCGACCAGCAGCTCCTTTGATTGGTCTGCGGCAGCTAGCACTGTTAATTAAGAAGTAATGTTTAATTTAAGGCTGACATAATTTCATTTTAAAAAATTGTGATGTAACTTTCATTTTAGCATTGGTTTATTAGGAAATTATTATTACAGGATATTAAGTTGCAATTTTATAACTAGTATTTATTTTCCTTGAACAAGTTTAATAAAGGTCAACAGCTAACATAAACCTTATACAGTCTAGATAATTTCACAATGCATACCAAGATCTTCATTCTTTTTTAGATTTTCACTTCTTTTGGATTTATGGCATAGAGCTAAAACCCACCTCCATTCACATCTATGTCTTCATCAGCTTTTGTTTGGGTATCAGTTAATCAGAACATCCAGAAATGAATACTGTTTATCACTCACAGCTATTCTTGCTGTCAGCTATTACCTCATGTAGCAGTGGACTAGATTTGCTAAGAACAAAATCTGGAATCTTGCTTTCCAATGGTGTCTTTTATATCATTCCTAGCCCCTCTCTCCTCTCTCTCTCTGGCTTTTCTTCGCAAATGAAGATTCAGGAAGGACTCATCCCACTCATCTATCCAACTACAGAAGATTTTACTGGCCCTCACTCAGTGACTAATCAATCACTTGCAAGGCCACTGCTTCCTGGCTGCATGTCATCAGATTGCACCAGCAATCAGATAGTAGTAACCCTTTCATACAAATGAAATATATGCTGACAAGTTCATTATATGTTGGCTGGTTATCAGTGGCGTCACTAGGTTTGGTGTGACCTGGTGTGGTAAGTCATGGTGTCACCATACCCACCATAGACTTCCTCCTGTACAAGACCATACAAAATCCTTAGTAATGTGACAAAATTATAGTAATGTGACTATAAAATAAGCACCCTAAAACAACATCATTGTAACTGGGTAATAATGACCACTCTGCCTTCAGCACATGTGCATTAGAAGATTCAAAAAGTTGATTAGCACAGGGTTTTAGTCTTGTAGGTGAATGAATACAATTTAAGTGGGCTTAAAAATATTAATTAACATTGTTGCTGTGTGCCTTCAAGTCCTTTCCAACTTATGGTGACCCTATCACTGGGGTTTTCTTGGCAAAAATTGTTCAGAGGAGGGTTGCCATTGCCTTCCCCTCAGGCTGAGAGAGTGTGACTTCCCCAAGGTTACCCACTGGGTTTCATGGTCAAGCTGGGAATCAAACCTAGTCCACAAAGTCATAGTCCAACACTCAAACTTTTCTCTCACACATACACAAACGGACACTGAGCAAAATGCCTACAACCACTCATTCTGCTGGAGAATGAGTGGTTTTTAAAACTCTCTTGCTGTGGTGAGGGGGTTAGCCCAGTTGCACACACAGCAAAATGGGTTTTGAAATTCACCTGCTCCTCCTTATGTAGCCTGGATTCAAACACACATGAATCTTGTACGCCCCCCCCATACCTTTTTTGGGGGAGGCTGGAGGGCTACAGGGATCTGATGAGGGAAAGGAGGAAGAAGTGTATCCCCCTCTGCCCCAGGCTGGGCTGCAATAGGTGGGGGCTTCTCCCCCCAACCTTTTCTTCTGCTGAGTGGAAGCATTTTAAAGGGACCTGGGGAAATAAACACCATACAGCAGGAGACTGGAAATTGTTTCTTTGGGCAGGGGAACAGTCTTGCAGAAGCAGGATGTGGGCTTGGAAGCCAACTGCATGGAGGGGAAGGGAAGTGAGGCAGCTGGTTGGGGTAGAGAGGAACTTGTTTGAAACTGAAACTTTCAGTAACACCTCACAAGAGAAATGCTGTGGAAAGGAGTGAGGGAGAGAGAGAGAGAGAGAGAAATAGGCTGAGCGGCTTGCTGGTCTATTCTTGTTTAAAACAGTGCAAGAATACAGTTTTCCATTTAGAATCCAAGGGGGTGAACTTAACGGTCTAGCAGCAAAACTAGAGGGAGAGCCTGTGTTGTGATTATGGGACTAGAGATTAGAATCTCATCTCTTGTGGGACTTGGAACTGGACCTCCCAAATCTTGCATTACACCCCTAAATAAGCCATTTGCTTTCTTTCCACACTTCTGTATGCACTCACCCCCATCTGATGGTAGGGCTTCACATTGGTTCTTCTCATTCTCTAGGGCAAGAGTAGGCAACCCAAGTCCTGGGGGCCGGATGCGGCCCTCGAGGCCTTTGGACCGGCCCCAGGCTGGTCCTGCCACCACCGCCACTGCAGCCCCCTCCTGCTGGTGCCCGCCATGATAATATTATTGTTGTTATTACTTGTTCTTGGGGTTTTCTTGGCAAAATCTCCACAGGGGTTTGCCATGGCTTTTCAGGGGCTGAGAGAGTGTGCATGCATATTTTCTAATTTTTTTTTAAAAATTTATTTATTTATTTATTTATGGTGCATTGGCCCCCCAATTGTCTGAGGGACAGCAACCTGGCCCCCAGCTCAAAAAGGTTGCCTACCCCTGCTCTAGGGTTGTTTTTTTTTACCCACCCTTGGGGAGAGGGGAGGGGCTGAGGAAACTCATCAAGGAAAAGCCAGGTACGGTTGGCATGGCCAGATGGAGGAGGAGAAGGCTGTATGTATGGAGGGGGGAGGAATGAAGAGAAGTGCCTTTCTCCACTAGTACCCTGGTCTGGGATGCTTGAGGAGCTCAGAGAGAAAGTGAGCACGCCCACAAGAAGCAGGCGGGCAAGCCCGGCTGATGTGATGACCCCTACTGGGGCAGCCTCGCCACTGCAAACTGCTCAGCCCTGGAGAATGAGAACAAAGAATGCAAACTCCTCAGAGCTGAAACAGCCAGTTGGACAGCCAGTCTTTTGGGGCAAACATCTGGCAGTGGAGTTGGTGTCACCCCTTCTGAGAGTGTCACCTGGTGTAGACCGTACCCCCTGCACAATAATGCTACTGGTGTTATTTGTTTACCTTCTCTCTCAAGTGGTTTTCTTCCTGTTTCTTTGTTTCTACATGAAATGGCTTCATGCCTACAACTAGCTGTTGGGCTGGAACTCTTTAATATTTTGGTGTTTAACAGGATTTGTTATTGTGTGCCTTCAAGTCATTTCCAATTTATGGTGATCCTATCATGGGGTTTTCTTGGCAAGATTTGTTCAGAGGGGTTTTGCCATTGCCTTTGAGGCAGAGGTGTGACTTGCCCTAGGTCACCTAGTGGGCTTCTAAGGGGGTGGGGATTCAAATCTGGTTTAGAGAGTCTTAATCCATCACTCAAACCACTACACAATACTGGCTCTTCTGAGGTAACAAGATATGTACAGGTATTTCCTTTTTATCTTCAATAAAGCTTTAGGGAATTTTTATAGTGATGCTGTACAACCCTTTGTAGAAAAGTCTAGAATCTATCCTGTAACAAAGTGATTAATGTGTGTGAATGAGAGACATAGTGAGAATGTGAATTTAGTGTTTATGAAGCTTTTCCCTTATCCAGTTTTTGTTCTTCCATTGTACATTGCTGTGATTCAGAGCCTAAAGAATAGTCACAAGGAAATGCAGACCTCAGGCAAAAAAGTGTTTTAGCATGTAAAAAAGTAAAG
Organism: Phrynosoma platyrhinos; assembly: GCA_020142125.1. Lineage (NCBI taxonomy): Eukaryota > Metazoa > Chordata > Lepidosauria > Squamata > Phrynosomatidae > Phrynosoma > Phrynosoma platyrhinos. The sequence goes on along the minus strand of CM034708.1, from coordinate 176,206,012 downwards.
TATTTAATTTAGGCAAAGACACTGTACACCAAAAATTGCACAATACTAACAATGTGCAGCCAACTTGATTATTATAAGCAGGTTGCAGACTACAAAACATCAAGAGAACTTGGGTAAGCCTTAAAATATGACATTCCCAAATCTGGACTGCTACCATCTTGATAGGTTGGTTCTAATTTATTTCCATCCCCCAAGATTGAACTCATTATATATATTCTTGTCAGGAATCCTGCAGAGTGACACAATGGCTCCTTAGCAGTACAGTTGCCTCTCTCATTTTGCGGACCCCCTCCCCGAAAATGGCGGCTCGCTAATATTCGAGCCCCAATTGAAACTAATGCCATGTGCGCCCATGGCGTGCATGCAGCCATTTTAGGTATGTCAGTTGTCCCTCTCCACAAAGAGCGAAACCGCAGACCTCAAGTCCGTGAACGGGGAGGGACAACTGTACTGTTTAAAAGAAAACTAGGGAGAGCAATGGAATTGAGGATCCTTCATCTTTAATTAAGAGTATAATAGCTTCTTTGGCAAGGGGAAAGACTCTGTGAAAGATTACTACTTTTACTGTGAACCCTAAACTTGTCCCATCCCAACCACACTGTAAATCAGTTAACCATAGTACTATCTGTAGCATTCTATTTTGCCTTATCTAGTTCAATACATTTACTCAAGCAGATAATTCTAGCAATTGAACTAAGGAAATCAGTACCATTAAGGTTTTTCATTGAGATATTTCTCAGCAATTACCCAAATTCTGGAGTAAGGGGAGCCTTGACTGTGATCAACCAGATCTTTATGAGAAGTCCACAAGCAAGATGTAACTGTAATAGCAACCACTGCCCGTATTCTCCAGCAATAAGCAAAGAGGATTACTGCCTCAATTCTGAGATCAATATGATTAATTACCATTATACTTCTTGTACTTAAGACTCCATGATTACCTAACATGATCTACTTCTAAAAATATCAATTTTAATAGAAAACCAAGCTTTCCACATGAAGAGTATGGAAAAATGAGAGATGTGTATTTACCTCATAAAAATTCCTTGACAGCTCTATAAATAACAGTTTTTCACAACACTAATCAGAACAGTTCCAAGTGCAAAAAGTAATGTTATAATATAAAGCTAGGAGAATGAACAGATTAAATTACTGCATGTTCCAAAGTATAAAGTATAATTACCTGATTCCTGTAGGTGTGGATGCTTCATATGGGAACATTTCTTTAAGAATATCCCTTTCTACTCTTTTTTCTTCTGTAGAGGTTTTCTCTGTCACCTATAAGAAGTCAGAATATAAGCATGACAATCTTTATAAACTACATGAGAAAATTGTATGTGAGAGAGAGAGAGAGAGAGAGAGAGAGAGATTTGGCAACTGTGTCCATGTGTGATTTGAAAATGAATCTGGCACACCAGTGAAATTTAAGATTGTTTTCACTGAGTTTAGCTGTTGGTTAAAGTTTGGTTACGTTGATCTGTTTGTTCATTTAATGAATACAGGTGTCTTCAATACCATCCTTTTATTCCTTTAACATGAAGTACAATGTTATATAACAGGCATTATTCTGGATATATGATTTTTAAAAAAAATAAAAACCACTATCGCTACATCTATTCTATCTGAATTGAACGTATGACTATTAAATATGAAATGCATATTATGTAATTTTATATTGATCTTCTATTTCCTCTTAGTATGCAGTTTAAATGCTTTCATCACTATAGCACATTCACATTTGCAATGAGAATTCAAATTCTTCTATTTGTTATCCGGCAACAGTTGTCACACACAGTAGAAAAGCTTTTTAAAAGACACAGAACAGAGCTATTATTCAACTGGTTCCAAAATCCACATCTGATGTAGTAAGAGTTAAGTGCTAAATTCTTAAATATTTCAATTATTCCCAAATCCTTTTTGTTCCGTACATGCAAAACCAACATCTAGAAACATAATGTGATCTGGAGTTAGGAAACAATTTTATCAGAAATTTGTTAGTATGCCACATCCAAGTTAAAAGCAACATGTAAGTATAGTTTTATGAAGAGTACACCCTCCTCCCCTTTCTGTACAAAAATCTAATGTGAATGCATTTACTTCAGCTGTCATCAATGGTTTCTTTGATGGTCTTCTGGGAAATTCTGAGTAGTCACTGACTGACAGTATAGGATCTGGATGCTTGACAATTCCAGGTACCCTACTGACAACCTGCTGAAATTCAAATTGTTCAAACTCAGAATTAACAAAATTAAGAGTAAAATCTTAATCAAGCCATGTATTTTATATATGAGAATCCAACCCTCTGAAATTTGGATATAGTGATTTTAAAACACATTTTAAATTTGATAAATTATAAACTGGGAGAAGACAACTATCAACTATTTTTACAGGCATTCTCCACTCTTATTGAAAAGCATTTTCTGACATTTATAAGTATAAGAGCTTAAAAAATGAGAAGAAGTTTTTTTAGATGATCTAGTTTAATATTGTGTCTGGTGCTTTTAGCTTTCACCTAATACACAATAAGCACAGCTTTTAAAAAGAAGAAGGGGGGAAAGGCCGTTTTTCCTTTTCTTAGGGAATAAGGTTTATTCATAGCTTTTATTTTTCCAGGAGGAAGATTACAGAATACCACATTTTGCAAATTCATTGTATTTACTAGGGTCTTGTTGCTTGAAGCCACTACAGTATCAGCTATGGGAGTACTCTCTGATATTACTGCATCATGTACAGGCAACGGTACTGTAGTCTCAACCTGTTTGTTTAAAAACAAAAACAAAAACATAAAAAATAAGTGTACATTTATTACTAAGGGCCTGAGAATGAGGAAAATAAAGGTCTAGATTGCAAATTAGCCTTGCATCACCCTTTTTCTTGGTGTTCTTCTGGATACTCTTGCAGATTCCCTAGAAACTGCCTGCAGAAATCCACCTCTGGAAGATCCACTTCTCCAGAATGTCTCAGTAACTCCATCCTGAGAATAATTCTATTTAAGCATCAAACAAATTAGCACATATATGAATAATGTATACCTATACCAGATGATCCCCTACATAAAGCTACAGTATCTTGCATGCAAACCACAGGGAAACATTTAAACACCACACATGGCTTCTATGCTACTTCACTTCTTAAAACATTACATCAGAACTGACTAGCCAAGTAAAACACAACTCCTCTATTCTACACTTAAATAATTTACATCTTGTTGTTAATGTTATCATTTTGCTATCTAATATATAATCTCAAATGTGAAGTGCAACAATAATTACTTTGAGGCTATACATCTGTAGAACTTCTTTAAGTTTCCTTGTCTCTAGAACAGCTGAAATACCAATGCTTATGGACAGTAACAGAGCGGCATGCTACTTCACAATAAGTACCGCATATACTCAACTATAAGTCAACCTCATGTATAAGTAGAGAGAAGGTTGGGAGGCCAAAATTATGGACTGTGATATGACCCATGGGTAAGTCGAGGGCACACTTAGGGGCATGTAACAAAGGATTAAAGGACAAAGCAAGGGCATCAGCGAAGCAACAGTCACCACACAACCATGCACTCTTTCCTTGCCAGAGCACCAGGTCTTATCAAAGCAGAAGGACACACAACAAATTTGCAAGCACTTTCCTAGCTGGAGCAGCAGCTCTTTTCAAAGCAGAGGGACTGACACGCAAATAAACTTGTAAGCATTCTTTCCTTGCCAGAGCAGCAGCTCTTTTCAATGCCCTCTGCAAAACAGAGGGATGAACAAACAAACATGCATGCACTCTCTCTTTGCTTGAGTAGTATCCGCAGAAGTAAGGAGAATGAGGCATTTCACAGTACTTATTTTAGGATCTTTCTGAGCAGTATTACCATACTGACCTGTATACAAGTCAACCAATGATTTTGGGATCGATTTTTGGGCATAATTTTTGACTTATAGACGAGTATATAAGGCACTTAGTTTACTGACACTTAGTTTAGATATTCATTCAGGAATATCTAAAACATCAAGTACCTATATACAGTTGGCTCTCCACATTCGCCAGGGTTAGGGGTGCAGAACCCCCATGGAAGTGGAAAAAATGCAAATATCTACAGCACCCCCCATCCTCAGCAGGACCCTCTTGGGGATGACAAGAGGAGAAAGGTACAGCTGTAGTCCCAGGTAGTTCCCTTGCTGTGCTTGTCTCTTTGCCCCTCCCTTGCTGCCTCTTTCTCTGTGCCTGCTAGCCTTCACTGCCTCTTTCTGTGCACCCCTCACTGCCTCTTTCTCTGTGCCTGCTAGTCTTTGCTGCCTCTTTCTTTGCCCCTCCCTCGCTTCCTCTTTATCTATGCCCACTATTCTTCTCTATCTCTTCCTTTGCCCCCAACCCCATCTCTTTCTCTGCCTGTCTGTCCATCCTCCCTCCCTTTTTCTCCCGTGGCCACACATGGAGAGAAAGAGCCCTCTTTCTCTAGTTCACTTTCATCCCTTTTCCCTCTCTGGACAAAGTTGTGAATAATCAAATCTGTGAATGTTAAAGTCATGAATGAGGAGGGCAAACTGTACATACATACATATTTGCTTTTCTTCCCTCCATCCTTTTTCAATGATGCTGAGCAAATACAGAAGCTATTCTTTTTTTCTTTCCAAGCCTAAATTATCTTTTTAGGATTCAGTCTGATAACAAACTGCAAAACACGTTTTTTCTGAACAAAGAAATATTTCAGTTATAGTGCTGTCTTAATTTCTTCCCTGAAGCAAACCAGGAAGGATTTAAACCAAATTCTGCAAAGCCAAAGAGGTCTAATATGGGGATGGACACATACTTGGATTTAGCCACTGAAATTCATGATTAGCAAGTTGTTATTCACCTGCAGCACAATGGCAAGCATGTTTACTCATTAAATCTCTCCAAGTACACTGGGACCTATTTCACATATTTACGACTGCAGCCATAATTTCATGGAAAGCTGTTTGAGTGCAGTGAAAAATAAAAAGGTTATAGAAAAGTAGAAGAACTTCTTTGCAAATGTTAAATATTTCTGGTTAATAGCTTAACAGAACCAATCATATTTTTAAAAACTGTTACAGATGCCAGGAAAAAATGCAGCAGGCAAGCGAGAGGCAGATGTTTATTACAGAGTGGGGGCATTACTCATTATGAAACTCAAAGGTGACCATCTACAGACATTAGATATTTGAAATGGGAGAGGAATCAGATATCAGAAGAAAATTCTCCTGTAGATTATACTGAGGTCTGAAAATTCAAAGAAGTGGGAGTCCAAACAGAAGTAACATTGGAAGAGATAAATTCCACTCCCAGGTATGCAATGAATTTGGAAACAGTTTAGAATAGACTTGTTATGCAAAACAGAGCTATGCAGAAATTGTACATTATCTGTAATTCAAAACAACAGTTTTGAGACAAATAACATAAAATGCATTTCTCTTAAAACTATTGGTTCTTAGTTATCTACATTTTTCTGGGGTCCATATGATAAATTTTAAAAATCAAGTATTCCTTTGATCCTGAAGCTTGCTTTTATGCTACCATAATACTTTAGAAAGTCCACTTTTACAATGTTTGATCAATAGCAGGATTCCTGTGTTTCAATTTCAAAAGCTTTAATAAAAATGATAGTTCTAATTTCAAAAGGATCTCACCCTAAGGTTTCTTAAGACAGGACCTAAACACGTAAAGATCCAGGCCCAAACAAAACCAATACACTGGCAGTTCAATCCTGGAAATTTGTAGTGAGAAACAAAGCCTCTTCAATGGGATTTACTTCAAGACGTGTAGAAGACTACCTACAGCGTGTGACATTACTTCAAAGATCCCAAAGTAATAAGTTCACAGGTAAAACTAAAAATTCTCAAATTACTTTTTACTTCTTTCAAAATTAAGTAATAAGCATGGCAAATACACACCTCCAACATTACTTTCTAGGAATATTTCATCAAATACTCATTTGCTTTATATAACACAGGTTCCTGAAAGCTTGACCAAAACTATTTTCAAATGCTGGTTGACAGAAACGTGTATCCTTTCCTTACTCTTGGACCCAGCCCTGAACATGGAGGCACAGAATTCTATAGTAGCCAGGAGTGCTTGTGCATACACGCAAAGCTAGTGATCCAACTGCGCCAATTCCTGGAGTTTCCTGGTTATAGGGCCATACAACTCCTTTCTTAAAACAGCTCTACTGACTATCGTTTCTTGGCACAATTCAAAGTGCTGGTTACGACCTATAAAGACTTCAATGGATGAGGTCTAGGTTATCTGACAGACCCTTTCTCCACATGTAAGCCTGCCCAGCCCCTATGATACTCAGCAGAGGCCCTTCTCTCTGTCCCACCATCTTCACAGGCACAATCAGTTGAGATGTGAGTTCTTGTCTCACCGGCTGACCCTATGATCTGGAATTGCCTTCCTAGTGGGGCTAGAATGGTCCTATGCTTGCAGCATCATTAACATCCCCTTTTGTAAAACTTTTTTTTATTCTGACAGGTTTTTGAGAACGAAGGTTTTTAACAAAAGTGCTTTTTGAAGGGTGCTGTATTGTTTTTACTGTTTTAACTGAACTATTTCTTAAAATTGTTTTTATCACTTTAAACCAGGGGTTGGCAACCTACGGCCACCGGCCACACCCAGCCCGCCAACCCCCACTGACCAGCCCCTGCCGCATGGCCACCATTTTGTTTGCCAAAATGGTGGCTGCGACTCGTTTGCGCATGCGCAGTACTTGGCGACGGCACCATTCCCCCCCCCCCCCGGCCGAAGACCTGGGGACCGGCCCCAGGTATGTTAACATTGCCAACCCCTGCTTTAAACTGTATGGTTATTTTTTTTTAATGGCAATTCAATTGCATTTTATGCTGATCTTTTGGAGGGTTTTACTGTACTTTGATTTCTAAGTCACCTTTAGTTCCAGCTTTTGCAAAAAGATAGGGTATAAAGTTAATAATAGCAAAAATTAAAACAGGGTATAAAGTCAATAATAACAACAACAATGATAGTAATTAAGATGCAAGCAGTCATGCCTAATTTTTTCAATTAAGGAATCTGACTATGTAATTTCCATCAACTGCATGCAGCTCTATATTAAGCAGTATCCCTAATCAAAGATGGTATTCCAATAACTAGATATAAATTAACAGAGCTCTCAGTACATATTGGCATAACTGAACCAAAACAGGTGGGAAAGGAATGTCACACGTAGTTTTCCCCTCATTAAATTGTCCTGCTTCTTTAGGTTGTTCTTTAGGTTTAAGTCCTGCACATTTGCTTGCAAAACATATTCAGGTTCACCTTGTTGTCTTTATCTTGTGTATTGTATTCAGGCCTATTTTCCTTAAAATAACCCTTTCTTAACAGTGATGTTACACAGCCACATTGTGCTACCTGACAATGCAACTAAGAGTAAGTGAAACTGGTTCAGAATGAGGGCACTGCTATTATTCTGAATAAGTTTTGATTGCCTTCTGTATTAATTCATTACCACTGTTTGGAAAAAAGACAAGCAAAGCAAAGAATAACAAAGATGAAAGCCACCACTGAAAGAGTTAGTGCATCACCAAAACAGCAGGATGAAAATTATAAGACTGGCGTAATTATCGTTATTCCTACTTTTTAAAAAATGGGCTTAATGTCAAGTATGTTATGGAAACAATGAATAGTCATGGTTTTATTTTGCAAAATACAGTTAAGATTTTGCTAAACAGTCAGAAAAAATGCTACTTTCCATTTTCTATACAATACTGAATACACTGAATTACAAAGAATATAACTTAGTAGCAGGATATTAACAACAACAACAACAACAACAACAACAACTGTCTTCTACAGGACTTTCAAATAAATATATGCCAGCATTTCGAGAAGGAAATATTTCATAATATATACCACTTGTTGGTAAAAACAACAACAAAAACCTTATTTCTAATGGTACCTGGTTATGCTCAGCAGTTCTTCTCTGTTTGAGTGTTACCGAAGCCTTTGTTTTACCCTTCAGTGGTTCTCGCTTCTCAAGTTTGAATTCTGTTTTAGGATCTGTAAGTAAGTTCATCCATTATTCTTTAACAGCTGAAAATTTCAGTAAGACCCCCCCCCCCAAAAGCCACTACACCTATTTGTTTCATGGGTTAAACTTGACAGACACTAGCCTAAAAAATTATGCTAAAGGCTGAAGTGTAATTGTTAACTGGATGACAATCAGTGAAGTTTAAATTGCTAGATAAAACCTGTTTTTGAGCAGGGTCCAAATCTGGACTTCCACTGATGGAAGAAGCAAGAGGACAGGATGTCATGGACCTATATGAGAAACATTTAATTTATTGGTTGTATAACATACTATAAGGTAAGGACTTTGGTGGAGGAGAGAATGGAAAGCTAATGAGAATGCTGATTAGATGGGATACTGGAGATCTGCCTAAGGCTGGTGAAGGACAGTTAAACAGTTGGTAGTTAATTAGTGATGGAGTGGTTTCAGTTAGGAATTGGCATAGTTGTCTTGGTGAGAGTGTGCACAAGATTTAGCATTAAGATCAGACAGGCTTAGGAATAAATAAGTGGTGTTTTAAAAATGAGAATTAGCTAGAGAGGAACATGAGAGTGTGTGTGTATGGTATTTTTAGTGTAATGAATATTTGACCTGCTCTGTTGCTTAAATTCTGCAAATAAAAAAATGTTTTTGTTTTTATACACTTCTGGCTTACAGGAACACTCTCTAACTGAAAGCTTGGATTCAGACAAGGTGCCCGTGGTAGCAGCACTGAGTATACAGGATTTGTATCCAGTGGGGATAGAAGTTGCATAAATTCTCATAGGAACCTTAAGGGCAATCAGACAGTTCCACAGGTGGTGTCACAAAAGGGGGACAGGAGGAAGTCCTTACACTGGTGCAGAGGTGGGAATCAGGTAAAGCCCTCACTCTTAGTCATTGCAGTAAGCAGTGGAAGTCTTCACATTTGGTAGATAGAAAACCCATATTTGGCCACAGTGGTAGGATTTCCTGAGGGGAACCCTGACAGTTGGTGGCAGCGTGGTGGGATAAAGCTTGGAAAACCTCACAATGTCCCCTTCTAGCTCTAACCACTGTGTACCCCAAAATCCTACTCTGCAGGGCTGCAGAGATAAGAGGAAGGGAAAATGCTGTAGTATGAAGCTGATGGTATAATACCAGCACCAGTACTACACTGGAATTAGGATTTTGTCTGTTTCTTTAAAAAGACCTCTGAACTCAAGACTTGCAGAATGAAACAATATCAGCAACTTAAATTCATACATCCACCTTTGTGTAGTTTAGCTCCTGAAAATCTGACCTATTTTCAATGTAAGCTTTAAAATACTCCCCATTTGATGTTTGTTTTTAATCACAAACATACATCACTATACTAAGGCATTAATAACTTACACATATATAGAAGTGACTAAGGAAAAAAATAATTGCAAGACAAGATTTCATTGTTATGCTGTACCTGCACTGTATGTAATTACAACCAGAAATAAAATAATTTCTCAAACTCTGTGTTCAGTTTTTCCCCTAAGGCTGCATTCACATTGCAGAAATAGTCAAATAAGACTCCATTTTAACTTCCAAAGCAAACAGTCATGGTGATTAAAGTGGGGTCAAACTGAATTATTTCTGCTATGTGGATGCAGCCTATGATGGAGTGCTAAAGTAATTATTTTGTTGTACTAACTATTTATCCAGCCTGCATATATGCCATGATAAGGAGCTGAGTTATTTGTTCAAATATTGTTTGAGATGACAGAGACATAAGTCAGCTCATACTTTAGATCAGGGGTAGGCAACCTTTCCCCTTTAAGGGCCGAGGAAGTTCAGCTCCCAGAAGCCTCAGCCATGTTGGCCAATAGTCCCATGTTGGCCAATAGCTCCTGGGATTCTGGAAGCTGAAGTCCCTCGGTCCTTAAAGGGGAAAGGTTTCCTACCCCTGCTTTAGATGTATGTGGTTGCATGGGTACTCCCTAGAGCAGAAAGAGGGTTAGACCTCCTTAAGTTAAAGAATCTAACTGTCTCCTCAACCTATGCTGATCTTTCCTCTGACCTAAGTGTTACCTTAGGGTTGCTGATGTCTTAAAATTAAGTAATGTCTCAAAAGATCCCTAGTTGTCCAAACTTTTAACCTTTCTTGTTTTTGTTTGTACCTTCTTCATTGTCACTGTAGTGATCAGAGTCTTCATTTCCATTCTGCTTGCTGTTTTCTGCAGAGGAAGAAACTGTTGGAGTGGGTACAAAAGAACTTATATCTTGGCTTGGTTCTTTTAACTTCAGTAGCTTCTTCTCATAGAGTTTCCTTGTAGTAGCTGCAGTAGAACAGGAATGAATACATTAGAGTAGACAAGAAGTTCAAATTCCAACGCACAGTGCTGACAAAAACTCTTCTATACTACTTTATTTATCCAATCACTAAGGGCCTTTGCAGACTGCTAGAAATAGTGCAAATTGAGTCCACTTTAAGGGTTAGGGAATCATAGGAACTGTATTTTATTGTGGCACCAGAGCTCTCTGACAGAGAAGGTTCAATGTCTCAGAAAAAAACAATTCCCGTGATTCCCTAGCACTAACCCTAACCCTTAAAGTGGACTCAATTTGCACTATTTCTGGCAGTCTGCAAAGGCCCTAAGATTAGCAAAGAGTGGACTGCAGACTTCTTAAGCTTCATTCTGAGGCCTATGTGCTTCAGTAGTTTTCACATTAAGAAATCCCTTACCTGGGAAGACAAGATTTCTGCCTAAAGCTAACTAGAATAAAAATTCCCAAATGTTTGTGAAGCCCCCCCCGCTTTTTTTTTTTTTTTTTTAGGAAAAAAACACCTTAGTGGGGGGCAGAGGCTGTAGGATGGGGAACCAACTGTAATAGTTGGAGAAGCTTCACAATGATCAGTATCAAAAGTGTAGGAAGCTTCCAGGTGGCAGCCAAACTAGAAACTAATAAGAAAGGAAATTCCCAAATAATAAAAAGAAAGCATTATTAAAGCAAATGAATATATACATATGGTCATATATGTAATGTATAACAAAGGTGTTGGGTGTGGAGAGCAAAGGGCAGTAGAACCTGTTTTAATCCTGTGAACACTGTTTCAACATACATCCAAAAAAGTATATCTAAATATTTTTTCTAAGCATCACTAATGTCAAACAAATAGGCTGATTTCTCATTATGAATCATATGGAAAGTCTTTTATATATCTTGATTGATTCAAGAAATCAGCTTTATGTCTGCACCCTATTAATTGGAGATAATTCCTTGCACCACTTGTATAAATTGAGATGAATATTTTCTATAAACAAGCTGTTATGCACTTATGCAACTTGTCAGAAGTCAAGTTAATAATGGGCAATGTTTTAACCTTTTTCTTTCCATATTTCTCTCTCTTTAAAATACACATTATTCATGCAATGTTTCACAATATCAACCTACCCACAATTGGACCTGGATTCACACCATATTTCACAAGCTGATCTTTGAGTTCTTCATTACTGAGTTCAGTCACATCTATATCATCCTGCTCTTCTGGTCTTGGTTTGTCTGTTTTCTTTGTTACTTTCTGTGAAAGGACAGATAACTCAAGATTTACCATTACTGCAGACTTATGTTGCTAAATGTGTAAATACATCTGTAAATAAAGATTACTTTCAGCATTACATTAACAACTCAATGGCTGTTCCCAGGCTATGGAACTCCCTTCTGTAGGAAGTCTGGTTTGCTCCCCAACTCTCTTTATGTTAGCATGTGAAGATATGTGTATGCAGGCAGGCCTTCCCAGCTGTTGGTGACTTAGCTGTTGGTTGCGAGTCACAGGCACAAAACAGCTTTTTTACTTTTCCCTCCATGGAATCATGCTCTAGCAAGGAGACTCCCCTATCTCCTCAGTAGCTCCACTGGGCTTCCAGACACATTGCCCTCCCACCTGACAGAGCCAAAAGACACCACTCCAGTACAATAACTAAGGCAAAAAGTTTTCCTTTGTTCCTTATGATAATTTCTGTATCATCAAAGCATTATCTATATCACTATTTATGCTAGCCCAAGGATTTAGGTCTGTGGGAACATTCTTTCTCTATGTCCCATCAGTGGGACCAATACACTGTGAAAAGATGGGGAAAGGGCATTTTCTCCTTTGGCACCCCAGTTCAGCAATGCCCTTCGTCTGGAAGTCCAACTGCTGCTGCTGCTCGTTTCATTCTAGTGCCAAATTAAAACATGATTTTTATTAAAGCATTTGCAGCCTAACTGATTCAATCCAAATCTGTGCATGTGAGTGGTTTAAAACTGTTAGCCTTTTAAAAATTGTTTAATCATTTAACTTTCTGTCTGACTTATTTTACAACAGTCTCTACAGTTTTAACTTGAAATTGTTCAAACTGATTGTTTAAGCCATGAGACCTGTAATTGGAGACAATAGAAATATTTTAATAAATAAATTGGGTGTGTCAAAATTATTATTTTTAATAGTGCTTTTCCACTCAACAAGAGGTAGTCTATTCTTCCCACAGATGACATTGTTCCATATAGCTGAGTCCCACACAGGTGTCCTTCTCAAAACTAAATATAGTCCATACTTCCCTGGCACAATCTAACCCAATTCACCCGTCATGTGAGACCTTCTCTCAGCCACACAAGACTCTCCTGTTCCTGAAACAATCCTGTCCATAAATGATGCAAAATAAGTAAGCCTTTTACTTTCCCCAAGAAAAGTCAACTCCAGATTATTTTTCCTTGCCTGCAGCAGCCCATCTTCAAAAATAGTCAATTGCTTTAATTCCTGAACCTATCTTCAGCAAAACAAGTTAGTGTCTCACAGCTCCATTCCAATATGGAAAGGGGACACCTGTGAGTAAAGCCAGTTTCAAGTAAATCAAGGAATGGAGAACGGCAGAGGGAAGTGAGTTTTGAAACTGCTCTCTGATGTCTACTAAATAGTCAGCAAACCAAATTCATCTCACAAATTATTGTCAAAAAATGGCAATCAAAGTGGCTACCAACAACAAAATACAGTTTAAAAACAAAATGTGAAACACAAAAGCAAATATGTTCAAACACAAAAGGAATCAATGGCATCTAACCAATTCAAACCTAATTCAGACCAGTCCACCTGCCTTTAGTCCCTGTCCATTCTCATCTTTGCTTATCCCATCATCTAGGCATAAATATCTCTATATAGTAAGCAGTATTAGACACTGCAGACATGTAAGCCCTGCCTAAATAGACTGGCAGTCTCCAAGAAAGCTCCCACTCACATACCCAGCAACAATCCCATTTATAACAGTGGATGGTAAGAGAAAGGCCTCCTACAGAGATCAAGAACCCAGACATATTCACGAATGAAAATGAAGTCAAATGAACAGTATGCTTCCAAGTAATATATGGCCTTATAAATCATAAACAGTCCTGTAAATTGTGACTGGAAACACATCAGTAAACAACAAAGCTGTTGTCATGAGGAGTCACATCCAATTATTCCTCTTGAAATATCGAACTTTACAACTACCCTGTTGAAAAATATTTTGCCTATTTTTTACCCACTTATCCAATCTGTAAGTCCATCCTGAATCCTGATTTTGTCTTCTGAAGTATTAGGAACTCCTCTCAGTTTGATGCCATATGCAAATTTGATGCAAAGCCATTTACAAATATGTTGAGCAAATACTGGGCTCTGTTTCTATAGTATGACAAGCATTGGTGAGCACTGTTTCAAATACAGTATACTAGCTACAAATACACCTAAGAATAACACTGTTAGCCCATACTATACCAGTTTGTTCACAAAAGTACCTGAAGGATTGTTGAATCATAGAATCATAGAGTTGGAAGAGACCACAAGGGCCATC
>CM034708.1:176150557-176160799 GCA_020142125.1 Phrynosoma platyrhinos | reverse complement strand
GGAATGCTCGCTGGAACCATGGCAACAGCAAGGAAATGCTCCCCAATGAGCATTTGCTTTTCACATTACGGTAAATGCGTAATTACCGTAATTACTTATTTGCATTTCCTCCAGACAACTGGATTACAAAAGATCGCGGTTAACACCAGTTTCTGTCCACTTTCTGTCCAGTTTCTGTGCGACGTCGTGTGAAAACGTCTGGATTTTGTGTGGATTAACCAGCAGATTTGCCCTTGTGTGATAACGTCCTATGTTAGTGTGATGAGATCTCCTTTAAGACTTAGGCTGCATCTGCACTGCAAAAATAATGCAGATTGACACTGCTTTAACTGCTATGCTATGGAATTCTGGGTTTGTTGTGGCACCAGAGCTCCCTGACAGAAAAGGCTAAATATTTGACAAAACTACAGTTCCCAGAATTCCATAGCATTGAGCCATAGCAGTTAAAACGTCAACCTGCATTATTTCTGCAGTGTGGATTCAGCCTTGGTTGGGTTGATTCTGCCTTCCAACCTCAGAAGGTACCCAATCATTAACACTTTGCCCTACTTTCACACTTAAGTGTATGAGAGCTAGGGTCCCAAGTGTCTCCATACACCAACATTTTAGATAGTGTGTTCTCTCTTCTTTCCTATTTCTAACAATCAATTTAGTCAGAATCAACTGCTATAAAACAAACAGTAACTTTTATTGAGATACATGTGAGTTAATTTCAAGCTCACCATGGTTATATTATAATCAAACCTTTGGCAGGTTCTAGCTACTCTTTATACAAAAACTTTCCTCTGATGCACACCTGTGTCAGCTCCTCAGCTATCACAACTCTTTTTCTTCCTTCTATTTTACTAGAATAATAATAATAAATAAGAATAAAATGTATTTATATCCTGCTTCTCTGTGTAGCGCAACCGGGGTGGCTTACAACATCAAAATATACATTTTATATCCCACAACCCCTCCCCCCTTAAAATACTATTAAACAATTGACAATTAAAACACACTTAAAATAATAACACCAGTAGACAATAACTGCAACAGAACCAGGGACAAGCAGGTTGGGCTATCTTTTGATGGTTGGGATATCTGTTCAGGAAAGGCTTGCCGGAAGAGATCTGTCTTAACAGCGTTTTTAAAGCTGTTTAAGGTGGTAATATGACGGATCTCATCCTGTAGGCCTTTCCTGAATAGATATCCTGGGAAGTGCCAACCAGGCTCACTGTCACAACTGAACTCTTTTTTAAAATACCTCCTTCCACTTGGAAACAAGAAAAACAAGAAAAAGAGTGAAGAAGTCTAAAGGGATTGAGGGCTGTACAAACAGCCACAAAGAGCTGCCCTTTCCTCATCCCTACAGTACTGTGAATTGACTAGCAATCCCAGGTGTCCTCTTTCTTAGAGATGAGAATGTATATCAAGCACTTCCAGTCTGTGGGCCACATTTGTATCTTCCACGTTTGTTTGCATATCTTAGAATTTGAGTGGATTCTGTTTGTGTGTCTTGAAACAACTCTATTGGTATGTCATCTATTTCTGGTGATTTCTCCCAAGTGCCTTGAATTCAGCTTCTGCTTCACTTTCTAAAATTCTGGGCTCATCTTCAAATGCCTTTTCTTTGAATGAACATGCCATCCTTTGATCTCTTTTATATAGTTTTTTAGTGTATTGTTTCCAACAGCTTTTTTACTTGTACTTGGTCATGTAGTGTGCTCTCCTCATATAGCACACCTACTCTTGGTGTAAAATTTCCTTTGATTTTGCAGATCTTGTAGAAGAGGCCTCTTGTTATACCTATCTGTTGACTTCCATTCTCTGCCTTGACTATTATAGTAGTTCTCTTTGTTCCTGTGCACAAGTTGTGAACAGTTTCCCTCTGGATTCTGATCCTATTTTGAGGTGGATGATAAGAGATGTTGAAAAAGGTATTAAAATATAGTACGGTACTATAGTATTCAGTATATGCCAATCGTAATGGCTAGAAATGTGCTTTTGACTTTTACCCCCAGAACCCTTTGCTAAAGACCTCTGCTATAATGCTGACAATTGCCTATGTGTTTGGTGATGTTGCATGGCTTCCTTGCTTCAATATATAGTGATGTTCCTGTTGTTTGCACAAATTAGATAAAGAGGAAGGGCCAAGGGCCAATAAACAGACAGATCACAAAGTTCTGTACAAATCAATAAGTAACCATTTGTGATGTAAAAGAATAGTTTACACCTATGTATAAAAGAAAGAGTTTTGCCCTCCTTTGGAAGGCTTGATTCTTTGGGAGAGGACTTCGTCAAGCCTCACAGCCGTTTTAAATAAAAATCTGTTCTTTTTCATCCTACCTGGGTCTCAAGTCTCTGTTTGTTCAGGTAATCTGCTACATTTTCTGTCACTTTTTCATTTTGCATCTTATCTACCCTTAACTGTTTGAAGAGTTTCATGTCATTCACTGAGGCTTTTCTTTCTTTTTGGTTGCAGACAGTACAGTGGGTCCTCTGTAATCCACAGATTCAACTGCTTGTGGATTGCCACACAATATATTCTTCAATGGTGGTGCGTGCATGCAGATGTGTGGATGTGCACATGTCCCTGCCTACTGAATAATATGGGGCTGCATTTTTCCCCATCTGCAGGAGTCTCAGAACTGAAATTCTGTGAATGGGAAGGCTCCACTGTATTTTTCTGTATTCTTCCCTCACAGTGTTCCTGACTTGAGTCCAGAATTCTTTTGGCTCCCAGTCAATTAGACTTAAAAATGTGAATCTATTTTTTGTATTATCTTAAAATTCTAGAGGGATTTTCTTCAGGTTGCATTTTGGCATGTTGATTGATTTAGTGTTTTTTTAAAGCTTTACTCTAATTTTTAATATTAGCTGTTTCTGATCTGTACCACAACTGCCCCTGGTCTTGTTTTTGCAGAGAGAATGGAGCCTCTCCATCTTCTGCTTCCAGTTATGTAGTCTTTTTGATTTCTATATTGGCTATCTGACAATATCCATGCACACAGTTGTTGCTCTGGTTGCTCTTTGCAGAGAACAAATTGGTGGCCTCACAAAATTAAATCAGTTTATTTCCTGCTTCTTTTCTCGATCCTAGGCCAAATTCTCTAACAATCTTTGTTTCTGCTCTGTTTCCTATTTTTGCAGTCCAATTGTTTATGATTATCAATAAATCTTGTTTGGTTTCCCCCTGGATTCCAGCAGAGAATCTTTCAATTACTTCTTCTTCTGCTTCTATAGTTGGAGCATAATCTTGGATTATGATTATATTATTATTTGTTGTTGTTGTGTACCTTTGTCATTTCTTCTTACTTAAAATAAAATAAAATAAAATCTTAGAACCTGGGGCAGCTAATGGCCTTAATTGATACCAGTTAAAATGCCTAGAATCTGGATTTTATCTTGGATAATGTTGCCCTCTCAAATGCTTTAAATCTCCACACATACTCACCATTCGTCAAGAAAGAAAAGACACTGAATAAAGGAAACTGTAACTCCCATTTGAGGATGAAGGAAAAGGAAAGTGGAGAGGGGAAGGAATCAACAGTCCCTTTAAGCCTGATTGATTTTATGTTTTAGCATGAACTTTGGTGGATATCAATCCACTTCCTCAGTCATTGCATCTTTAGCACAATGCTTGTGCTAAAATATAAATCAGTTGGTCTTAAAGGGACTGTTTCCTCCCCCTTCACTTTTCTTTCTGCTGCAACCACAGACTAGCCGGACTACTTCTCTGAGGACTGACCAGCACTTTCCATTGCCCCACCTTGATCTCCTCTTTCCTTTTCTGTCTTACTCAAGGAAATTCCAAGGGGAAAGGGAGGCAGGGATGGAGATCAGCTTGTCTTGAGACAGGCTACCTGTATCTGCTGCTATTCCATTTCTTTCCTCACAGTGCAGCCCTTCTTCCCTTTTCTGACACCTCAGTGAGGGAGCAGGGAGTAAAGAACCATGGTTGCATCCCCTTCTGTTTTGGACCTGGGGTGGAATGCATCCCGTCTCCCTTTTGGTCCACCAATGGGTCCAAGCACGCTCCTTGCTATATATACCACATGCCACTCAGCCCCATTTTTAGTTATTCTGTGGGTGTATCTGCTCCAGTGGAATGTTTCTATTGACAGAGGGTCTGCTCAACAAACATTAAAGTTCTAATAAAGCTCTAAAAATCATAAGTATTACATAAGGCATGTGTACAAATTCAGAAATACTAATCAAAAGAGCCATAACTGGCTACAGCTCCCTGTTGAGTGGCCTTTTTTTTTTTTTGGACAACCTAACATTCACATTTGCAAAATGTGTGGAAAAATCTTTAGATACCTTGGAGAGCAATATATTCAATTTAGCCACCACATTTACTTTGCAAATATGGGCAGGTACAGAATGTAAGTTTGATTGATATGCTTCTACCCATGCCACATGAAAAGATTATATTCTGTGTGAAAATAAATATTTATTTGAGCATCAGCTATTGTTGAAATCATTTGTGGATGAATGAAAGCATTGTTCACAACACAGAAGACAGATGTGTTTTCTAGAAGGACAATGACGGCTCCTTTACAGGATCACAAAACTCCTATTGGCTTTTCCCTTGGCATGGCAAAGGAGACCAAAACATGTCAGTCACTAAGAGAGATCCTGGCTCTGAGCCTAGCTAGTTTTTGTTCTGCTTCCAGCAGGCAGGGACAATATGGCAGATGTCTTTTGATTTGGTTTGATTTTTAATTTTTCCCCCTTCAGATAAAAAGGCCTTTTTGACAGAAGTGATGGGAGAGAAAAGTGGTCTGAAATGCTCCAGTGCCACCATTTGGGGATTTTGAGATATTTGCACTAAAATATCCCCCCACCCCATTGTTTTCTCCACCAGAACCAGCTATAAAAATGGAGCTGCTGCTTTTTCAGTCTAAAGGTAGCAGTCAAATGAAAATGCTTTCTGTGGATATATTTAAAACCAGTAGGGGGAGCAAGCATCATAGCTAAGCATTATGTTGCATACAAAATGTCTGCCTGCTTTTCTTCCAGCAGGTCAGATGAAGTGTTTGAAGAGAAAGAGTGCCGCTTTTAAAAACCTCATTTCTGGGATCTATCTACATCTGCGCCTATATCTATCTGTCTATCTGATTTTAGTGCAGTGGCTGTTTCATTAGCTCTAGAAATAATCCTTAGTCCCCATGGCTGATGGTCTAGGCAATTTGTTTTTAAGTGTGAACAATAGGATTTGCTCCATCCAAACTGAGAATAAATATATAAGGCCTGTCCAGAGTTCTGCATCCTTGTGTCTCTCCCACAGAGTGCATTTGCAATGTTGAAGTAAATATAACTGTTTTTCTTCCCTTCACAAGGGAGCTTCTTTCGAAATTGGCATTGTCACAGCGTTACCCTCTTGCCAACTCACTCTTTTCGACACCTGGCAGCTTTTCTTTGGAGCAAAGGAAGCAGCTGTGCTGCTAATATTATGTGAGGAATTAATGCATGTAAAAGAAGCCAAGAAGATTGGATTGGAGATACACATTTCTTACAAGGCTCTTTTGAGGAAACCATGGCAAAGGGACTGCCAAGCTATCAAATCCTGAGGTTTTTGATGTTTTAATTGTATTCTTAGTTCTAATTCTTTGATAAAAGAAGGAATGCGAATACTTTTCTGCATTGCTTGCCTTATAATCTTTCCACCTGTTCAGAGAAATACAGAGAAAGGAATTCCGACTGTTTCTTTGAATTTTTCATGTGAGAAATAGCTATCGAAGGCTACACACAATCATCGTACTCTTTGCCTCCTCTTTGTTCCTCAGTGATTGACACTTTTCAACTGAAGATGTCAAAAAGTAGAAAAGTTGTATCATTGGAGATAAATAAAGTCTGGCATGTATCTGTAAACAAAACTGTAATACTCAATTGATAATGCCAAGGGAACCAGCAGCAAGTTTTTAGACAGGTTCCAAAGAGCCCATACACTTTTGGTGGGTTGCTTTTATAGAGCCCTCAGGGCAAACTATGCCTCCCAGAAGATAAAAAGCAGGAAAGGAGGGGTAGGGAAAAATATTTTTTAGTAGCACCCGTAAGACTAATTGTTTTTAATTTTAGCATGAGCGTCATGGATATAAATCCATTTCTTCAGATGCAGTACTGAGTGCTATGAGGGCTTCAGATATAAAGTATATTTATATTTATATTTATAGAGTTGTGGGAGTGGGAGAGAATGTAACGGGATCCAGAAAGATACAAATCATGTCTCCTGCTCTAAATTTTCAAAGGGCTGGCCAAGGTGATACAGTTCTTTCAGATTTCTAAAGTGGCCAGTAAATGTTGATGTGTGAAAGCAATAAATTTGCTTTGCAACAGTCATTTTTCCTGGGTTCAAAACTCTCTCTGCTTAGATTTCTTTTGTTATAGGTGCAGTAGTGATGACACTTTTGCTGATATACCAGTGTACACAAACTTTGTTTCATGCACAAAATTATTCAAGATTTTATGTATAAAATTACCTTCAGGCTATGTGTATACAGAGCATAAATAAATGTCATGTTTAGACTTGAGTCCCATCGCCAAGATATCTTATTATGTAGATGCAAATATTTCAAAATAGAAAAAGGTAATAATCTGAAATCCAAAATATTTCTGGTCCCAAATATTTCAGATAAGGGAGACTCAACCTGTAGATGGTTCCTGGGTATTAATCTTGTCTTGATTTGTTTCTTCACCTCCTTAGGTGGGTATTGTAGTTTGAGAAATGGCTGTTGTAAATTCAAGAGTTTTGAGTCTCTGTCTTGTAGATCTGCGTAGATGGGGTTGTATTGGAAGACTTGGCTGTACACAATATATTTAATAGCGTGTTCTGGATGGAAACTGGAGTATGTATAGTCATCAGTGAGTTTTTGATACAGCATGTTGCTTAAAAGTCCATCGATCAATTGCCCAGTGATCTCAGGAAATTGATTTGCTGTGTGGATTGTTCTAGATTGAGAAGAATGGTAGAGTGGAAGTTATTGAAATGATTGCTTTCCATTGGAAGTTGCAAATTATGCACAAAGATGTCATCAGGAAATCGTAGGTATAGGAGACCTTTTTTGATGCATGTGCTGAGGAAGTGTTCTTCTAGGTCAGCCATGAAGACGTTTGCATATTGTGGTGCCATGAGGATGCCCATGGCAATGGCAATGATTTAGAGGTACATATTATCCCCAGAAATTGTTATGAGTCAGTACAAAGTGGCAGAGTTTGGTGACTAGGGGCCTCTGCAGATCGACCCAAATTACCAGCCTGGAGATGGAGTTGGGGCAGGGCAGCTGCATGCCAGCCGCCCTAATCCCACGCTGATGCTGTCCTGATGCTGCATACCGTTACGCATGGCACGCAGCGTCTGGACACCCTCCCGATGCAGCGTATCGACACGCTGTGCCAAAAAGGGCTAGGAAGAACCATGTGCCGGTTCTTAGGGAGGCCTTTTGCTGCTCTTTTTGGGGTGGCAAAAGGGAGGATCAGGGCTGCGGCATGGGGTTGCCGCGGCCCCGATCTGCCGCTTCCCAGGACGGCCCAGAGCTGCCCGTCTGCAGAGGCCCTAGGTCTGGTGTAGCCTCATTTAGGATTTGCATTCTTAATGGCTTGTAGTCCATTCTAATGTGGGATATTGGTGTATAGGGATTCCACAACCATAGTGGTTACGATGGTATTAGCTAGGAGGCTATGGATGGACTTTATTTTCCTCAGGAAGCTTTTGTATCCTTCATGTAGCTTGGAGTGTTGATGGCATATGACTTGAGAACTGAGGGCCTTTACAGACTGCCAGAAATAATGCAGTTTGAGGCCAGTTTAACTGTCCTGGCTCAGTGCTAGGGAATCATGGGAACTGTAGTTTTTTTTTCTGAGACATTGAGCCTTCTCTGTTAGAGAATTCTGGTGTCTCAATAAACTACAGATCCCATGATTCCTTAGCACTGGGCCAGGACAGTTAAACTGGCCTCAAGCTGCATTATTTCTGGCAGTCTGTAAAGGCCCTATGTCTATTTATCCAGATATGCCAAACAGTGCCAGCAGAAAATTAAGCATGTGCGTAAAACTGACACAGCGAGAAAAGCTGAATTTTAAAAGATCACAGTTTTCAATTAACTCAGTACCCTTCGTATTTAATTGGAGTCTTAAACTGATAACTTTTAATTTTATGAACATTCCAGTAATAACAAGTATGGAAAAATTTGTTTTTATAGTGACATCTACTGTTCTTTATACTTTAATATTGTTTTAGTTTTAGTTATTTTTAGTTATGCCCATGTGTACCATGTGGATCACCTCTCTGTTCTTAATCTCAGATTCGCTTTGCTTATTTGGACTTTGGGTACCCCCCCCCTTTGGAACTCCTCTCAGACTGCCTATATTGTATGGCTTGCCAATCCCGAATGCAAGCCTTACCCATTTCTGCAGCTGAAAGTTTATACCAGAGGTAGGCAACCTAAGGCCCAGGGGCCGGATGCGGCCCCCTGAGGCCTTTGGACCGGCCCCAGGCCGGTCCTGCCGCCACCGCCGCCCCCCACCGCTGCCGCTGCCCACCGTGATGATATTGACTATTGTTGTTCTTACTTGTTCTTGGGGTTTTCTTGTCATGGCTTTTCTGGGGCTGAGAGAGTGTGCATGCATTTTTTTTAATTTTAAATTTTTAAAAAAATATTTTAATTTTATTTATTTATTTATTTATTTATTTATTTATTTTTGGTGCTTCGGCCCCCCCAATTGTCTGAGGGACAGCAACCCGGCCCCTGGCTCAAAAAGGTTGCCTACCCCTGGTTTATACCCTACAACATTTCACAGCTGAAAACTGGGACACATCTGGCCAGGTGACATTACAATGTGGTTGGGATAGCCAACGTTATTAATGAGGAAGAACACACAACCTAGGAGAGGCTGCAGAAGTTTGCTTTTATCTGAACCTACTGGGAGGCAAGATTCCATCATCTCCCCTTAGCCACCCAGTTGGCTAAGCTAACTGAGTGCAAAGTACTTTGCACTTGCTTTGCAACAACTGAAGTAAACTAAGGATAAAATGGAAAAGTGGAAGGAGGAGAGAGAAACTGGCGCATTTTAAAAGCAGCTGAAAAAATGTCCCTACCAAATCCAGATAGTTGGAGACTATGGAACTCTGCCTCTTTTTCTGATATGATCATATATACTTCTAGAACCAGCTTTTATTTGCAATCATTCTGTCTATGGGGTTTTACATGGGTCCCAAACCCTGTCATCTTCCATTTGTAATCCTCCCACATTTTTGTACAATGCTGTCTGTCTTTTTTCTTTTCAGAGAAAACCCATTAAGGAGAGAAAGACAAAATAACTGTGCAGTATGTTTTGAATGATAGCACTAGGAGCCCTCCATGTGGAAGCCCTCCTTATTTTCTGCCCTCCATTCTGTTCTCTTTGGTTCTACCTGATTATTCCTGCTGAGGTCTTAGGATTCTTCCATACAGAAGGCTCCCACTGGTCACAATGAAAAAGCATTGTGCAGCTATTCTGTTTTTTCTCCTTAATGGATTTTCTACCCTTCTTACTCTGGGAAGAAGAAAGACAGAAGAAATAACAGGGAAACACAGGATACTGAAGACAATGATGTCTGGATGTTCTTTAAACTTCCATGAACAAGAAAATTAAATTGATTATACAGTAAAAGCCTTGCTGGGAGCACTGAGCTTCTAGTCCCAGCTCTGAATACTTGTCTTTTAGTGATGTTCTGCTTCCTAGAGTAGCACTAAGGCTGTAATTTAAAGGTACTGTAGGTGTTTCAATCACAAAAGGCTGTGCTGGATCTGCAACAAAGCTTGCATCAGGCTGACACAATGGCCTTGAGCAAAGGCACATAAAAAAAGGAACTGTGATCTGACTGCAAGTGAAGTGCCATAGATAGGGCACTCATTTTGTTACAACATTTGCAAAGCAGAATCATGTACATTCCTATAGTTTTGATCCTACCTGAAGATGCTCATGAAAAAAGTTGTAACTTTTGGGAAGCATTGGTAGAGACCATGTGCTTTACATACTGATTTCTCTAGGTTCGATCATCATAATTGCCTGACAGGGTTGGGAAAGGCTCTCCTTTGGAAACATCAGCTGAGAATGTAGTGGAGAGTAAGTATTCACAGGAACTGATAGAGGTTTCTTCTCTGCCCAACTGCTTTCCCCATCATGCAACAACTGTTTGCTGGGGAGCGAGTATGGACGTTATCACACATAGGCCAGAAAGCGATAATAAAGTGAAAATGAGGCATTCCGAAAATAAAC
>CM034708.1:176127430-176140624 GCA_020142125.1 Phrynosoma platyrhinos | reverse complement strand
TTCTATTACTGTATGTCCCATGTTGCTTTTTCCTTGACAGTTTCTGCTATATTCTTAAAACAGGCTCTCCTGAAGATCTTAGCAGCTCAACAGGTACATATATAGCCAATCCCTTAGACAATCAGACCCTTGTTCTTTCATGACAGCAGAAGGGAAAGTGTAGTCCATGGTCCACATATTGCCCCCCAAGGGACTGTTTTCTGGGCCTCAAAGCCCCTAGATCCCACTTTTAAAAATGTATCCAAGTCTCCCATGAAGAAGGCACATAGATCATCACAGCACATGACAATCTGCCCTCTCTTGCCACCCATTACCCCACCTCAAAAAAACAAAAAACCTGCAGAAATTGGCCATATTTCAGTTGATTCTCAGAACTGTAAGTGATGTGTTATGGCCCATGTGTGTGTCTCATAGGAAGGTTATGCTCACCCCACAATTGTCCAGCTATGGTTTAGGTTTTTAAAGATCAAAGTAAACACTTTGAATAGCCTAATGTCTGAATTTGCATTATGATCTGAAGCCAGGTTGCCAGAAGGCGGTGTACCATTTGTTTTGTATACCTTGTAATTCTCTTCAGTGTACATGCAATGTGGATAAGGGATGTGAGAGAAGGCCTTCCTTTATGTACCATTAATAGCTTTATAAAAGGATAGAAATTTAGAAAAAGTTTTTTTCTTCTTAGCATGGAGTTAAATCAATGACAAAAGCTTCATATACAACATTGCTACAAGAGAAAAGCCTGTCCAAAAGCTGGCAACCCTAATGCCTTGCAGCTGAAGGAATGTAACTGAAAACATTTTCTTTCTCCTCTAGTCCCCTCCTTAATATAAAGGTGCCCTAGTTAGCAGTAATAAAAGTTTTCAGGTGGGGAGAAAGAGTTCTTAAAAATATAAATAGCCATATGGGAAGATGGAGAAGAAAACAGCAGGAAGGTGAAACCTGAGGAGTATTTTCAATTACTTTTTAATGTGATCTGGGCAAGAAAGTTGAAAAGTTTGATTTGGGGCTAATTAAGCATAAACACACATTAACGGTTAGGGGCAGAGGCAGCATAAATCAAACCTTCTTGGAGAAGTACCTCAGGAAGCAGTGAAAATGACTAGTTGTCTTTTTGTAGTTATTGTCAAATAGCACATTTTCCCAGCAGTCCTCCAAGGGAGGATATCAAAGGATGACATTGAAACAGCACCAGTCTCTATATTCTCCTAAACCGTATTTCCCTTCCTTAATTGGCTCCTGCCTGCTTTAATAGCTTCATAAATGTTGCAAGGGAATAATTAAATTGTACATCAGTTGAAGTTGCAGACAGCACCAAGCTAGGAGGGATTTGCAAACACGCTGGAGAAGAGAGCCATGACAAAGTGTCCCAATGACATTTTAGAGAACTTGAGAACAAAGCGCCTGTGGAATGAGATAAATAATGCATGTGCCAAAGGCAAATCTTGCCCCTATCTCTCCAGCTGCAGGAGCTTTTTTGGCAGAGGAATATGTCTGATGACATATTTAGGGCCATAATCACTCAGCCAGATCATAAAAATCTATTGTCACGAATGTGGTGCTCCAGAAAAACCAGATTCCAAAAAGCCTCTCCCTCAGGTCATCATCGTATTAGCCATTTTGCTTGAGTGTAGCCATCTCCACCCTCAAGGTATCCTGGAATTCTGTTGTGACCGCCTTCTGTCTTTTGGGCTTTGGCTGGGAGGAGATGAAATGCAGCCCACAGTGAACAGATGGTCTTCTGACAATCCTACAATAGCAGGATGAAGCATTCCCTCTGCTCAAACCATGGGCCAGCAGAGTGACCACCCACACCATCAAGTTGCTCCTGTCGGTTTCCATTCACATGTTTTAAAGGGGCATAAACAGAATGAAGAGTGCCAGGGCTTTCTCATTAGAAATGAAATATGTTTATTTGGTTTCTGGTTTTTGTCCTCTATTTTCTCCATGCCTCTTCCCCCCCGCAACTAAATTTTGGTTCAGAATGAACAGTTAACAGAAACATACCCATATGCTCAAAACTTTGTTGTATTTAAAAGTGTTTTATCTTATTTACATACTGACTCAGAGCAACTTATTTATTCCTCAGGGTTTTTGATTTGAAAAAGAATTAACATTGGGGCTTCCAGGCAAGTGTCTCAGGATGCAAATAAGTCACATCAGAATTTATAATGATGATTTCAACTGTGCTAATGATTTATTTTGAAAGTGGCCATGGGCTACTATACCAGTAATTATTTATTTTTAACAATGGTTGGTTCATAGTGCAAAATTCATACCACTGTTAATCTCCATTTCCAAACATTGTAGTAATAATATGGGGGCAAACTTCTGAACTCCCAGCTCACTCATAAATTCAGTGGTCAGGATTAAGCTTGCTCTTAATGTCAGCCTCATCTCCTGTTAAGCAGGTATTATGACCTGTTCACACTGTGGAATATACTATATTTCTAATGTAACCTCTATGGTTTCATCCTATAGAATCCTTTGTAGTTTGGGGTTTGTAATGTTGTAGTATAGTTATTTGAAGTTTTGTATTTAGACTTGCCTACCAGAGGTCCTTAGTACCTCATCAAACTACAAACGCCAGTGTTCACATGATGCTGCCTGGACAGCTAAAGTGGGTCGAAGTGCTATAATTGTGCAGTATGAATGGGTGCCCAGTTTTGATACTTTAAGAGGTTCTAGTCTACATTATTTTGCTTCCTTCCATGATTTTGTGCCTTTCATTTGGGAATGCTTTGATATAGCACTCCATAGTTTGATTTTTTTTCCTTTTAAAAACAAAAAATTCCAAATTATTAAAACCATTTCACATGGGACTAGATTCTGTCCTTGGGATTTTAGCTACTTTCTTGTCTGTAGTCCTACTTTGAGGATTTATTCTGATGACAAAATTGTCTCCCCCTCAATGACTTATGTTTTCATGAATTAAAAAAAAATGCTAACCCTTATCCATTTTTTTGAGGAAAAATAAAATATCCCTTTAAAAGTCCTATACTGTTATAACTGAACCCAATATTTTTTTTGCAGTGACAATCCAGACAGTGACCAGCTTTTGATATATGGAAAGCTGCTCTTGTAAGGCATTTCTGAAACATAAATTCTTCTGGAAAGAACTACGTAGACTTCAGTACTTATTATGTTTGCACAAGAAACATAAAAAGTTTGGCCACAGTTTAGTTTGTACATTTTATTTACTAAGAGCCCTCCTGTCAGTTTGGTTGAGAGATTTAGTATATTTGGTGACAAAATCTAATTGAATTCAATTTACTTTGAATGTTCATAGCAAGGGAACTAATCTGAGAATTGCTTTGCAATTGACATTTTTTATTTGGGTACCAACATCTGGCAAGAAAATAACACATCCTGGTGTTTGTGGCTTCTGTGTCAGTGGGGCAGTGATTTCAGTCAAAACTTTAAAGTGAGCTTTAAAGAAGATTCATGAAATGCTAAGACATATCCACCAATTAGGTTTAGCACCTGGGACAGCTTCTTCAGAGTTCAAACTAAAACCTGGACTGGATTTGTTATTGTTGTTATGTGCCTTCAAGTCATTTCCAACTTATGGCAACCCTAAAGTGAACCTATATGGATTTTTCTTGGGAATTTTCCTCAGAAGTGGTTTGCCATTGCTATGCTCTAATGCTGAGAGAGTGTGACTTGCCCAAGGTCACCCAGTGGGTTTAAATGGATGGCCTGGGATTTGAACTCTGGTGTCCAGAGTCATAGTTCAATGCTCAAACCAGTACAGTCCCACTCACATGAAAGCCAACAGCAGCCACTGACAACACATACGTTTCTTGGTGTTTGGCATCTGAGGATGCATTGATATCCTTTCTCCACAGGCTTGTGCTGTTTAAAACAAAACATTGGAAACAAGTCCACTTGGACATAATTTCACAGAAGGGCATCACTGTTTAAATTTCTTTTCAAAAGGGCATCACTGTTTAAATTTCTTTTCAAAAGTATCAGATTGGCCTTGAAAAGCCTGCTTAAATCAACACTTTTCTTTCGACCAGCATTGAAAGATCAATCAGAAAAGGGTCAGGGCCCGTCTCAAAGAATCCGGATCCCCCTGCGAATTGGGAAGATTGCAGATATCCAAGCCGTATTGATTTTAATGGCGACGCGTGCCTGCACGCACTGCTGCACACACGCCCCAGGCACATGTGCCATTTTTTCCCTCCCTGTTTGCTGTCTGCGAAGGACTGAGACCGCAGACTCCAAGTCTGTGAACAGGGAGGGACGAGTGTATATTATTACAATATTGTCAAAAGTGATGCCACTGGGTGGCAGACTTTCATGTGGAATTCCACTTTCCAGCAGTGTAGTAAGGAAGAGACTGTACTCAGTTGAATAAAGTTGATCAGTGCAATAATACTTATGTGGATCTGATCTTTATGGTAGTATCAGCAATAGATCTGACAATCATATGGAGAAACTGCTACATTTTCTTACATTTAAAGCAGTGAATTGCATTTCATTGTATAAAAAGGGTGGCTTTGCTTATTTTAAAGGAGTAAAGTGAATTACTTAAGATAATGTCTAACTGGTTCAAACATATGAGTAGGCATGTTTTGAAAATGCATTTAATATTTGTCTGCTCTGTTATCACTTTTTAAAAATACCCTCCCCCCTGATTTGATTCTATGGGAAGCCATCCAAAAAGGTTTTTGTGTAGACTTTACAGTGTAGAGGTAGTCATGTTCCTGAAATACATATGTACCACTAATATCACTGTAAATTCATCCCAAACCCCAGGCCATTGCTTTTTGTTTTTTAAATGATCTGCAATTGGTTACAACACACATACACACCCACATCCATGCATGTGAAAGTGTGCACACAAAGACATAGGACCTTATCACACGGGGGTCTCAAATCAGAAGAAAAGTAAAAGAAGAAGCAATCCAGAAGCATTGGGGAATAGACCCCACAATACGGAAATGGCGATCACACGCTATATGAGTAATTGCGCAATTGCCAAATTCGTGAAGAAAGCGCATCCTGGATACGGATTTGCTGTTCACACACAAGTGAGAAGATCCCATCCAGAATTGATGGGGAAATGCTCCAGGATACGTATTTGATGATCAGACGTATTGCGAAAGCGGAGTTAATGCGCAATTAATCCAATCGCGCAAATGCAATACCTGGTAAACCCGAAAGCCAAAAGAACGGGGTTTCCTTTGCATTGGCACTGGGTTGTCTCTGGGTTGCCTGCGACGTCGTGTGAACAGACGGACAAATAATGCGCAATAGGACTGGGTTTCCTTTGGATTATCTCTGCTTTAGACCCTGTGTGATAAGGTCCATACACTGAATTATACTTCTAAAAATATACACAAAACATTTAAACCTTTGCCAGCAAATTAGAAGCTTCCCCAAAGCCCTTTTAAGAAGCTTGTCCGTACAGTTATTTAGAGAATATAACCTGGTTAGCTTAAATCATATTTAAGGTAAGCCATAGTTCCTTATATCTCCATGGAGAAAGAGGTGGACTGTGGACATTTCTCTTTCTCTGAAATAGGATTAGTACCACTATTTTGTAACAGGGTTCTTCATGCTTATGTATGGCTAGTAGAAATTCAACATATTTCATGACATGGAAGACACAGTGATTAGGAAAGCTCCACTCATTAATTTTCTGCATGCAACATACACTATGCAGAATCACAATAGGGAGTAAGACAGTCTGCAACATGAAAAACTATGTGAAATTTAGCTCATGCATGACAGGAAGATAGTTTTGCACTGTGACTCTGAAGACTCTATTTTGTGAGAGGACAGACTGCTGACATGGAGACTAGCATGTTTTTCCAAATTCAAAAAAGCACCTTAACATGTACACAAGGAAACAGAGTCCCACTGACAAGTAATCAGGAGTGTGACTGAGAGAGGATTACAGCTTTCCTAGAAATTAAGTTTTATTGAGAAAGTACAACAAATGACAATTAATTGTAAAGGATGAAACAGATGGAAGACAACAAGGTGAAATAAAATTTGTGCAAAAGAGGGAATTTCAGCAGGTGTTCTTTCTATGACAAACAACACCTGTTGAATTTCTCTTTTCTGCACCTGCACAACAGGAGCCCTGGCCCTGTGGGTGGATGAGAAATGATATTACAGTGATATTGCATCTTTTAGCTTCTTGAGAAAAGGAAGAAGTGGGATTTGCAGGCAGAACTGAAAAGTTGGTGAAAGAGTACAATATAGAGATTTGCAATGACATGCTGGATGGCTGGCTAGAAATACAGGGTGTTCAAAAATCAACTTTTTAATTTCAATTGTATATTTAATTGTATAGATGGTCATCCATATCCATGGATTCTGCACCTACAGATTCAACCATCCACAGCCTTGAAAATATTTTTTTTTAAATCCAAAAAGCAAACTTTGAATTTGCCACTTTATATAAGGGACATGATTTTACTATGCTGTTGTCTATAATGGGGTCTGAGCACCCATGGATTTTAGTATCCACAGGGGTGTGTGTGTCTTGGAACCAAACCCCAGTGGATACCAAGGGCTCACTGTATATACATTTGACATTGTTTGAAAACCCTGCACATGATTAACAGCCTTCATAGTGTAATGTAGGTTGCCATTGAAAACCTTCAAGGAAGACTTTCAGCATTAACTCACCTTGAAATCTGTCATGAGGCCTTTGTTGAGTGCACAGGATGATGTTCTTGGGCTCACACTCACTTTCTAGGAGTGTAATCCAGGCTTGTTTGCTATTACTTTGTGTAAACTGAAGGTGTGCCCAAACCACAGCCAACACTCAATATGTGGCAACATATTGCAGAAGAAGATCAGTAGCAGTAACTCAACTATCTTTCAAAGAATCCAGCCCACCGTTATCGGTCTTCTAGCTAAGAAATCCCTGTTAAGATTCTGAGAACCCAAATGCCACTGATAGACTAATGAAGGGGGGGGGGGTAGAGTATACATTAGGGCTCCTCCAAAGTATTCACATGAGATAGTCTTTAAATTTCTCAAAGATTGCCACAAATTTGCCAAAGATCCCAATTACCATAGCCCTAGGACAAGATACAAGCTTCATTATGTCCATAATACTACACAATATCCTAAATGTTGCTTTGAATGCTATAGCAAAAGGAATGCCAGAGCAGCCTGCCAAACTGCTTCTGAGATCTCAGTTTTTTAGTGCATCAAGGGAAAGTTCAAGAGATATTTCTGGACAATGATCTCGGTAGGAGATAATTATGCAGGCAGACGCTTCTCCTTTATGTCCATCAGCTCTGCTTCAAATAAAGTGCAGAGATGTATAACGTTTAAGAAAATGCTATTTAATCTCTCTCTCCCTCTCCTTCTTTCTCTCTGTGTAATAAAGATTAGCTGTTTCCTCAGCAGCTGAATGCCATCATCGTTGGCAGTAATATCGCCTTCTAAACCTCTTATGTGTGGAAGCAGAGGTTTAAAGTGCAATGTTACTGTCAGAAGCCAGGCAACCTCCCCTGATGCTGAGATGAACAAAAGGACCAAGGTCTTCAGCAATGCTACAGCCTTTTGATCTCTAAAAGCCACTCTAGTTGGGAAGCAGCTGTTCTTTCATAGATCCACTAGCTCACCCCCTACCTTTTTTGCTTTTCATGGCTACTTGCCAAAGTATCCTTTGTCCCTTTTTGTGCTAATTCATGCTAGCAGGTAGGGATTGCAGGCAGAGCTAGAAGTCTATGAGGAAGTGTCAGGAAATTGCTGGAAAAGACATATCTTTGTGATTGGACTACAGTGTGTCCCATGATGTCAAAATGAGCTCAAGGTCATCTTGTATCTACACAAATTCAACTAAATATGAACAAGTTTATATGGTGATAGGGAACTGATCAAATTCACTTGGCCCCAACAAGCTACACAGATATCAGAAATGTCTTCAGTTTGAATCCTATTTTCACTCCTCACTGAGGGGCTAAGCAGATGGTCAATTGGGCCGTTTTAGGGGCAGGGAAGGGGAGGGGCAGCTGCACAATCGGTGCCCCAACCCCTTCCCTAGGTCGTCCTCGGAGCAGCCGGCCCTTCGCACGGTTGGTGCTCCAAGGAGGACCTCCCGCTGCAGCGTCCACACACACTGCAGCGGAAAAGTTGCCGAAGGTGTGCCACAAGCTTTTGCGCCACACCTTCGGCGACTTGTGAAAGGAGTGCCAATTTAGCGCTCCTTTCCAGGGGTGGCAAAGGTGTGCTGTGGGGCTGAGGTGTGGGGATTACCTCGGCCCCGTGGTGCAGCTTCCCGGGGCAGTCCATGGCCGCCCATCTGCTTCCCCCCTGAGTATACTAGTGAATCTCATACCCTCCAACAATCCTTATTTGGCAGCGACAGAGTGGATTAATCCTCCATCATCCCACTTTTTCAGCCACTTTAAAAATGCCCCAGTTTCTGTCTTATCTTCCCACTTTCCTCCACTGTTCTCAGTTTATCTCTATTGTTGCATACTGAGTTCAGAATGAAAATGTAGTTTGCCTGCAACTCAGTGGGGGAGAGGACAGGGAGCGGGTGGAATCTTGCCCTTCCCAGAAGGTTCAGAGAAAAGCAAACTTCTGTAGCTTCTCCTACCTCATGTGTTATTCTCATTAATAATTTCTGCCATCTTCACTACATTCTAATGTGTAGTGAATGTGACACATGGCCAGAAGGAGAATGGGCCTGCCTGCATATATATCCCTCCACAGAACAACATACCAACACCCTGAGAAAATGCAGGCCTGTGACTAATATCATCTTTTTAATTTTTTTTTAAAAAATTCTCCTGTATGATTTTTAACACCTTTGTCTGATAAAGAAGCCAGTGGAGCTTTGAAAGGTTGCATCACATATTTTGCTCATTTTGGTTGGCCAAAAAAAGCTAACATTATTTTGTGGATTTTGGATGTTTGTATACTCTAATGTTATTTGGCCACATATATCCTGTATTATATCTATAAAATACTGAAGCGCATACAATAAATTTGAGAGCCAGTGTGGCATAGTGGTTTGAGTGTTGGACTACAACTCTAGAGTTCCCACTTGGCCAAGAAACCCACTGGATACATGCTTTCAGCCTCAGGGGAAGGCAATGGCAAACCTCCTCTGAACAAAACTTGCCAAGAAAACCTTAGCCTTAGGTTTACCATAACTTGGAAATGACTTGAAGGCACACAACAACAATAACAATAACATACAATAAATATAATTTTTCTACATGTTGATTCACCATTGAACAATTGGGTCAGTGGGTCTACTCTAGCTGGGATTAAGAAATAGGATTTAGGCCTTGCAGTTATCCCCAAACTGTGGCCTTTAAGGGATTTTGGACTTCAGCTCCCAGAATACCAGACTATTGGCCAACATGGATGAGGCTTCTGGGAGCTGAAGTTCAAAATCCCTTAAAGGGCACAGCTTGGGTATCACTGCCCTAGATTTTTGACGTATGTGGCCAGGTTGATTTGACTTCTTCTGCAGTTTCAGTCACTTGGTCCAGTTCTTATAACTTTCCCCATTATTGTTGCTGTTGTTAGCTGCCCTTGAGTTGACCTTGACTTATGGTGACCCCATGGATGAGACTTTTCCAAGACCCCTGTCTTCCACTGCTCTGCTCAGGTCCTGCAGGCTCAGTCTTGTGGCTTTTCTGATTGAGTCCAACCATCTTGCATGTGGTCTTCCTCTCTTTCTACCACCCACTACCTTTCCTAGAATCATTATCTTTTCTAATAATGTATGCCTTCTCATGAAGTGACGAAAGTACAACAGCCGCAATTTAGTCATCCTGGCTTTCAAGAGGAGTTTGGGGTTCAACTGTTCTAAACCCATTTGTTTGTCTTCTTGGTTTTCCATGGTATCCTCCACACTCTTCTCCAACACCATATACCAAATGAATTTATTTTCTTTCTGTCTTTTTCTTTCCTTTTATATCTTATATCTCTGGGACTCTGTGAAAAAAGTTGTGACCAATGGAGGAAAGATTAACTGAAGTCTATGGAAACCCATCACTTACACTATGAACTGTATATAGAGAGATCTTGTAGCACCTTTGAGACTAAAGGCCATTACAGACTGCCAGAAATAATGCAGCTTGAGTCCACTTCAACAGCCTTGGCTCAGTGCTAGGAAATCATGGGAACTGTAGTTTTTTTTCTGAGACATTGAGCCTTCTCTCTCAGAGAGCTCTGGTGTCACAATAAACTACAGTTCCCATTGTTCCCTAGCACTGAGCCAGGGCAGTTAAAGTGGACTCAAGCTGCATTATTTCTGGCAGTCTGCAAAGGCCCAAAGGTGCTACAAGATCTCTCTCTCTCCATACTCTCTATACTGATTCTACAGACTAACACAGCTGTATCTTTGAATTCTACTGCTATGAACTGTGATGGCTTTTTAAAGAGCAACCTTCCACAACCTGGTAATATTCAGCTGTTGTGGACTACAAGTTCCATAATCCTCAGACAGGATGGCCACTGGTGATTTAGCCATACCATATATGTTTGAATTAAAAGGGACAGTATGACTAAATTAATGAAAATAATTAGGAAAATACAGACTTGCTCAACTTGCTCAACTTCTCCTTCATGGATTTGGTTCACTTACACTCTTCCCTTTGTCTCCTTCCACATTTATCAATTGCTAATCAGTAGAATCAGTACCCCACCAGCTAGGTTGTCCCAACTCAGAACCAAGGCCGAATGGATCAGGTGATCCTGATCTTGTTCCTCATTTGGTTCTTTTATCTTGTTAGCATTCTCTTTGCGTCAAACAAACAACATCACCTCTTCCGTACTATGATGGAGTGTTTAGGAGCACTGAAATAAAAATTGTTCAGAGAAGCAATGCTCTTTTCTCCAAAGGTACCAGAAGAAATAGATCAGGAGTCCTGCAGAGAAGAAGTGCTTTGCTAATGAGGACAGGATGACACTCTTGCTGGCATAAATTGCCCTAGTTGATCACAGCAGTTTTGTTAAGCCTGGCAGCCTTGGTGATTTTTAATACCTACTAAAAGTGAGATCATATTCTTTCTCAAGCTTACAATTCAAACTCAGTGGCTACCCTGGTTTTCAGCAAAGTGTGCACCTTCGGTTCTTATATATGACAGAGACAAAACTGATATTACAAATGCATTAAACCTTAGTATCACCAAATTGGTTATGTAAATCCTATATGATGCAATCTAGAATCATAAAGATGGATGGAAAATGCACTGTGAGTATATAGATTACGTATGTTTTTGATATTTGCATACATAGAAGCACACTGGTTGGTTGTGCAATGGAAGACAGTGTGTGAATATGTGGCTAAGGTGTAAGATCTGTTCCAGAAAGCTGATGCTTCCTTATATTGTTATGCTTTGGGGTTGACCAAAGTGTAGTTCTGGATTACACATGATCTAGAGATGTGTGAGAATCCTGGGCAATAGCTGGGAAGTTCCAACTGTATAAATGTGAGATTCATCTGAAAACTGGAGGAGAAAATAAATGAACAGAATTCTAATGATATCCCATGGAGGGCTGTCTTGCATATATACTATGCTGAGGAGAAACTGCATAGAAGATATAGGGTGCAAGATTATGTACATAAATAGGACATTTACTCCACATTTTCCAAGATAATGTTGATGATTTTGGTTATGATCAGCAATCTACGCCAGCTAGTTTTATGATCAGTCCTGAAACTGAACAAAAATGTTGAGGATGTCAACCTAAATCAAAATATCAGACCTGTTAAAACAACTGATAATGTAATCCCTAGAGCAAAAAAGGCAGAAATCTGAAATTTGTTTGGGGGGTACTTAAAGTAGCAATGGATCAAACCCAAATCTTCTTACTGCTTTGGTCCTTTTAGACAGCACAAGTTTGGTGACCCTGTGATCAAAAA
Organism: Phrynosoma platyrhinos; assembly: GCA_020142125.1. Classification (NCBI taxonomy): domain Eukaryota; kingdom Metazoa; phylum Chordata; class Lepidosauria; order Squamata; family Phrynosomatidae; genus Phrynosoma; species Phrynosoma platyrhinos. The sequence goes on along the minus strand of CM034708.1, from coordinate 176,128,764 downwards.
AGCAGATTTGTATAGCATCAGGAACTGACAGATACTTTAAAGTATGCTGGATGTGTAGGTAATATACACAAAAGATATACAAAGGAAAGAAAGTTGATGGCTGTAATTGCAGCAAGAAGCTCTGCAGAGACAGGTGTGTGTGTGAGATTCTCCATGAAGAAAATACTGTAGTTCTAATTCTTTACATTGCTGGACCAGACTTTGGTACAGGAACAGTGAATTTACCATTATGTTATAAAACAAATCACTCTGCAGAACTACATTTGAGTCTTGCTGCAAGGGCAACCAAAATTATTGGCGCAACCTCCCTATGAGGGAGGGTTACGATGTTTGCAGCTCTTCAGTTTAGATAAAAAGCAAGAAAGGAGACATGAGACAGTGGTATATAAAATTATGCACGGTGTGAAGAATGTAGATAGCAAGGCATTTTTCTGCTCTCATAATCTTAGAACCTGGGGTTATATGCTGAAGTTGAATGGTAGGAGATCCAGGATGGATAAAGGGAAAGTACTTCTTCACACAGATTAACATTAAACTGTGGAATTTGCTGTCATAAAATGGCTGTCAGCTTGGATAGCTTTAAAGGAGAATCAGATACATTCATGAGGGTTAGGACTATTAATGGGTACTAGTCAGGATACTTATATTACTATTGGAATCAGAGGTTCTGAGCCTCCACGTAACAGTTTCTGGGGAATGTGAGACCAAAAACACATTTGCATTCTTGTCCCGCTGGAGGTTCCTTATAAGCAATAAGCTGGACAGTGTGTGAACAGAAGGCTGCACTATAAGGCTTTGCTCTGATCCGACATGGCCCTTCTTATACTCTTACATTGTTACACTCTTAAATAGAAATTGAATTTGCATGAATTATGTACTATGTTCTATATATCTGCAAAGGAACCTACTGTTGCTGAAACCCTTAGGTTTGAAACACATTCAATTTGCATTATTTTTCTTATTACTTATCTTTGCATTACTTTTCTTATTATTCAGTGAGATTCTAATGAAGTGTTAATATTAATTCATATATTTCCAGATAAATGGGCTTACATTGATTTTATTCTACATTTCTTACCTTTCTGTTCGGTGGTTGTAATTTCCCTTGGATAAGAGGTTTTTTTTTTAATGTTTTCTGGTGCACACTAAGTAATGAAGCTCACTGGTTGACTTTTCAGCTAGTCTGACCTACCTCACAACTTTTTGTGAAGAGGAGAAGGGATATGTATGCTGCTTTGAACTCATTGCAGAAAAGATACAATCTGATTTATAAATAATGTTTAAATTTAGTTTCCGAACCCAGTACAAGGTGTTGGTAATTACCTTTAAAGCCC
>CM034708.1:176095624-176110945 GCA_020142125.1 Phrynosoma platyrhinos | reverse complement strand
GCTGAAATGACGCTGCTTTAGGGCCAGTGTGATAACGTCCAGTGTCAAGAATCAGTAAATCATTGTAGTTAAAACTCTTTAAAAAATAGTACACGATACCAGCATAAGAAGTTCTTACAAACTTTCTGATATCTTGAATTTAAACTTCCCCAAACATTTAACAGTTTTTCAGAAGTGTTTTGGAAGTGGTAGAAAGTCTCAGATTTACACTGTAAACAGCCTGGATTGTTTAAATTCTCCCCTGCATTTTCCTTCATTTTTAGTTCAGTCCTTAGTATGTTTGAGCACAGGAATGTTCCATTGTATTAGTTTGTGGGAGGAGCTGTAGGAATCCCCTGCATTTTTCTAGTTTTTGGTTTGCCCCTACCCAGCAAGCTCTGCTTCAGCTTAGGATTTTTAGTTTTTTTTCTTAGGCAGGCTTGGCTTTATCTGTTTGGTGGCAAACAGATGGAAAGGGCATTTCTTACACCATTAGCCAATTTAGTTACCGTTAGCCAATTTAGTTACCATTTAACCAGATCAGTTACCAAAAGCAGTTAATTAAATTTAATATCAACAACAAAGAAGTCAAGAGCACCAGAAGCTGAAAGACCCTGCACCAGCTTAATTGAGTAGGAGATCAATCCAAGATCAAACCCAGAGAGATGACAATCCTGAAGATTGCTGAAACCTAGACTGTAAAGTACCTTTTATTTTAAGCCTGTTAGAGCCGGGGAGGAGAAACCTTTTTCTTTTGTTCTTCAAAATAAATCCTTTTGAACTTTACATTCAGCATTGTAGCCTTTTTGGATAAAAGAGGTTGATCTCACCAGGGTACTGGTGTTGCACACCCATATTTGCCACCACCTTTAGTTGGGTGTGTCTTCACACACTGGATACATGAAACAAGTAAACATACCTCAGAAGCTTTGCTGATTTCAGTAAAAGAAACTAGATTGGAAGATGACATAATCTGAGAAGAACTTTGTGAAAATACTATTGAACTTTAGTATTGCTGTGTTAAGTATTTCAGTTGTGAAATATTATATAATGTAGTGGATTTTGTATTGTCCTTTTTACTTTCTATTGTTAAAGTATATGGTTAGGTAAAGATTCAGTAATACTTTGTCTTCTTTGACTGTGTACTTCCACAGTAGGTATTTTGTGTGGAATTTTATGTGTCAGTCCACATAAAATGATGCAAACTCATATATTATGAGAGATTAACATTAGTAGTGGCTCATGAAACAGGTGGAGGCCACTTCTCACTCTAAATGACAGATGGAGGCACCTCTCACTTGGTCCTTGAGCTGTCCGTGGTGCAAACAATGTTGATTTTCCAATGTTCTTCTTTTTCCTTACCACGGAAAACCTATCTTTATAAAAGATGAAGAGAGAAGTAGTACAATCTCCACAGGCTCAGATTTCTTCAGTGCTATTTTCTGTTTTTTAAAAAGGTGTGGTTTTTTTATATGATCAGTGACGTATCATGCAAGTGGACACATCACAGTTCACCACACATTTATGATAACCTTTGCAGTGGCACAATTTTACAACCCCATTAATTTTTTGTAATCAGTCTTTTAATTAACACTAGAATGCTTCCCTGGGTATTTTTTTAATATTAGCATATTAATGAAATACCACTTAAATGAAAAAGAGTTATAGTGCTATAAACTATACAGCTATTAAAGAGTTGAAAAGGAAAAGAAATTACCTTTCAGATTACCATCATTCTACCAACATGTTCCCCACCATAATTAAACAGTTGTACTCAATATTTGTGACCCAAAACAAATGTTAAAAAGTCACCTTTAAAATATTTCCTGAACAGTAATGGGGGATCACGAAAGCCAGTGTGGTGTAGTGGTTGGAGTGTTGGACTACAACATTGGAGACCAGGGTTCGATTCCCAACTTGACCATGAAACCTACTAGGTGACCCTTGGACAAGTCACATGCTCTCAGCCTCCAAGGAAAGCAATGTCAAACATCCTCTGAGCAACTCTTGCCAAGGAAACCCCATGATAGGTTCACCTTTGGGTCACCATAAGTCAGAAAAGACTTGAAGGCACACCACAACAGTGGGAATCTCACTTTAATGAATAAATAATGGCCTTTAAAAATTGCTTAGAATTTCTGTCCCAATTTCTCTACCCCATGGCAACTCAGGTGAACTAGACAATCCTCATCCACTTCAGCTTTCTATCCACCAGTAAAACCCACTGGTGTTGTAGCACCTCAGATAGTTACCTTTTAGGAAAGAAGAGCCAGAATCAGTGCTTCTGATTATTTTACCAGTGGCAATTTTACTAGTTTGCATACAGTAAAGTTAATAACTCTCCTGTATGCACGTGCAATGAGGAAAAGCATACTCTCTGTTATTGTTTCACCATTAGCGGTATTTGCCTGTGCACAAAAGGACAAGAGATGCCTACAATGACTTCTTATTCCTACCTTGTCCTCTTAGTTTGATGTTATTGAAGTCTCCCCCTAAAGGGATCACATGGTCTACATTATCTTGACTTGTCAAGGGATGGTGTTGACATATTAGCCATTTTTCACAAGAGGAATAGGAATGTAGCAACTGCCGTACTTGCATTATTGCAGGTGGAGTGTTCTATTCAACCTTCAGTTAATCCAGCCATTACAATGCGTCAAACACTCCAGCAACCCATCTAAAAAAATAAAAATATAAAGATTTTGGTATCATTGTTGCCACTTAGAAAGCTTCCCTGATAAACAAGATCCTCTTCAGCAAAACCAACCCTTGTTCATGCCTGTGCACGTGGCTGAAGTTCAAAGGAAGAGTGCTCACACAGGGCATCTTCTCCAAACAAATTAACTCTTCAGCTCCTAAGCAAATGCAGCTAGGGCCCAATGCCCTGCTCTTAGTCATTATAATCAATGAACACAAGTGACTCTCCTGATTTTGAAAAATATCTTGCACTACATAGCAAAAACAACCCTCTTCAGCCACTAAAGGTGGGTGAATTTTCCATTTTGATTAAAACGAAGTGGGAAAAAAGAAGAAACTGAAAGAACAAGTATGGCACTAGCCTGGCCCACACATGAACAAATCAAAAGTGACTGTTGCGATAACTGAGCCTGTGATGTGACCATTTTCATCACATCTTGAAAGAGAGGCTGACAAGCACATTTTCTTGCTTCACAGATCACTTTCAGAACTCCGTGAAGCAGAAGGTATATGGAAAAGTGAATCAAAAAGTGTAACCTTATCTCTTCTTTTGAAATAAAAGAATGACCAGTACTATTGAGTACGATCTAAAGAAAGATAAGATCAGTGGAAATATTCAAATGGATAGATTTTACAACATAGGCCTAAATCGTCTTGGTATGCAAAGGGGTCTTGTATAGCACTTTTGAAACTAACTGTGAGGAAGTGGTTGTAGCATAAGCTTTTAAAACTTGATCTACTTTCTCAGATGTGTGGAATGAATTGGTACCCAGGAAAGATCTTTATAAACAGATGGTATAAATAGCCATAGAAATGCAAAATTTGTGGATAGGGTGATGAGGTGACAAGTTCAGTTTTAAATATGTGAAATAACCATTCACTGTTTGCATCTGAGGAAGTAGACGGGGTGAAACAGACACTTCTTTTTGCACTGGCAAAAAGCTGGCTTTTCCACCACAGTGGTGGCTTTTCAGCACTCCTGCGGCATGCAGTGTCTAAACGCCACACTGCCAGAGCACAGAAAAACTGCTGCCATGTAAATGGCTGGGCAGCTTCATGGAGGCCTTCTGGCAGCTTGGGGCGTGTGTTGTCTACATGACATGCCCCCAAGTCAAGGGGAAACTGCCACAAAGGGGCTGTCTGTTTTGCCCCTAAGTCTATGAAAGCTTATGATATAGTTTTTTTTTTTTTGCAAAGGTGCTACAAGATCCCTTTGCATACTAATATTCCTGATTAACATGACCCTGGGCCAAAACATGTGGTTTGGAAGGGCTGGGACCAGAGTGACTGCATGACCACTCCTGAAGTGGACTACCACTGTAGTCCCAAACCAGCCGCTGGCAGGAGTGGATTAAATACACTGCTTTTGGGGCTGGCTTTTCCCCAGTTAGTATGGCCTCAGAGTGGCTTCCATCAGCTTTGGGGGCATGCGTCATGTAAACACCATACCACAAAAGCATCTGGAAGCCACCTTATTTGGCCTGTGTGTTTTGGGCCCCTGTCTCTGAATTCTAAATCCTATTGGTTAGCCCCAACTAGAATAGACCCATTGAAACTAGAATAGACCCATTGAAATGAATTGCTGACTGGTAAATCAGCATAGATGTTGAGACAAGCAAGAGCAGGGATCGGCAATGCTACCTTACCTGGGGCTGGTTGCTGGTCCCCAAGTCTTCCAGTGGGCCTGGGGGGAAATGGCATGCGCTTATGCATGTGCGCACGGCCCCTGCCACTGCTGCCACCGCTGCCACCATGCACGCTGCCGCCACCATGCATGATGCCGCTGCGGCAGCCATTTTGTTTGCCAAAATGGTGGCCGTGACTCATTTGTGCATGTGCAGTATTCCTGTGCATGTGCAAATGAGTCGCAGTCACCATTTTGGCAAACAAAATGGTGGCAGCGACGTGTGCGGCAGCGCGGTGGCAGGAGAGCGCGCACATGGCGGCAACAACAAGAGCCAGTTGGTGGGGGTCGGTGGGCCAGGTGCAGCCCGTGGGCCGTAGGTTGCCAGCCTCTGAGCAAGAGGGTTCATGCCATCATGTGCATGGAGACCTTCCAGAGGGACAGGTCCTTGCACTATCTGTCCAAATACATCGCACACCTATTCCTTCCTTAGCATATTTTTTGTAATAAGAAAAAAAGAACAAGTAGTAGGGATATATGGCAATTGAAGCAATGAACACATTTCCACACTGTATTTATTTATTATTTTTTAGGAAACTGATTTGCACATCTAGAGGAAATATTTAGTATAATACTAAATGACTAACTGCTATAGATCAAGCAATCCTCCACTTTGTTTACTGGATTTATACCAATTTTATTCGTATAAATTTATACAACAAAACCATCTGGCTTACCCTAATAAATACTATAAAAAACTGAGCAGAAATTCACTACTGCAATGAAAACTAATTTCCTTATTTATTTTCAATATGCTTTTCACCAGAAGCTCCAGGAATGAAAAACCTGTTGTCACAGTCTGAAAGACAGTGAACACCCAGAAGTTCCATTAGGTTTAATAAGGCTTTGGCAACTTTGGGGCCTAAGGCCTTTGTCTATCTAAACAGCGGGAACCCTCTGTGGCCTTTTCAATTACAGAGTTCACTGACAGGATGTAGCCATCAGAGAAAGGACATGGAGGTTTTTCATTTCAAAATTAGAGACATAACAGGAAAGCAGGGCATGCTCATTTTCTTGTGCTTAGTTCAGCCAAACTCCTGAGGATGTATCTATTCTTTTTTTTCTAAAAAAAATCCTAGATCTTTTTTTGTTGTTTCCAAGAACTGGTATCTCCTCTGATCAAGAGACACCATCTTTAGCTCTGACATGAAGCATGCGACATGACTTTTGCTATCCCTTCTGTAGGTTTAATTGTGTAGCAAATTGTTCTTCCACCTCCACAAGTTGTCTTATGCTAGGAGTCAGCTTTCTGCTGGTCATCTGTCTTCTTTTATCACACAATTTGTTCTTTATCTTCTTCTTATACAGGAAAGCAATAATTCTATAAAGGATTGTATGTTTTCACTCATCCTATACATTATAATTTGTAAAATGAAAGATGTGAGGGTTTAGGACAACTTTGAAGATGCCGATTTTGCTTGGGGAAAGATACAAACCATTTTTCCTCATATCAGATTTATGGGTTGTACTTACTCACTGGCAAGGAATGGGTATCAAGAAGTAAACGGCTTTTTCTTCTTTTTTAGTAATATGACTTAACATCTGCACTGCTTGCTTAATTTTAATAGTATTCACACTCTAATGGAGCCATCTTAAATCACATAAAATCGGCTCCATCATAATCAGAATACTTTTCAAATAGTTTCTAAAATGAAATGCACAGAAAGGGATGGATTTCATTCATATTTGTCCCATATTTTCTTTCCTTTTTGGACAACTACATTTTGGTTACATGTTCAGTATCAAAGTTTGGAAGACCTTGAAAAAGTTACTATTTTGGACAACTACCGTGATATGAGGGGTAGTGTCAAATAAACATTGAACCCATTTACATGGGAAGGAGCTATGTGGAATTCTAATGTGACAATGTAGAAGGTGCCTTGCAATTAAATATGAGGTCATGGTAACTACTTATTCATTTAGTTCAAAACAATAACATTAAATAACTTTTCCAAGTTATGGCTGTGACAACCTCACCTCACTCAGGAACACATCCTCAGGCTTCCATTGCTTCTGTTTTGTTTTAAAATATGAACAGATGTGATGTCAGCACTCAAAGCACTCATTTTTCCTCTTCCTTGGTGTTTATGTTAACAGCATAGTGCTGAAACGAACGTTTCTCCCACACATTGCCTTGACCATTCTCATTCAGTTTGATAAAAAATATTTTAGGAGGTGGTGGTTTACAAAATGCTCAAAGGAGAAGAAAATTCTCATGGGTGGGGTTCTTATAGTTACCTCACTTATAAAGTGGTGGACAATAGGACTATGTAATTGTCCTGCCTTTCATTGTACAACAGTCTCTTGGGTGGTCTGTAGTGTCCATGGCTTCCTCTGGTAGCCAAGGGGAAAGACATTATGAGATAACATCTCCCATGCAACATTTTTTCTGGTCCCTTTCATGCTACATTTAAAGCACTATGATCTACTGTAATAGCCATGGCTGAATCCCATGGAGTCCTGGCATTTGGCAGAAGCAGATGAAGCAGAAGCAGAAACGGGAGACCATTCAATGAAATTCACTGGAAACGTGTCTCCAGATGCTCAAAAGATGCCTGGTAAATGCTTTCAGAGTCCCTGGTCCAGCAATTTCTGAACCATAAATAGACCCTGAAAAAGGCCTTAAGAGAATATGCAGGCTGAAAAATGTCAAGAATCTTTTTCTTTTCTTTCCCTTTTACTAACAGAACAACTATGTTTTGAAAATTTGGAGACACATCCTCAGTTTCTTCTATGAAGAGAAATGTGCAGATTGAGGCAGTAGTAAACTCTGCTCCAGCCAACAACAAACCAAGGCAAAAAACCTGGCATATTTTGGGCACATCTGGATGTGGTAGTAGAAACAACTGTTATATGCCATGAATTCCTGACACAGAAAGCCTGACACTGGAATTATTGGGCAGTCTGAAAGTGCCTAACTGTTATACATCATTGCTGTCCTGCAAAGCCTCTTGGGTGATAGGGATAGGGTACTGGAAACCAATGTTTTGTTCAACTGAAAAACTAGCTCCATCTCTTATTCAGAGCTGAACACAGCTTCCCTGTCCCTCAATCCAGTATAGGCCTTGTGGAAAAGGAGTGGTATACAAAGCATCTTCAGCAGGCAAAGTATGTATTCACAATTAGCTTGCCTAATTTATCAATCTGAGCAAGCAGCTGAATCTTGAAGAATTCCAACTGCTGCTGAGCCACAATTTATAAGAAGACATTTTTATGTGAGAAAAAGTTCCAAGATTTTATTTTTTAATGCCTTAGGAATACAAGTGCACTGCAGACTTTTCTCTAAAAATTTGTCTGCTATTTTAATTTAAGGAAGCCACAGCCCTAAGTTTGCAAGACATTAGCAAGGCTGATAATAACAGGCTGTCTTCAAGGACTCTCATTCATTGGGTTGCCATAAGCCGAAGTCAAGTTGATAGCAATAAACAATAACAACAAAGCCTCTTTCTCCCACATACTATGGTGAGACTTTAGGCATAGGGCATTGTGAAAGATGCAAATGGCAGCCAGGCTGCCAACACAGTTGCTGTGATTGCCACTTTCAGTGACAATTAAAAACTCTTATGGGCAAAAAAGTAGCTGGGAAGTGCATGACATTGCCCAGTTTCTCTGCTATAAGTTGAGGATGTGTGAATATTGAAAATCCATGTGCACATTGCTTCACAATAGTGTAATGTCCAGGAAGCAGAGTATATGTTCCCCATATATGATGCCACTATGAAGGTATGATCTACATAGCCTTGCTCAGATGGCCACAGGAGTGGAATATAGCTCAAACAAAGAGGAGGAGATAGCAAATGATGCAGAAAAGGCTGTAAACAGTAATAAGTAAAGAAAGACCAAAAAAATTTGGAAAGGAACAAAGCAGGTGTCAGTGGAAAATCATGGAATCATGGAGTTGGAAGAGACCACAAGGGCCATCCAGTCCAACCTCCTGCTGTGCAGGAACTCACAATCAAAGCAATCCTGACAGATGGCCATCCAGGCTCTGTTTAAAAGTCTCCAAAGAAGGAGACTCCACCACACATTGAGACAGCACTGTCAAACAGTTCTTACTGTCAGGAAGTCCTTCCTAATGTTGAGGTGGAATCTCTTTTCCTTTGGTTTGAAGCCATCGCTCTGTGTCCCAGTCTCTTATGACATCCATTCAAATATTTAAATATGGTTGTCATGTCACCTCTTTACCTTCTCTTGCCCAGGGGAAAACCAGGTCAGAAGGGAAGGCAGGACTGATATATTCCCTGTTCTACATCACATTCCCCTTTGTCATTGCATCTGCTGCAAGGTATCTGCGATCTGGTCTACCATTGAGAGGTACTAGTTTTCTCACAACAGTAAATATATAAATATGATAAAATGAAGATATATTATAGCATTTTGACTGAGAAAAGAGTTGAAAGGAGGATTTGATTTTCTTTCTTCCCTCTTCTTATTTACAGTGCTTAACTGCATTACTTTTCTTATTTCACAGGAGTTCTGATTGCTACTTAGTTTTTCTTACTGTTGGTTCTCTGTGCGATAGCAATCACATTTGCCAGGAACACTAAAACAAAATGTCACTTAAAAAGGGAAAGGCAAACATGCATGCTTACAGCCTACTGCAAACCCTGACAGTTTACAAATCTGAAGAGACGTTTAAGCAGCCATGAGAGCTAAATGAAGTCCATTTTGGATGGAAGCAGCAAATGACAACAGTAAGGTGATTAGCTCTGGACTCTTTCTTCAAAAGGGGAAAATGCTACTGAATGGGAAGATCATAGATGTTCAGCCCTGTAAAACAAGCCTTTGGCAAGAATAATTACAGAACTAAAACAGCACATACAATGTTCAGGAGACTGAGAAAGAAAGATACCACTGTGGGTAGAAATGGAGAGTAAGAGCACAATCCAATACAAACACACTGAGTAATAAGTCTCATTGAGTTCATTGTGGCTTATTGTCCATTAAATGGATACAGGATTGCAATCTTAGTAGGAGAGAAATGCCACAATTCAAGATACCTATATTAAGGTATGAATCCCTGTTGTGCTCAAATGGGCTTTTTCTCTCTTCATGCCAGACCATATACTGTTTTTGAAACTCACATGAGTTGGACAAGCAGTCTGCTATGCAATGTGATGACAACTAGACCATCTCAGAAATACAAATGAGAAGTCTCACTGGGCAAGCAGAGCTATTTCTCTGGACTGTGTCCTGGAATTCTAGCCATAGAACAATCCATAGAATTTTCCAAAGTGTTATTCAGGGATAATGCCTAAATAACTACATAAAAATTATGCAAAGGGATCATATAGCACCACTGAGATTAACTGAGTGAAAGAAGCTGTAGCATAAGCTTTCATAGATTTGGGCTGCACCTGCACTGCAGAAATAATGCAGTTTGACATTGTTTTAACTGCCATGGCTCAATGCTATAAAATTCTAGGATTTGGAGTTTTGTGAGATGTTTATCCTTCTTTATCAGAGAGTGCTGGTGCCACAACAAACTACAAATCCCACAATTCCATAGGATTGAGCCATGACAATTAAATTAGTGTCAAGCATTATTTCTGCAGTGCAAATTAGATCTTGGTCTATTTCCTCAGATGCAACAGTTCTCTGAATTCTATATTCAAAAAATGAAAAAGAAAAAAGAAAGAAAAAGAGCCTGTGGCAACTTGAAGACTAACATTTATTTTGATATTTTTTATGGATCCAGTTTGCATCCAAGCTAAAATAAATCTGTTGGAGACTTATCACATGAGAAAACAAAGCCATAATGGAGCTGGAGAGTACTGGGTTTCTCTGTGCCTTAACGCATGGCATTATATCACTTAGGTTCTCTTCCCGTGGGATACAGTCATAAAAAGTGCATCTGTGCAACAAAAAGACTTGCTTTGATGACCATCTCCCATGGGAAGAGAAGTGAAGTGTTGTGACGTCATGTAGTAAGGCATGGAGAAAGCTTTGGGCAAATCACACTCTCTCGGCCTTAGAGGAAAGCAATGGCATTCCCCTCTAAAAAAATTGCCAATAAAATCCTGTGATAGGTTTGCCTTTGGGTCACTATAAACCAGAAAATGACTTGAAGGCACACAAGAACAACGATTCAAAAATCTGTTGCATCTTTTATTGGGACATCTTGTTGACCAAAGCATTTTAATCAATTAATTTAACATTAGGTTTGCTTTAGGTTCACCATAAGTCAGAAAAGACATGAAGGCACACAACAACGACAATAAAGTAAGCACTAAAGCTGTACTTTCTAATTTTCCCCACCTCTCTCTTTTTTAAATTCCCTTTTCCTCAGTTTTCCTCATCTTCCAGCAATGAAGCTGTCAGAAAGATGACAGAAAATTATGGCAATGCTATTAAATATTTGAGTACATTTTTTTAAAAAAAAGTGGAATTAGTATTTCAAGATGTACATCTCTAACCTCATCAAACATGGGAAAAGTCTATGTTAAGATAAATGCACACATAGAAAGCAATGACAAGACATCATTCTATCAAATAATGTGAAGCAGATATTTTTTGAACATACAGTTTTTTTAAGTGTTTTATATACAGTCTCCACACAATACTGCTGTCAAAGGAAATCAGCATTTTAAAATGCTGGTGTTTTGTTAGTACCAGGCTGACCAATTAAAAAAAATATGCATTTGCTGGAAAATAATGTATACTAAGATCCTATGCAAGGCAATGGTAAGTCCATTACCTTGACTATTTTCTCCTATTTTATTCAGTCCAAAAGGTAGCAGGTATGAATAAGTATGAAAAGTCTAGTACAGAAGAAGAACTAAACTGATCACAGGAATGGAGAAAGAGCTCTGTTTGTTAAGGTGTGAAGAAGCCAATGTTGTAGTCTTAAGCACTTTTTGGGAACAGGTCGTACTGATACCAACAAGAATTGTTTGTGAGCAGAGTTTTTACAAGTAACATATTACAAGCAGTGATATTATCTGTAATATGCCAGATGCTATCTGTCCCCTGTTGGCTCCCTGCTGGGGAAGGGAGGGGTAACAAGGATAAAATGAAGGGTCTTTTTCTAAAAAAGACAATGCCTTTTAATAATGTCATTATCCCTTTTCGTGCAATAAATACAATCTATTCATTACTTTTTGTTGTTATTAGTGGGGAACCAGTGGGAGCATTTTGATCCCCCCACAACTTTATATGGATTTTTGGATGGATTTTCTCCCTCCCAGAATTAAAAAGTAATGGTCGAGTAACATGTAACACAATGAACAATGCAACACATATTTTTATTGCAATAATAATGGTATGAAGTTGTATTTTGTGAAGTTCTATACCAACCAACAGAATGCACAATTTATTTCAAAGCATGTTTCCAAGCATGGCTTCTGAGTTGCAGAGGCAGAGGCAGAGGCAGAGGAGGGGATATATATGAATATATGAAATGTATGGCTGGGAGCCTGTTGGCTCTGTTGGAAAAATTATGATGAAGGAAGTGGCAGCAGCAAGATTTAAAGAACAGCCTGGGATTGCTGCATGTGGCTGCATAATTTCCACTGAACTCATCTCTCCTCTACAGAGTTACCTCCTGGCTTTATCACACTGGAGATGGAGAATAAAATCTTTAGCCACCCCCCCCCCCCGAAGAAGCTGCCAGAATACTAAATGATGGGCTAACTGTCAGTATTTGTCTGGGTGGGCTCCATTATATATTTAGTATAAATATTTAAACTGGAAAGGTGACCGGTAGTTCCATTAATTGTGACAGGTAAGTCAATGAGCAGGCCAGTTAAAGAGAAACGGATGTGGACAATAAATCTTGAATGATGTTTGCCAAACAGGTCTTTAATTCTTATCATCCCTCCCCCAGTTATTAGATCTTCTTCATATAATTGCAGCAATTTTAAACTAAGTGCGTCTGGACATGATTTACTTTGATTACACAATGGTCAATATTATTGATTGTTTTCGGGCAGCTAGTCCAGCTGTTCTGACTCCAATCAATAACTTTCAACGCAAAAAGCAAAAAACCCAAAACAAGACAAATTGGTGAAAATTTCACATGTGATCTAGTTGTAATTCAGCCTATTGGACAGGTGCATGTTTATTAAAAATGTTTGGGAAGATTCAATGCAATTTAGAATTAAGATAAGGGCTTGCTGGTGATGTGGTGTCATCTTTTGTTTCAAACACGATAGGGGGAATTCTTCATTTACTTGTTGTGTTGAATATTTCTGTTTTAGTGAGGTTCTAATCTAATGTGAGTCACCTGATATTTGGAGGATCCAAGTAAAAAAATTGGAAGCTTCATTTACCAAAATGCATATAGGTTATGTTGAAATAGGCATAACTTTGGAACCATTTCAGACATGCAATTACTCTTTCCCCTCTGCACAAGTATGACATGACTAGCTAAGGGTCTTGTGATTGCTGTCTATAATCAGTGGTGTCACTAAGGTTGGTGTCACCCGGTGCGGTAACTCATGGTGTCACCCCCCGATCTCCTCCCATAACATACCATACATAATCCCTAGTAAAATTGACCCTCCATATCTAGGTATTCTTTATTTATGGATTCAACAATCCACTGCTTGAAAATATTTTTTAAAATATATAAATTCAAAAAAGTACTTGTCATATTGGATTGAACTTAAGAATCAAAAATTATTGAGCCTTGAGGGGTTCAATTTGCACTATGGTTGGCATGCCTACTTATGGTATGGCAAAACCAAAGTGCATAACATATTTGAACACCATTTCATTCGTAAATCAATCATAGCAACTTGGGAAAAAATCAGACCAATTTTTTACTCTAAGATACCTGGCTGGCTCTCTCCACAGGAAGCACTATTTGAAAGAACAAAAACAGGAACAAACTGGATAAGATACCGTGACATCTTAAAAAAAAGATAACCAATATCAGTACTCTATGAAGAACCCAAATTAAATAAAAGAATTTGAAACTAAAAGCCATTGGCTGATCTATCACCAATTAACAGAAAGATTCAAGTTAGATAAAAAGGAATTCAATTTTGAACTAGAAAAAAATGAATTAGACAAAATCTTAGAAGGAAAGATGACAAAACAAGCTTCAAAAATCTACAAAATACTTCTTGACAGAAAGCTAGAACAAGAAGTGGTTAAAGCTGAAATGATAAATTGGGCAAAAGATATTGGCAGAAGTATCGACTTAGAAGATTGGCAGCATTCCAGAAAGAAGACATTACAGTTCACAAAATGTCAAAGTTTGAAAGAGAACTACTTAAAGATGGTTTACAGATGACACTTAACGCCATCCAAATTAGCAAAAATTTATAAAAAAAGAGAAGATAAGTGCTGGAATTGTAACATAGAAATCGGAAATTGGTTTCATATGTGGTGGCAATGCCCCGAGATTAAAAAACTTTGGGAAACAATTCACTCGGAAATTGAACAAATTTTTGAGATAAAATTTCAAATGATACCTGAGATATATCTCTTAAATATGACAGATAAAATCTTGAATAAAGAAGCTAGAAGACATTCAAAATTGCTGTTATACATGATCATAAGTGCCAGAATTCTAATTGCACAAAAATGGAAAACAAAGGAGATACCAACAATTGAAGACTGGTTAATCAAATCCCTAGACAATATAGAAATGGATAGATTAACGAAGACAATGGACAAGAATTCTAGGGATGAAATGGATAAAGACTGGGAAAAATTACGTAAATACTGTAAAAAAACCATGGGCATAATAAAATAAATAAATAAATAAATAAAATAAAATAAATCCCAAGTTAGTCCAGTATATGTTGAAAGAATGTAAAGACTAAAGCCAAGAAATAGGCAAACAATCTTTATTTTTGGGAACTGTGAAACATCTTTTTTTAGTCCTGAAACCAAGTAACAATCTGGGAAGTTCAAATATTTAATCTGACTTGTTATAATAATACATTATAATTACATGCATTTAATAATGTAATGAAGAGGAAGTATTCATTGTATATACTGGTATTATATTGTAATTAATAAAAATTTAATTTAAAAAAAAGCAATCCTTGATATTGCTATTTTATATAAGGGACACAATTTCACTATGCCATTGTATTTAACAGGACTTGAGCATCCACAGATTTTGGTATCAATGGGGGGCCCTGGAACCAAACCCCAGTATGAGGACTAGGAACTTGAATCTCATTAAATCCTAATAAAATCAAACTTTTATTCCGAACCATGAGGATTAGGAACTTCACTCTTCTGTGCTAACTTCCTCCAAACATAAAAAATAAATTTCCCTTGCTTTGTGTCCTGATCATCCCCCCTTCTCAATATTCATTCCTTTCCAATGCTCTTCCTGTTTCCATAGCTCCCTCCCAATTCCCATTTTTTTAAAAAAAATAAATTAAGGGATTGCCCCTAGTATCTAGGGTGACCACATGTCCTAACTGCAAAGGAGGACAAGGCACCACAAAATGTTTGACTTTCAAGAAAAATGGAGGACATGACACAAATAAAAGCTAAAAACACTAATATAAATGTAAATCCCTGCTTCTTAGTCCTGCTCCAAATGGAGGATGTTTTGGAATTCCTCCTGAACGGAAGGCTGAAATGGAGGACATGTCCTGGAAAAGGAGAACATTTGATTGCCTCAGCCCCCAATTTACCCCATGGGAAGGTCTCCAGAGTGCTCCAGTCTTATCCCCAATTTGTTGCCTTTTCTCTCCCTGCCTTTTCCCTTACATTTTTGTTTTTGCTCTTGTTTGCCCTGGTCTCCTTTGGGACTTCAAATCCCAGGAGACTTTTTCATTTTCAGCCAGGCAAGTGTCCAAATGGAACAAGTTTCTATCTCTCCCAATTGAGAGAAAAAGGGAGCTTTTGAGCTCCAACAAAAGACAAGTTTTTCCCCTCTTGTTATTGATTTTATAAGATTAGTAAAGCTTTAAAAAACTTATTACTGTTGCCCATCCCACTTCTAAGGCAATAGGGGCAGGAGTGGCAGCATGTATGTGTGTGTGTGTGTG
>CM034708.1:176059048-176071468 GCA_020142125.1 Phrynosoma platyrhinos | reverse complement strand
TTTATATGTGCACTAATTGATGTCTTTCTATACATTTTTATTTATCTTTGTTTTAATATCTTGTGAGCTGCTTTGAGTCCCAGTATTGAGGAAGAGACAAGGAATAATAGTATATTTTCAGTGGACATCTGAAGACAAACACTTATCTACAGTGGTCCATTAAATTTACTGCAGTTGTAATCAGACTGGGCTGAATCAGGCAACATCTCCTGAATCTGGCTCAAATTCTAGAAGGAAGGGAATGAGCCTAGTCCCTGCCTCTCCAGCATCTTATCCACTTTCTATCATCCCTGCCTGTATATGTGGCAGCAGATCATCCAAATGATACCTACATTTTACAATTCAGCATGCAGAAGTAAAAATGGTGTGGTTAACTTCCTAATTAAATTAACAAGTCAATTATGTAATTTTCTCTTATGGAGAATTGAGTTGTCTGAGGGGGGATGCTGATGGGTGGCCATGGGCCGCACTGGGAAGCAGAGGATTGAGGTAGAGGCTGCCCCATACCTTGGCCCTAATTCTCCCTTCTGCCAGCCTTGGAAAGAGCGCTAAAATGCTGGTCCTTCTAGAGCTGGCAGAAGGGGAGCATCAAGAGCCGCCATGCAGCTCTTCTGCACCTCTTCCAGCGCAGTGCATGATGACACTGTGCCAGGAAGACGTATTTGGGGCGTCTACCATACATAATGGCACATGCCCTGATGACGTTCTCGGGGAGGGGTTGAAGCGGCTGCTGTGCGGCTGTCCCTCCCCTTCCATGCCTCCGAGATGGCGCTTTGTCTCTGCCTGTAGTAGGTGAGAGAGCAAGTGTGGTTTAGTAGTTTGAGTGATGGACTATGACCCTGGAGATCAGGGCTCAATTCCCCACTTGGCCATGGAAACCCACTCGGTTTCCCAGTGGGAAACCACCTTGGATGAGTCACACACTCTCAGCCCCAGAAAACCCTGTGACAGGTTCTCCTTAGAGTCACCATAACTCTGGAATTACTTGAAGGCATACAACAACAACAAATACTAGGTGGAGGGGATGACAAGGTGTATGTGGTACATTGGATAGAATATAGGAACATGGTGTATATTTGCTGTTTTCCATGAATTGGTCCAGATAAAGGAAGACAAATTGCTCAGTCTAGTCTTTTGTCACACAAGAAGTGGGGATGGCGTGGGAGAGAAGAAAAATGCTTCAGCTAAAACTTCGGCTTGTGTGCTAGGATTTGCACTTACAAGAAAGCAATAAGCAGTGTTTCTGCCCATAAACAAATGATTAAAAAAAGCTTCCTCTCACTAATAGCATGGGACTTGGTTTTATTTGCACTGTTACATCTGCTAATAGAACCAGAAGCATTACTTTGCCTGTAATAGATGTTTTTCTTCTCCCACAAAGTGGCTGTAGAATGGCCTGATTATACTGATGGTATAAACTAGCTGCAAAAACACCCGGCCTCCATAGCAACCTCTGGATTTCATCTATCTTGAGAAGAGTGGAATTGTAGTGATATGTATCTTTTTGGCATCCAGTCTTTAAATATTTGTTCTGCCATGTATATTTGTGGAGCTGTTGTACTATCCCTGCAGGATCAGTCTAGCATGATTTTATGGCATTACTTTGAAGGAAGCTATTGTCCCGTCAGGTCTGTCCATGTACTCATTTCCAGACACTTGGTCACTGGTGGCTTGTGGCCTCATTTTATTACAGATGAATGAAGCGCCTCTCTATTCAAGCTATGGCCTACTGGTGCATTTGCCATTTCTAAACATCTTGGGACTGAACCTCAAGAAACAAGGATGTTGTATGAGATTACCACCTCCTCCCCGATCTAGAAGAGATTTAAACAGACATGGGTGTGTTGAAAAGGAAGATGGTGTTTGTAGGTATAGTTTTCCATATATGTTGTTTTATATTACTAAACATTGTGTGTTAATAAAAAAACATAAAAAAGAAAAGAAAAGGAAGATTTAGGTTATTTATTGGGCTAGTGATCTCTAGAACTAAGATATGCTATGAATGTATAGTTGTAATAATAAAAAATAGACAAAACTTAAGCCTTTGCCTGAGGGCAGAGGTGGGGAGCCTGTTTCAGCTCCTATCCTGGATGTCACTTGGGGGATGAAGGAAGTGTGGACTGCACTGAGTAACACCACCAGAGAGGGTGATACTGAGCAGCAATGAGATGTCCCAAACCCTATCCTCTGGAAAGAAAGAGGGGACTCTTCTTGGTATGCTGCTTCCTTTTGGAGGTGATGAGGATGGCAGTGAAGTCATGGACCTTACTCTCTGCTCCCTACCCATAGTCTCCCCTCTTGATCTGTTTGGTTCCTTTCTGCCATTGTCTTGTAAAAAGAGGGCAGGCTGTTTTCTGTCTCATCCTCTTTCCTTATGAGTGGAGATCTTTTGTAATTAAAAAAGTGCTCTTGCTCAGGGTGGCGTCTCATCTTTGTTGTCTTTGTTGAGGGTGGGCAGTGATAACAGGATGCTGCATTCCACAAGGTGAAATCCTCCTTCCTATCTGCACCCTGTTCACAGGAGGTCCATGGGGATGACACCATGAGTTAATGTACTGGATGGTGCTACTGCTTCCATCACTGGCCATGCTGGATGGAGCTGATGGAAACTGGAAGCCAACAACATCTAAACATATTTTATCCATGTATGCCCTACCGAAGTGGTTCTCTAACTTTTTACCCTTTTGACCCCCTTTACATCTACATGTAGATGTTGCACCCCCCAACATAGTATATGAATCAAAATATTTTGTTTAGTGTGCATATTTTTATTCACACATTCATGCATATTCATATTTTAACATTTTTTAAGGAAATGACATTGTTCAAATTAGAACAATTTTATTGAGGAGATTATCACCTGGCTTTCCACCTGGCCCCAGAGTGGACTGAAACTTTGGTTTTTTTTCCAGATTGGGTGTTATTGCACACCTCTGTGCTTAGACCGAAGGCATCGTGACCCGATCTTAGCCAGATCCTTCCCTGATCTTTCCTAATCCCATCTTTCCCAAAGAAGGTTGCATGCCTCCAGTCTGGTCTGAGCACGGAGGTATGCAATAACACCTGATATGAAATTTCCTCCCCAAAGTTTCAGTCTGCTCTGGGGCTGGGCGGAAGCCCTTGTGATAATCTCCTAAAATAAATTCAATACTTAATATGTGAGTAAATTTTAAATATGCTGTCTCATACATAGCCACACTCACCAGTGCTCACAGATATGTACACACCCAGGCTGAATCGGTACTGCAGAATTAATGCAGTTTGACACTGTTTTAACTTTCATGGTTCCATCCTATAGAATCTTGGGATTTGTAGTTTGTCATGGCACCAGCGCTCTTTTGACAGAGAAGGTGAAATTTTTCACAAAACTATAAATACCAGAATTCCATAGCATTGAGCCATGTTAGTTAGTAATGTCAACCTGGATTATTCAGCAGTGCAGATTCAGCAATTCATTTTTTCTTTCACTCAAACATATGCTTATTTACTCTCTCTCACACAGAGTCACACAGAAACATTCATTCTAGGACAGTGATGGGATGGGGAAGTGGTGGCTTGGAATGAGCCGTGCCAGAGACCATGATCCTGTGAGTTTCCCCACTCTCATTTCCTTCCTCACTCAGGCAGAGGCTCCAAGCCCCCTCCTCACCTTTCTCTTACCCTTCAGGACAGAAAAAGGTTGGGAAATGGAGGAACCCCCAAGTCTCTTGCCCCCTTGAGCAATTCTCACACTCACACTGGGGTATGACCCCACCGGTTGAGAACCACTATCCTACAGATGTATGTATGTGTTTTATAGCCAGCCTACAGTTTCAGGAAAAGCCATTGGAACATCCTTTCTGGAATTGTATGTTGGAAACCAGACTGCCATGTGGATACCTTCATAGAATGAGTGGGAAGATCAGAAGAGAAATAACAGGACTAGGAGCTATTTTAAGATCATTTGGATTAAGAGATAACATGTTGTTTTATCTACATTTCAGTCTCTTGTGGCATCGTTCTGAAGCAGGAAATAATACAGCAGGAGTGGGGACCTTGCAGCCCTCCGGATGTTGTTGAACTGTAATCCCAGCAGCCCTAGACAGCACAAGAAATGGTAAGAAATTCTGAAGGTTGCTGTCCAATAACATCTGGGGTGCTTCATGGTTCCCATCACTAGGTTAAAATGAATTAGGACCAACTGAAAAGGCTGAAGCTAAGCATGGTGGAGGAAACACTTCAGAGAGAACAAGAGAAGGAAGGAAAACCTGTCTCAGGTGTACTGCATGTAGAGGGAGATAAGTCAGAGAACAAGCAGAAATAAAATATGTAATATTTTTTCAGTTAGATAATAGTGCAGATGATGAAAAACAAATCATGCTTTGATTAATACATCTGAAGCGTATTATATCCTCAGAAGTAATTTTATACACAAGGGCACAACTTTTTCAGTGGAAATCAGAGTAAATGAGAAAGTGATAAATTTAAGGCTGCTGGCACAAAGTTATTAATCTGGGGAACTCTTACTTTCCAATTGTCCCATCACTTAGTACTGCCATTTTTTCTTTCCCAAGGACCTCTCATGGGAAGTTTGTTGCCTTTTCTGGAACTTGAATCTTTCTTCAGCTGACACCAGGATAACATCCTTCACCACACTTGAAAGCAGCAGATTTGCTTAAGGGACATAAGGCAAACTGTGTGGCATAGAGCAGTTTTCTCCAATTTTTTGCTGCTGCCTCCTAGCTGCTTCACTATGGCAGGACTAGTGTGGTCCACAAAATACAATATAAATGCAATAAACCCTACTCTCTGACCATCCTGAAGCAATTACATGTACTTCCACAACCTTTTTTCCTTCTGAACTCTTCAGGCTGATGGCATGTACAGCTGAAGCCCAAGATTGGTATGACAAATGTCTATAAAAATGGTATATGCAAGAATGTAAACCAGATATGTGTATATCAAGTTCAGTATATTGTTGACCTCATTAGTTATGGTGATACCAACATTATAACTATGGATGACATAACTGATTACTGTACAATGGACTTGAACTTGGGAAATTGTAATTAGCTCAAATAGTTAGCAGGAGGCAAACCCAATTTATACGAAGGAAACTAATGGCATGAATCCACAGATATAAGGTTTCTTCAAATTGATTTGAGAATTTATTATGGGATAAGACATACAAAGACAAACGTTCACTCACACATTCTTACAAGAACTCAAGAATAAAGCAAGTTAGCATGGAAAAGACATAAGGCTTTTCTAATGGTGATATTACCTGTCTGGAGTGCTCCAAGTGGACTGATGTATAGTTGGACTTGACCAGATGAAGGAACAGGACCATGGAATGAGTCGGAGCTAGACCAGAATTCAGTGACATAGTGCCATCATGAATTCTAATCAGTCACACTTAACCAGAATTTTGGTGTTCTTTTTATAGACTGAAAATAGCCTGGGGCGAAGGTTGGTTGCTGTATATCAAAAAAGCCAATTTAACATAAAGGTTTCTTTGAAGGAGATAAATTCCAGAGGGGGGGTAATGGTTTTTATCTATCTTGTGGCCAAATATCATCCAGACCATAAATCCTCTAGCTTCCTTGTCTCTGGAGGTGTGAATTTCTCTGTTTTAAACTCCTGAAACTGGTTGATTGATCTCTAAATGAGTGCTGGGTCTATGTGACCAGTGTGCCTGCATGACCAATTTGCCTGTGGGTACATGATGGCAACTGGATTTCCATTTTGGGGTCATACCAGAAAACATGCACTCACACAGAGCATAGAAAACGCTTGATTCATAGTAACAATTATCATAGAGAGAGACCTTTTCCTGAGTCCTAATACATACTAATACTAGATTGTGTCATGCCTCCCCTTGAGAGTTCAGCTTCAGAAGGCAAAACAGACTTACCACAATGATGCCCTCCTCCAGCTCAGTCTGACAGCTGTCTGAGTGAAAGCCCCAAATCCTTGGGAAAGGTGAACGTTTTGGTGTTTGGCACAAACCCAGTCCTTCCATCACAGGTGAGGTGAGGGACTGCATACATATAGCTGGGAAATGCCCTCATGAAATATGGTCTTCAAGTTGAGTGGGACTGAGTTGGTAGGCTTTATAAGTCAGGGGCCTTTCCCATTTGCTTTGCTGGAAGCAAATTTGGTTTCTCTCTCAGCTTGCAGCTACCATGAGATACAACCCTGTCATTTACAACCCTCGACTCTTTCTTGACTCTGATATCTTGCTACTCCTATGTGAACTTTGCTTTGATTTATAGCTCCTGATCCTGAACTATTTGTTATCAGACACCACTTGTTCCTATTGCTACTGCATTAGAGGACTCTGCATTCTGTTGAAATATGACAGATTGGCTGCAAAATGTAAGAGATCCCTTTTGGTGGCTGCATCCCAGCTGTGAAATTGAGGAAGGAGGTAGAATAGGTAAGTTTATGTGAACGATGTGAGAGTCTCAAAATACCAATTTTTCTGATGTGCTGCTCCTTGAAAGAGGGACAATATATATTTTTTAATAAAGGAGAAGATAATGAGCCCTGTGGTTATAGCACACCTATCTATTTGACTCTGGACTCAGAGTTAGTTAGTCCCAGAACCAGAGATGGTCCAAGATATTTTGCTATCTGAGATGAAAACCAAGATGGTACTCTCACTCCCATTCAATGTTCAACATCTCATTTCAATATCATTGAGGGGTTTCATCATTGCACCTGTGGTGGCAAACTAATTTATGTAGTGCAGAGCAGGTGACATTATATACTCAGTTTTGTCTTTTAACATTTTGTTACTTAAAAAAAGGTAATCAAAGGACATTTTGAAATAACTTTCATAACAACAGGACCTTGCCAACACTCCCTGACCCCAGCTTCTGTCTCCTGAGGTGACCATTTTACACCACTATTTTGAGAAACTGAGGCCAGGTACAGCTCAGTGTAAATGTAACTCTAGCATTAATAAAAGCTTGAGATGAAAAGGAATGCCACAGAACTATCAAGAAATGGCAAAGTCCCATTTAAAGGTAATATCAGCTATAGAACTTAAGCAATAATTGTATTAAACATTGAATGATAAAGGCGAGTATCATTGAGGCACTGAGTTATGTAAATAAAGGGCTCAAAAATATATTTATTTGATCATGCATTTATGCTTACATTGAAGGTTTAGGCCATTCAGTCAAACAGAACATGTCAAAGGTGAGAAACAAAAACCAAAAATGTGAACTCATGGAATTTCAAAAAGACCTTTGTAGAAGTTGGGAATTGACCTAGCTGATTTTAAAGACAGGTTTCTTCTGGTTGATTATTATTCAAAAGGCACAGAAGTTTGTTTGAAGGCATTACAAGTAAGTCCGTAATCAAACACTGCTAATCTATATATGCAAGTCATGACATACGAGAAGAGAGAGTGATTGACAAAGCTCCTCAGTTGTGCTCCAGAGACTTCAGAATGTCTACAAAGGAATGGAGCTTTGTTCATACTTCATTAGAAGGCAGTGAATAGGAAATCTATTAGATACAGAGAAATATTTTCTAAAGGAAAGGAAAAGGAGGTTTATGCATTGTGTGGAGTTGGTGCAAGGAAGTGGTGTGTGAAAGGATGCATGGAAAGAAGCAGTTATGGGAATGACAGGAGAGCTTTGAGGCCTTATCCTGTAGTTATCTGGAGGTATGTTGTGGTAGTAAAAGCTGGACAGTGTTGATTCCAAACACTTTTGTTCTTAAAATTTTATAATTTGCAGTGTATATGTTTCCTGTCTAAAATATACCTTTGTGATTAGCATATGGTTTTTGGGGTAGCTAAAGAAGCATATGAGAGGTACAAAATTTTTCAAATAATGTTTTTGTAGGTTATTTTATTTTATTTATATCCCACCTTTCACTCAACATGGGATTCAAGGTGGCTTTTGTTGTTGACTGTCTTCAAGTAATTTCTGACTCATGGTGATCCTATCATAGTTTTTCTTGCAAGATTTCTTCAGAGCAGGTTTGCCTTTGCCTTCCTTTAAGGCTGAGAGAGTGTAACTTGTCCAAGATCACCTGGAGAGTTTTCATGGCCAAGCGGGGATTTGAACTCTTGTTTCCATAGTTGTAGTCCAATGCTCAAACCACTACACCATGCTGGCTCTCCCATCATGGTGTACAATATTTTAAAGGCACAACACAATGAAAACAACTGTTACTACAAGAGTTAAAATACAATTAAACTATTTATATTTAAAAAACACAAGTGTGGAAGTGTGGATCTCCTGCAGAGGTAATTACTGACTGTTCTAGATCTCTTGCATATTGTGGGTGAAGCTTGTAGTCTGAATGCCTTCCCATTCTCATCCAAACACCAACTGCTTCTATATAGTAATACATTTTTTTTTTAAAAAATGTTAGATCAGGGTTCCTTGAAAATACTCTCACATGATGGGAAGCTAAAGATCTGAATAAAGGGGAAGAATAAATGTTAGCCCCTTTCAGACATTTCAAAGCATGAAGTCTCTACATACAAGGAAGCTAGCTTAGCCTTTTACCAGCACCATTATTGCCACCTTGCACATATTGAGGCTGTCTGGTTATGGTTGGGAACTACCTCTATCTATCAATTTTTCTTGGGTGATTTAGAAGCCTGGGAAACCAGTTCCCAGAAGCTTCAGCCAACATGGCTTAGGGTGAGGAATTCTTGGAGTTGAATCCTAAAACATCTGGAAGACCAAAGGTTAAGAACCAGTGGTGCAGAGAGCCTTCATGAAGAGAGGAGACTCCCCATTGTGCACAACTGCCTCCTACATATGGAGGGAGATGAGGACTGTGCCATTTATTGATTTGTTTAAATTTATATCCTTTCTTTCTCCCAGTATGAGACACAAGGTAACTTATAGTAAGTTAAAATAAAACACAGTTAAACTAAGGTACAACATTAAAATATTTAATTTACAACAATTCAAAAAGCAGTTCAGACATAATAATGGTGATAAAAATACAGCAAACCTGAGTTAAATGACTTTCTGCAGTGGCCACTTAACAATTAAAGGTTTAGGTAAATCAAATGGTCTTTAGCTGTCATTGGAAAGAGTGGAACAACCTTGTCTCACAAGGGAGGGAATTCTATAGTCTGAGCCACCACTAAGAAGGCTCTCTCCCATGTCCTTACCAAGCATGGTGGTGATGATTGTGGGACTGAGAGAAAGCACTTCCGAGGATCTTAACATGTGGGCAAGCTGATATAGGGAGATATATTATTTCAGATAGTCTGGATCCAAGCTGTGTAGAGCTTTACAGGACATAACCAGCACTCTGAATTATGGTTAGAAATGAACTAGTGTCCAGTTCCCTGTAACTAGCCTCTGACAGCAGTGTGGCTGTAACATTTTGGACCTGTAACAGTCTTTGGGGAGAACCAGTGTGCTTGTCCCTATACCTTGTCCTCACATATAAAGTCTACATACTTGAAATATCTAAAGAGGGCTCCTGAAAAAGGGCTTAAAGGAATTCTGTGAAATGTCAGATAGCAGCCTCTATGCGTGTTTACAGAAACCTAATTTGTAGTCAAGAAAGCCATATTTATTTGGAGGCAGCTTACCGCTGAAAGTCAATGAAAATCTGTCCACTGTTTGTTTGAGGTTTCAGCACAAAAAGAACAGAGGCAGTTATTATTTCAGGCATTCACTGACAATATGAAATGGTTTCTTTTAATGCCTTTGTTTAAGAAAGAAAAAAGTTTACCCCAATCTATGAAAAAGTTGTATCATGGGGAAGGAAAGTTCTGGTTCTTCTGAATGTTATTAATATACACAGTACCAGCTTCTCTTTCTGCCAGCTCCTTCTTCCCAGAGATTGTGAGTATATTGAAGTAGAGGTCATGTCTTCCTTTGTGTTTGTTCTGGGGCTGGCACATTGTAAGCTGAGCTGTTTAATAATAGATAATAAAAATGAATGAAGTTTCAAAGTGTGTACTACAACCATAGGAAAATGTAAGATATTAGATACATTTCATATATCTACTTTATCTGAATTTCTGTCATAATCATGTCTATCATCCCTTGAGTGTTCTGTGAACATGAACACAAGTAACTCAGTTCAAAAAAAATAAAAAGAACAGCAGAGGCACAAAGAGAGGAGTGCATTGCTGTAGCTGGGTGGCATTCAGCAGCTAAGACCTATGCATACTTCCTTGGAAGTGGGGAAGGAGTGAACAAGACATCACATTGACAAGTTGTGTGCCCCTCAACCTAGGGCTTGTTGAGACAATAGGAATACACTTACAGAGCTCCTCTAGAGGGAGAAGAGTATAACCCTTTCAATGCTTCTTGTGTTTTCTCCTGTGAAATATGCATCTCCTAAATCTGCCCCATAATCTTGATCTCACACCTGGATTTGGAGCATGGCCATAGGGGAAGAGTTCTGTAAGAAGGCCAGTTGCTCACCAGAACTGTTGAATAAGGGGAGGATTAAGCTTCTCCTTCATTGTGCTGATTCTCCCTTGCAAATGCCACATTAGCATCTGAAGGTTTCTTGTCTTGGGTTATGACAACAGTATGTTATAACATGTGTAGGCCAGTCTTATGTAGATGCACCCATAAACAAGTCCAACTGTGTTCCATGAGAATTGGGGCCTAATTAGATGTTACAAGATTTTGCAGAGCAATTTTCCTTATAACATCTAGTTAGGACCCAAGTCTCACGGAACACAATTGGACTTGTTTATGCATACATTTGCATAGGACTTGTCTGCACATGTCATAAAATACTGTTGTCATAACCCAAGATAAGGGCTCTTCTGATGCAGATCTCTTAGTAGTAGCTTATTCACTCTCCATTGTTTCTTGAGTGGAAGCATTCAAATCAGAATCTGCACCTCATCCTCAGGTCTACTGAATCAGCAGCAATGTCACCAGACTCCAAAGGCTATACTTCTGAAAAAACCTTCCCTGGATCCCCTGGATATGAACAGCTATAGGCCAGTGTCCTTGTTACCTTTTTTGAGCACAGTGATCGAGAGGGTGGTTACTCTTCAACTCCAAGCTGTCTTGGATTAAACCGATTATCTAGATCCATTTCAAACTGGCTTTAGGACAGGATTTGGAGTTGAGACTGCCATGGTTCCCTTGGCCGATGACCTCTGTCTGAGCATCGACAGGGTAGTGTGACCCTGTTGGTCCTTTTAGACCTCTCAGTGGCTTTCAATATGATAGATCATAACATCCTCTTGGATTGCCTGAGTGGATTAGGAATCAGAAGCACTGCGTTGCAGTGGTTCTGTTCCTTCCTCTCGGGCATATCCCAGAGGGTGCTGCTCGGGGACAGTTGTTCCACAAAAAAAGAGCTCACTTGTGGCGTCCCTCAAGACGCCATTCTGTCCCCGATGCTGTTTAACATATATATGAAGCCACTGGGAGAGATTATCTGGAGACATGGGACGGGGTGTTATCAGTATGCTGATGACACCCAGATTTATTTCTCCATGTCTCGGTCATCAGCCTTGGCTCCTGATGGCGTCTCTCCTCTCAGTGATTGTCTTAAGGCAGTAATGGACTGGATAAGGAAAAACAGATTGAGATTGAATCCAGACAAAATGGGTGTGCTCATAGTAGCGGCCCCGAAACCAGGATTTGGGATACAACCTCCATTCCTGGATTTGATCACACTCTCTGTGAAGGACTGTGTTCACAGTCTGGGGGTGCTCCTCGATCCGTCGCTCCAGATGGCTAATCAGGTAAACGCGATGGTCAAGAGCACCTGCTATCAGCTTCAGCTGATATGTCAGCTGCACCCTTTCCTGGAAGTAAGGGACCTTGAGACTGTGGTGCACGCACTGGTAACCTCCCGTCTTGATTTTTGTAATGCGCTCTACATGGGGCTACCCTCATGCTTGGTCCAGAAACTTCAATTAGTACAGAACATGGCAGCCAGACTGGTCTCGGGTACAGCAAGGAAAGACCATATAACACTGGTACTAAAGTCCCTCCACTGGCTGCCTATTAGTTTCTAGGCTCAGTATAAGGTGTTGGTTATTAACTTTAAAGCCCTAAATGGTTTGGGTCCAACTTATCTTCGGGATTGCCTCCTCCCATACAATCCACCCTGCACACTTCGGTCCTCTGGGAGGAATTTTCTGCAGCTGATAAAAACAAGGCCGTCTGCAACCTCCCAGAGGGCCTTCTCGGCAACTGCTTCCAGACTATGGAACGGCCTGCTGGATGAGATCTGTCAGATTACGACCTTAAGCAGCTTCAAAAAGGCTGTTTTTGAATCTCTTCCAGCAGGCCTTTCCTGACTAGATCTCCCGGCCTCAGGAGTTTTCCTATGTCTTCCTCTCCCATTTTTGACTGTAGTCGCTGTTTTTGTCTGCCATTGTTTGTTCCAGTGAGTTTTAGTTATTTTAAGATGGTTTATTTTAAGATGTTTTAATGGATAATTGGTTTAATACTTTTTTAAGGGGTG
>CM034708.1:176041516-176053603 GCA_020142125.1 Phrynosoma platyrhinos | reverse complement strand
CTCGGGGGGCCACATCCGGCCCCTGGGCCTTAGGTTGCCTACCCCTGGACTAGACTATAAGAGAGGTAGTATGGTGTACTGCTTTGAGCTTTGAGCTTGGACTCTGGATACCAGGATTCAAATCATTGCTCAACCATGGAAACCGTAACACGGCCTCGATTGCCGTGCAGAGGGGCAGGCTATAAATAAAATTTATTATTATTATTATTATTATTAACATACTGTACTAACTGATGAACACATTGTCCCCATTCTGAATGTAAATGTATCAATGACACAATGTTCACATCCTTTAAAAATTGTTGCTTTTCATATACTACTTTGTGTATAAATGCATAAAAATATACATCGTGAGAGAAAAAAAGCATCCTTTTTGCATTTTTCTCAAAGTTGCTTTCCCCCCCTGAGGCTGTCTAAAGAAATTCAGGCGTAAGTATGAATAGACCTAATGAAGCACAGCTCACCTTTAAGTTTAAGAAATGCTGCCAGCTAGGCAGAGCTCTTCATAGTGAACCTCACAACATCAGGGGGAAAAGAAAACTGGTCAAGCTTCCAAAGACAAATTCCTAACTCTTCAGAAAGTTTACCTGGTGTCTTCTAATGTTCAGAAAGAGTCAAATACACCACTCCGTTTAAGGTCTCACACTATCCAAGTGGCCTGCACCAGAAATCCGTTTATCTATCTCAAAACAGTGTGCTATACCTGCTGGGATTTCAGCCTTTGTTTCCAGGGAGCTAAGTGATTTCAAAGCAGATACTTGGCACTCTAAACCAACCCCTCTGGCTTCATTCATTATGCAGTAGAACCAGTTCTAGTGAACTCTAACCTCTAGTGACCTTCCTCTGGTGATGAAGAACACAGTCCCTGAATCCATTCAGTGCAACTGCAAATCACCGCATAATTGACCTTTTAAAAGTTCAAATATATTATAGCTGTTAACAATAATAACATGTTAAAGTACCCATTTTCTCTTACAGATGCTTTCTCAGTTTTCACAATAATTTAACACAGTGCCTTTTAAAATTCCATTTTGTGGGTCTGTGACAAGCTGGAATACTTTTTAAAGATACACACACACACACTAAAAAACTCACTAAAAAGTTTGCATTACATTTTGAATGAACTGTTTTCTGCAAATAGACCCTCTGCTCAAATGGCCCACCAACAGAGTGTTATAAATTGCTCAAATCTGCTTTTTCTGAGAGCAAAGCAAAATACCGGGTGCACAGTCATGTTTGTGTTGTATTTTAGTGATGGGATAATGGATGTTCTTTCTAAAACTGTTAATCATTACATACAAAGGTTGACTGATTCATTAATGGCTTTGATACCCAGGAGGCAGCATTGAAAATGGAGTTTCAAGCAAGTAAACATTTATTTTTCAAGTATTGGACCCGAATTACAATCTACCACTTTGCCACAAGTTAATTAAAGAAAAAGGAAATAACACCTTTGTTCATCATTAAGAGTGCTTGGAGCAAAGAAAGAGAGAGAGGAGAGAGAGAGAGAGAGAGAGAGATGATTGTATGATACAAGTATCCACAAGTTGTATAGTATGAGGAACAGGATCTGCTATATTTGAATATAGACTAGATATATATAAATCCTTGAAAAACATTGAGCTTCACAGAACATAATGGCCAGCATTTAAATATGTTATCTGTGTCTTTGCATTTATACTACTCAAAGTTTTTGGCAACAAGTTTTAGAAATTTAGAAGTCAAAACTAGTCAAACTAGACTACTTAATCTAATTGGTTTTTTAATTATTATTTAGTCAATATAGTAACCCACCTTTTAGTGTATTTTCCTTCACAAGTTGACTTAAAAGCCAATTTAATAAATTTAAGAAATAGTAGAACACTTGCCATCACATGACATAAAATACATAATAAGATATGAAATATAAAAGCATGTTTATAAAATGGGCCCTAAGATCATCCAAAAACTGAACAGAATAAGAAAAAAAATCCCATTTTTCTGCAGCCACTTTTAGAATGGTAACAGCAGAAATGGTGACTGGAAAAGCTTTTAGGTGTTGAGTGGGTAAAACTTGCCAATTATAATCCAAATGAAAAAGAGATAGAAACCTTGAAGAATTAAGTCCCAATCCCTCTTGTTTAGGTTTCTCATATTGTAGCTAAGAGACTGATGGTATAGCAGTGGCTTCCTCCACTCAGTTGTACTGCTACAAGAAAAACTTTGTCTCCCAGTGTCCATATGGCCAAAGAGAGGATTGGCCTCTCTCTGCATTGATATCCATCCAGGCCATCTTAACTGACAACAACCAAAACATCTTGACAAAATATAGACTCTAAATCCTTATTTTATTTCTTCTCTATATGATTTTAACACTTTGGCTGATGAAGAAGCTAGTGGTGCTGCAAATGGTTTCATAATGCATTTTGTCATTTTTGTAAGCTCAATAAAGGTATCACTGTTTTGTCGATTTTGGATGTTATTCTAGTTTGCTACAAGAATGGTGGCTCCCATTTCTCCTGTTAATGAAGATAAAACATTTTCACTGTGCTTAACCATGTTGCCTATAGAGAAGTGTTATGTGTTTGCTAGAGGACAAAAAGTGAAGAACCACATTCTGGATGAAGAGAAAGTAACAGGTTGGATATCACAACAGATCAAAAGGGAAGGTATGCCAAGCATATTGGATGCCACTTGCCATTTACAAAAGGTGACTATTGGTTGCTGTTACTGTTCTTACATTTGCCATCTTGTAATCTGGTGCATTTCAGGTTAGTTTCAGTATTTTCCCACCTGAATTAGGGGAAATAAAACTAGCTCTGGTTTAAATAATGATTATTTAAAAATGCTGTTGATGGAGAGAAATCAGGAAAAGTTAGGCTCAAGATCTGGTCTCGGGATAAAGATATAAGACTGTAAAGAAAAAAGTCTCTGTGTTATAAATAGTCACTCTGAAAGAAAGGCTAAATCCAGAAAGGGAATCTTGTTCAGCACCATCACAAATACAGCAAAAGTGAGGGCTGCAGACAGTCCTGGTAATTTAATTTCACATAGATCTGAATCCTATAGTTTACCTAGTCCTATAGTCTAGTTGTCCTATAGTCTAGTTGCATAGCTTCAAGTAATTTCTAATATGATGCTCCTAAGGTGAACCTCTCACAGGTTTTTCTTGTCCAGATTTGTTCAGAGGGTATTTGTTTTCCTCTGAGATGAAAGAATGCAACTTGCCCAACACGGCCTTAGGGATGTTAGGGATTTCCTAAAAGGCAGCTGATAAATACTGTTACATATAAATGTAATCATAAGAAATATGTTAGGTATTTGTCCAGAACAGATTAAATGATAGATGCTGTGAAAGTCAGTTAACCCAGTGATTCCCAAACTTTGATCTTCCAGATGTTTTGGACTTCAGCTCCCAGAATTCCTGATTTTTAGCCAAACTGGCTAGGGCTTCTGTGAGTTGAAGTACAAAAGAATTGGAGACTCAAAGTTTGGGAAACACTAAAAGATGATGCTTGTAGAAGCCAAGTAGATATACCATCTCTCTCTCTAGAAGCCTCAATATTATCTTAGGGCCTCTGCAGACCGGCCCAAAGGGCTGGCCTGGAGGCAGAGATGGGGTGGGGCAGCCGTATGCCGGCTGCCCCAACCCCACGCTGATGCTGTCCTGACGCTGTGCACTGTTATGCATGGCGCACGGTGTCAGGACACCCTTTTGGCTAAGCGTTTTGATGCACTGCACCAGAAAGGGCAAAGAAGAGCTGTGTCCCGTCTCTTAGGGCGGCCTTTTGCTGCCCCTGAAAGGAGTGGCATTTTGCTGCTCTTTTCAGGCCAGCAAAAGGGAAGATTGGGGCCACAGCGTGGGGTAGCCATGGCCCCAATCTACCGCTTCCTGGGGTGGCCCAGAGCCGCCCATCTGCACCCCACCTTAGAGGCCTTATAGAAATAAAGCCTTTTGCCAGCCTTTCTTGGAAGGTTGGGATGTTGCCTCATTTAAAAGTGGAGCTTTAGAGAAATTAGCAGAAAATAACTGATAACCTCATAAATAATTCTTATAACACTATCTTATTCAATCCAAGTACCAATATTTATTTTTGGGTTTGTAATTTGTTAGTTTCAGAACCATGTGTCATGAATAAGGACAATTATATTCAGTTAACATGTTTTCCCTGCATGTAAAGAATGACTTCCATAAACATAAGATTTTTGTCTTAAGTTACTCCATTCTAAATGTAGTAATTTAAGAGATAGGCCATTCTTTATACTGGATCTGTGTAATCTACTCTGTCTAATAATGCAGACCCAACAGTGGTCAGTCACCTAGTCTCAGTGTCTCCTCCTCTCCCCTATTCCCCTTCCCCTCCAATAGCCCCCACCCCCCATCACAGTGCCATAATGGCTAAAATTGGTTGAAAGAAAGAAATAGCAAAAGAAAAAAACCCAAGGTTAAGGGGGAGTCTAGGAAAGACTGTCCATGCCACAGACAGCTTTGGTAGCATTAATGGAACGATGCTGTGATAAGAAAAGCTCCCAAACCCATATGTATCTAGTTTCTTATTCTAACATGATTGAAGTGAGAACTGGGCTTGGGTGATAAACTCCCTGCAAGATTTGAGCAGGGCAGTAACAACTGGGACTCTTGCAGGTCTTTCAAAGCAAAAGCAGCTTCATTTATTTATTGCTTCATACCGCACTATAGAGTGTCTAAGCGGTTTATAACTGTAAGCTCATTGCCCCCCAGTAGCTGGGTACCACCAGGGCTTTCAGAAATCAAAGTTGACTTGAAACTGAAATAATTGACTTTGAGTAGAATTTGAGGATTAAATTAATTTCAGAAATAAATTAGTATTCAAGTTATCATTTAACTATATGAGAGGCAATGCTTTTTTAAAAACAACAACAATCCAAGTTATGTAAGTATTGGCTCTTAATGTGCAAGTGACAATTTTTGTATTTAATGCATGCTATATGTTATGCCCTTTTGTAAATATATTGCACATGTGGTTTGATATGATTGATATGTTAGATGTGTTTTCAGATAGTTAACAAAATTATTTTAAAAACCGAACAATTTTGTAATTTAATTAATACAAAGGTTAATATATTTTCAGTCAATAAATAAGGGAAGGCTGAAAGGGAGTGGTCTTCTTTTCATCCAGGTAATTTTTCTCTGTTCTACACCAGACATCATATCGACCTCTATCTATAGGCAACTGCATTTTGAAGCTTGTTATGCTTGAACTTCTACTGGAATGCATAGGGAATCAGTAATAAAGTACAAAATCTGTAATAATCATAGATGGCATTTTTCAACTTTATTCTGGTAAAGGTTTTAGTCCTGGCCTTTAACTTACATTTTAATGGCAATTTAACAAATTTAATAGTTAACATTTTCCTGCTTCTAACATAAGTGCAATTGATTTGTTTGCTTATTAACAATGAATTAAACATATTCTTAATCCTTTATTTAACAAAGGATAATGTTTTTCAACAAAGAAGCACTTCATTGAATAGAGTGAAAATATCAGAATAAAAGCTTGTATGATTAAAATAAAAACCAATAATTGATTGAGATGACAAGACAGAAATAATTAGTATAGTACATCATTCTATAAATTAGCCTTATTTTTTGAGGAAACAGTTCATCAGTGTTTTGTTCATTTAGGTACTGAATAAAAGAAAACCAAAAATTGTAGAATTTGCTGTATGTCTGTATGCAGTTATTATTTCTAAATTGGGAATTCAATTTCTCCATTAGAGTCAGATGCCATACCTTGCTTTTCCAGAAATCAAATGAAGGATGATAATGTCCTTTCCCATTTTTTGCTATTAGTAATCTAGAACACCAAACACAGAAAAATAATAATAATTCTTTATGTGTTGTTTTATGAGTATTGGTGGAAAAGGAGACAAGAGACTAATTTTTGGGTTGGCCACTATATTTTCATTTGTCATGTTCACTATTATGTGAAAAGCTTTTTGGCCCAAGAAGTTGTTATACGTGGATAAAACCACTGCATGTATATGAACCCTTTTCTAAAAATTTCCTATTGCTATCTGCTGTTGGTGGAAAATGATCAAATATGAAGCATAGTTTCATCTAAATCAGGGGTGGGTATCATGGCATTCTCTATATATTTTTGGATTATAACTCCCAGGATTTGTCATCACTGACAAATGGCTATACTACCTAGTGGTGCTGGATATGTAGTTTATAATCATCTGGGGGCAGTATGATTCCTACCTTGATTTGAGGTGGTACACTGAGATAATTTCTGTTCTGTAAATAGTTTGATTTTGGCCATATATATATGAGCCTTCAAGTCATCTGTTCACGTATGCCAACTACATGAATTTCATAGGGTTTTCTTTGGCAAAAAATACTTTGTCTGAAATGTAGCCTGCAGTATATGGTATTCCTTGACAATCCCCCATCCAAGCATGACCCTACTTAGCTTCAAAGATCAGATTGGCCTTGAAGGTATTTAGGTCTCTGTCCATTTCTCTGATCTTTTGGTGTTGTAAAATTATACTATGTCTGAAGCAATCTGTCACAGGTAGAAAATGTTCTGTTCCAAGTGTTTTTAATCCTCAACTTTCTCTTACATTTTCTTAAATGAGTACTTTCCAAAGAAGTAGTCATGTTTGGGGCTATACAGATGGCCCCTAAGGGGTGGCTCTGTGCCGCCCCTGGGAGTGCTAGATCGGGGCCGTAGCAACCACATGTCGCAGCCCCGATCCACCACCTTGCTGCTCCAAAAAGAACTGGCAAATGCTGCTTCTTTTTGGAGCAGCAAAAAGCCGCCCTTACCACTGTGGTGGTGGTTCTTCTGCGCTCCTTTGGTGCAGCATGTCTGTACGCTGCACCAAGGGAGCACCCTGACACCATGCACCGTGTGTTGGGCATGCGGTGTGATGGTGGCATCAGGGCAGAGTCAAGGCAGCTGGCGTGTGGTCACCCCGCCCCAAATCTACCCCCAGGCTGGCCCTTTTGGACTTTAATACAGATCCTTAGTCTCTTGCAGCATGAAAAGGAGGAAGGGAGGAAGATGAGACCTTGGTCAATGTCATGCATGAAAAAGTGAAAAGAAGCTTGCTACTGAAAAATTAGCCAGAGTTTCTTGCCCATTTCCACCAAGACAAAAGCAGCACAATAGAATAGTTATACTGCATATGAGTTATAGAAAGCTGGATAGAATGCATTTTAAGAACTTTAGAAGACATGGGAAGATAAAACTTATTTAAGAAAAGGAAGAAGGGAAGGGGAGGAAAAAAGAAACCTGGGAGCACCTTTAAGGCTAACTGGTTTTTATTTTTGCATGCGCTTTTGTGGATATAAACAATTCTTCAGATGCAGTATCCACAGAATGAGTTTCTCTTCCTATGTCTTTTAAATTCCTTAGCTCATATTCCTCTACTTACACCTAGTTTTCCATAACTGCAATATGTCTTGGTGGATTTGGCCAAGAAAAACTGGTCAATTTTTCAGTAGCAAATTTCTTTTTTACTTTTCCATAAGTAACATTGACCAAAGTTGCATCTTCTTATTATTGATACTAATGCAGTAATCCTAAAATTCACTTAAGTAGGGAATAAGTAAGAGAATCAATACAATATGCCTCTGACTAGTCACTAGGCTTTTTCTCCATCAAGGCACTAGAAGGATTTATCAATGTGCAGACATTCTGGGAGTGGAGAATCTATCAGTGATCCAAATTTCCTAGCTTTTGGGGTACATAGCCCCATAATAACTTTTGCTTTAAGTTGAATCGCAGACACATTTCAAGTCATTATAATGGCAAAGCTGAATCAAAGAATCAAAGGTGTACCCCTAGTTTTAAGAAATTATTGTGGAGTCTCTCATGGTTCCAGAAAGATAGCTCATGAGAAGTTGCTTTGGGGTTTTTAATCAGAGTATTTAAATTGCATATCTGCATACACAAATGCGTTTCTGTCATTTGAAGATATCTCAGACTTCTTGTTTCCTGCTGCATTTTAACATTCATCTCACTATGCCTTGCCTATAAAAATTTAGAAAGATGAAAGTTTGATGCATAAAAAGAATCTTAGGACATAGCCGTTACCTTAGCAACCTTGTCATAGTCTTCAGTGGTCTATGCTCAGCTTCAAAGCCCTTCCTGCACTAAGGAGGCATTCATAATGACAGCTGTCTGAAATTTGGAAGTTGCTAATGAACTGCCAATTTATCTGATCAAAATCTCAGGAAGCTTCCCCCTGTCCAAATAATTGCTAATGCAGAATTATAAGCACAAAACCTCTGTTTCGATGAGATCTTCCTTCTTGGTGTACAGCCAAACAGAAATTATCACAACATAATGATAACAAACTCACCCCATTGCCTTTTTCCCTGTGACTCTTATAAAAATGTAGCTGTTGGCATAAACTTTCTAGCCGTCCTCTATAGAGGCAAATGTTTTGAATCCCTCAGCTGGTTCTAATAGCCTCACTATGTTCAGTGCAAGTTCACCTTCAACACCTGTCATATTTTTTACCTTCCTTGCTTGACTTGATTTTGCTTTTCACATATGTCCATTCACTCAAGCCACCTCTTTCTCTTTAACATCCTAAACAAATTTGTTGTCCATCTCACAATCCATCTACCATAGGAAAGAAAATTAACATACTTTCTGAAAACCAGCAACTAAATGGTGCTACAATGAATGCACTGGCAAGAGAAGATACAGGAAAGAAAAAGACATGATAGAATGAAAACAACCATAATGATAGAGATAGATAACATGAAGACTCAAATATTACAAGAACTGAAGAAGTCATTTCCACCTTCATCCTGACATGTACACTACCTTTATTTTCAGTGAGCACATCTTTATCTTCCTTATCAGATGTCAGACAAATCCTGTGGGACAGTGAAAAGCCAAAAATGGCATCTAATAAGACAATATTTTATGAGCCACACTGCAACTAACAGTAGACACCAACCCATTTAGAAGCTCTTCCTTGAACTGTTGCTACACTACAAGGCATTTTAAAAGTCATAGCCAACCAACTTTTGGACACCCACTGGAGACAAAAGGGAAATTTGATCAATGAAGTAAGATGACAAATTCAAATCAGAAGCTAATAAAACACTGTCCAGAGGAATGAAATATCCATGAAGTGGAATACAAATAGTACAATATAGGTAATTTCTTTTTTGATTTTTACAAATCTCTCTTCCTGTACATTGTGATGAGAGGTGCTCAAGAAGGGGCAAAGGCTCAAAAGTTTAAAGCTGCCAGAACTTTATGTCATCTGTCCTGAAAAACTTGCTACTTAATTTGACATAATATATGCATCTATGACTATTTGCTGGTGGTTACATGGGGGGGGGGTCTAGGGAAGTTTGTCCTTCCTCAGTGATGCACTATAACCTTTACTACCCCTCAAATCTGGAAATAGCTGGTTCCATTGTACAGCATGGGGAACAAACAAAGCATGTGTAGCTTTGTGCCTGCACCTTGTTCCAAAAGAGAATCACTATTCCAGGAACTTCTAGGAGCAGCAGCAATTCTGTTAGCCTCCCCCCACTCCAGTTTTTCAGTGAGGAGGGAAGTTTAGAAGGGGGGCAGAGCCTACAAAAATGAGTGGGAGTAATGTGATCCACACACCACATTATTCCTTCCTTGACTTAGAGGGCCAAGAGAGCCTTTCTTTTTAGTGAAACAATTTGATATTGCAATTACTCTGTTTCAAGACTGAAACCTAGCATGAACTAATCCATACTTGTTCTAAGAAAACTGGGAAACAATGGCTGGCATCCTGTTAGTGGCATATGCAGATGTAGGTTAACCTTACACTATTTTTTTGGTCATTTTTGGTTGCTGTGGAGGTTGTCGTTCCCTTCCTCCACATGCAGTGATGTCAAAATTGGTGCCTTTCAAAGTTCAGAAATTTCAGGCTTCAGTCATAAACCCCAGAAAACCTTTATTCAGTAATTATAGATTTGCACCTCAGACGTTCATTGTCAGAACTAAATAGCAAAAGTTAATGATGCAATGCCTTATTAAACAACCTACCATTTCAAATTATTGGTAGGCTATTTTCTCATTCAATTCAAAAGCAAAACAACCTTGTTCTTCTCATTTTTCCATATTGCCCCCTCTCTCCTTTCTTTGGTCTACTTTCCCAGAGAAATGACCTCGAGTCAGGCATGCCTCCCTTTTCTCTATTATTTCAGCAAAAAGGAATGCGAACAACCCCCCCCCCCACTAATCACTCCACTACATATCCCATCATATTACTTCAGTATGCCAACATACATTAATCCTGGTTACATCTCACAGGTCTGCATTTGCATTAAATCCATTGCAGGCAAGATGCATAAGGCAGTTTTTGACACTAAAACCCCCATTCCCCCCATGGCCATTCCTGCCTGGAGGAAAGCAGGAGAGATCATTCAAGCATTTTACTATGTCCCTGTAGCCAAACATGAAATGATTAACTTGGGGGTTATTCAGATGGTGAAAATAATCCCAGTAGAATGTGGGATGAATCTTTGTTGTTCACATGCATTTTAAATGCACCTGAGTAAGTTTTTTTTTGTGGGGGCTGCCCAAAAACCCAGGATAATCAATCTTGGGTTTCCCCTTGAATGTTCCTAAAAGATTCACATTGTTGGCTGTGTGACTAACCAATGCGAATAGACCAAGATAAACCTGGACAAAACTCTGCATGCC
The DNA here is from genome assembly GCA_020142125.1 of Phrynosoma platyrhinos. Lineage (NCBI taxonomy): Eukaryota > Metazoa > Chordata > Lepidosauria > Squamata > Phrynosomatidae > Phrynosoma > Phrynosoma platyrhinos. The sequence goes on along the minus strand of CM034708.1, from coordinate 176,042,927 downwards.
TTGAACGTGTTTTGAATACATCTGCATCATCAGCTCCATCTCTATTCGCAGTACTGACATGTGTGAACAACAGAACTTGCAAAGATGCATGTAAGTTGTAATAAAAATAGTGTGACCAACAAGACCAGAATGTGTGAGTGAGATTGTTTGCAGAGTCACGCTAACAAAAACAATTTCTGAATAGCCCCTCAGTCACTGAGGTCCTTGGAGGAGTCTTGTGGATTTCAGTGAATAAAGTAATTGTTTTTACTTTGGCTGTGGGGACCCAGCCAAACACCTCTGCAGTGATCATGACCACAGCAGGCTTGAGGGACAATAGATAGTTAGCTCCTTGCAAGGTAGCTGCCAAGTGTGAAAGGGGGCGAGGGAGGAGAAGAGGAGCAACTAAGGAGACCAAGGGATTATTCATACTGTGAAAATAATCCAAGATGAATCTCGGTTGAATCTTTCTTGTTCACATGCATCCCAAATGCAATCAATTCAGGTTGGGGTGGCTGCCAAAACACCTGATTAACCCAGGATAGCTGGTACTGCTTTTCCCTCCAAGTTTTCCCTCAAAAGATTTGCATTGACAGCAGTGTGAATAACAATCTGAATAGACCTGGGATTAAATCCTGCATACCCAGCTGTGTCTTTCTCCTCCAATGAGGGGAGGGGAGGACTCTTCCTCTCTCATTTCCCCCTTCCCCGCACTGCCTCTTGGCTTCAGGGAGAAGTGGGAGACATTGCTGCCACTGTGTCAAGAGACTCAGCTGGGGACAGTTTCTCCCAGGGGTCACTGGCACCTTTGAGGGGGAACCACAGGGCTGGTGAGTATAGAACATGGAGAGATGTGAAGAGATACAGTTCTGATGAAAAAGTGGTATGAATAACAAACCCAGAACATGTGAGTTAGCTTACTCGCATCATCCCCCTAAAAGAAAACGACATCTGAATGACCCCCAAGAAGCAACCATCTCAGCTGCCAAAGGGAAGAGAAAGGAGGTCATTTTCCTGGCAATAGGTCTTTATATCTTCCAACATTTTAAGATGAAAACAAGGACATGTGTTGTCAAGATGACAAAAATTATTAATGAGGAAGGACACACAAGCCAGGACAGGATACAGCAATTTTGATTTTAAATGAGTCCACTGGGAATGGCATGATTCTGCTCCTCCTCTCTTTTTCCCACTACCGAGTTAACTGAGTGCAAACTACTTTTGCACTCGTAACTAAGGGCCTTTACAGACTGCCAGAAATAATGCAGGTTTAACTGCCCAGCCTCAGTGCTAGGGAATCATGGGAACTGTAGTTTATTGTGGCACCAGAGCTCTCTGACAGAGAAGGCTCAATGTCCCAGATTCCCTTGATTCCCTAGCACTGAATTCCCATGATTCATAGAATCATAGAGTTGGAAGAGACCACAAGGGC
>CM034708.1:175998798-176010375 GCA_020142125.1 Phrynosoma platyrhinos | reverse complement strand
ATTAAAGGGATGGTGAAACTGGTAACTCCTATGAGCATGATAAAAGTATCCTCAATATCTTGGAAGTCCCTCTCCAGAAAAACTAATGGATGAACTAACTTAAATTATAACTACTGTTTGTATCTCTAGAACTCTGGAGATCAGTATTTACAGAAACCCCTGTAGATTCACCTTGGAGTGATAGACAGAACCCCTTGTCCAGAAAACCACATTATATATGCACATTAATTTTCATTTTGACCTTTCAGTGCATCTCCCACACTCCCACATTGCAAATGCTTTTACCTTTTGTAACTTGAGGAGATGTTTAATGCATCTTCTAATAAGTCTACCTCATGTGTGTATAGAGAAAAGCAAGAAAAAGGGCACATCTACATGTAGATCTTTTTATATTTATCACTAAATCAATGTGAAATTCAGCAAAATTTCTACCATATATACTCAACTATAAGTCAACCTCAGAGGCAAGTTTGGTAGCCAGAATTATGGATTTTGATATGAACCATGGATAAGTCAAGGGTAAAACTTGGGGGCATGTAACAAAGGATGTAAAGGATGAAGCAAAGGAAAATGATGTCAAAAATTTACAAAATTTCAGCAGGCATAACTGTTTGTGCTCATGGTAAAGGTTGGATGGATAAGAAGGAAACTATGGTAAATTGTGGCTGTGTGATATGTAGGGGAGGTGACCACATACAGGTGGGGCTAGGAAAGCACACACATGTCAAAAAGAATGAAAAGGCAAAGCAAAGAAAATGCTGACTATCTGCCTCGGCAGACGGCTCAATTGAGCCGTCTCCGAGGCCTGGAAGAGGAGGGGCCACCGCACGCGCGGCGGCCCTTCCTCTTCCTGAGGTCGCCCTGAACGCTTCCGGGTCACCACATGCCGGACGCGTTCAGGGCGACCTCCCTCCACAGCGTCCGGACGCGCTGTGGAGGATGAGTCGCAAAAAGGGCGCCCGCCGCTTTTAGGGCACCCTTTTTGCGACTTATGAAAGGAGTGCCTTTTTGGCGCTCCTTTCAGGGCCGCTCTAGGAGCGCCGCGGTGGGGCTGCCATAGCCCCGCGGCGCTCCGGACCAGGGCGTCCCAAACGCCCTGGTCTGCAGAGGGCCTATGTTACCAGTGGTTATATATAGCCTTTAACTTTAATGTGATACCTTTGCTTGATTTTAACCCAGAAAAGCTGACAAATATACACAAATGTCTTATTCAAATCCTTCAGAGCCCTAATTATCTTGGTGCTATTTGAGGGAAAGTGCCAGAGTTGTCAATGCTGCCATTTTCCCACCCAGGTATTCAAGAAAGTTCAGAGAGAGTAAAGGAGGTCAGTGCTTCTTTTAGGTGATCCAGGGACAGACTATGCTCTTGCCTTTTGCCACTCTATTCAGAGAAGGGGATGGTTACTTTTTCTTTTCTTTTTTTTAAGAAGAGTTAAAGTGCAGCGCTTACATTGATCCATGGATAAGTCAGCCCAGATTTTTGGGGCTATTTTTTTACTAAAATTCTTAGACTTATACAGTGGTTCCTTGGTATCTGCAGGGGTAACAAAATCTAAGGCTGCTTAAGTCTCATTAAATACAATGACAGTAAAAAAACTATGTTGTTGTTTAATACTGTTTTAAGGGGGGGAGGGATATGTTTTTGCTGTAATTGTTTTATGTTGTAAACCGCCCGGATTGGGCAACCATTGGGTGGTATATAAATAATTTATTATTATTATTATTATTATTATTATTATTATTATTATTATTAAAAAAGTGGCAAAATGGAAGTTTATTTTTTTGGAATTTATACATTTAAAAAATATTTTCAAACTGTGGATGCTTGAGCCTGTGGATAAAAAATCTGGGGATGTGGAGGGCTTTTCTATGTTTCATGAAAAAATGAAAAGTTTACATTGTTGCTGGTATTTGTATGTTCTCTTTCTCAGTACTTTGCCTACTCTTCTCCTATCCTTCAGCCACCTAAACAAGCTCCTTACTTCACCAGAACTCATTCTAGTCTCCATTTTTATCTCCAAAATTACATCTGTCCTTCAGGGCATTTGAGGTTTCATTCTCAGACAAACTGATAATTTCCCTTTTCTCATCGATGTTGCTGTGACCATAAACCTTTAGGCAGCTTTATTCTCTTAGGTTGAATGATCATGAACCAGGTCAGCCAATAGGTGCCAGAAACTTCTTCAGTATGACTGCAGTACAATATATATTTGATTGATACATACAGATCAACATTTGCTTTCGCATTTATTTTATTCAGCATTACTCTGTGTTGAGGATATGGAGATCTGACCCGTAAATAAAAAAGCTGCTTTCTTTCCTATTTATAGCCAACTCTTCATTGTTAGACATAAAAAAGGTTCAAAGAATTCTTATCTTTTCTTAAAAAGAACCCAGTAATTGGAAAAACAAAATCTCTTTACCACCATATGGTTTTTCTTTTCTTAGAAGAGAGATTAAATAAGGTGAGGCCATGCCACACTTCAGTGAGTGGTATCTGTGACATCCATCAGGTGCTTTGATTTTAATTGGTTATGCACACAAAATGGTAGCTCTCTGTGACTGAATAAACTTATTGCTATCAACTGGAGAATCATACCCGCCCTAAGAGAAAATAAAATATCTTCAAATACAGTTTCTAATCCTGATACATTTTATGAACTATATGAGATATAAAAATAAGAGCCTTCAGCACTGGTCATGCTTCCCTAAGAGAATATACTACTTGTACTGGCATACTGTCCACTGCGGTGACCTGAGGACATGCTTAAAGATAAAAGGAGGATAAAAAGAACAAAATGTTGACTATTTGGTGCCCACTAGATCAAGAAATATATTCCAGTATAAAATAAATGTATTAAAAGGCTACTCCAGCTGTACAGAAACTTTACAAATGGCATTGTAAATCTCATTATTTTTGCCACAGGCAGAGCAGTGATTTCCTTTTAAAATACATGTAGATACTGCACATTTTTGCTCCCCTGTGTTGTTTCTGAATGACATCTGTTAAATTTACTGAGGTAAACATTTTTTCCCCTGTCAAGAGCAAAGACAATATAGCTACACATTGACAAAAGTATATTCTAAAGCTTGTCTCAAATGCTATCAAGAGAATTTCTTGGTAGTTACAGGAGTATGAGAGCAGGAATTAAGTGAGGAACACACAGAAAACAGGAAAGAAAAACACTTTATGGTGATAATTTATGAGTATTAGAGTTTCTATTCTGTGTATAACTACAGATGTAGAACTGGGTTGGAGAAACAGGACAACCATTTAATCTTTTTTTCATATTTATAACTTTTTTTCATGCTTTCAGCTAGTTTCTTGGCCTCTCTGATCATTACAAATCTCTAGACCTTTCTGGGGACATGCAGAGCATTCTCCTTGTCCTTCTTCATTCATTCAATTTTTGACTGACATTCCCTAGGGGGAAGTGACAATCTTGATTTTCTGTCATGTGAGATTTGTTGCTCAGTTCAGACTTGGCATAACTTTTGTCATCTTTCCTTTTCTGTGAGGATTCCAGGGACATCAGTCTGGCTATACTAAAAACAGTTTACTGGAATGGATTGAGGTTTGGTTAAGCCAAGCAGGAAAAGTACCTAGTGATTTTATTTTATTTTTTTGCTAACAAGAACCATGCAGCCTTGTTCAGAAGCTTGGAAAGTTCAGGTGTGTGGATTTAACTGCAGTTCTGAGCAACATTTATGATACCCTCCTGCAGACCTCCTTCACACTGCCTGACCCCTGATGGCCCCCATCTTCTAGTCTCTTAAAACCAGTAACCAAATGATCACTTCTGATTTCCAGAAATTGGAATATGTGACCTAAAATATTGCCAGGAGTTGAAATTATATTTAAAAGACAAATTTCATGCTTCAGTGGCTTTGAAGGGTGAAAATGTAGAGGTGGAAGCTTTTGGGGTTGTTGGAGGAGATCCTAGGATGGAATTGAGTATTTACTGAGGAACAAAGTTATAGGCTTAGAAGAACTGGCTACCAATGATATTATAAAATGTCTGAAAGGGAGTTAGGGTTGTCAGAGTGAAAAATTGAAGGGGCTGCAGTAGTTGTGTCCAAGAGGGAAATTCATCAGGTGTTGCTGCTTACCTAGAGCCCATTCACACTACACAATTATGGCACTATTATTGTATTTAAACTACTATGCTTCCATCCTATGAAATGCTGGGATTGGCAGTTTAGAGAGAGGGATTTAGGAATTTTATCCAGAGTGCTCCTTTGCACCAGTAAACTACAAAGCCCAAGTTTCTATAGGGTGGAATCATGGCATTTATAGTGGAATAATACTACTACAGTTCTGCAGGTGGATGGACCTCTGGTGGCATGACAAGCAGCATCAGCTGAAATCCTCCTTTACACACAATCATCAGAGGGACAGAAGCCATCTCAGTATTCAGTCTACTAACCCATTTCCTTCAAATTTACTCTAATTCCATTTGGAGCTGCCTTTCCATGTACAGTGAAATACAGCGAAAGAAAATTCCTAATGAAATAGTGCCTTGCTAATTTCCTTGTACTGAACATGTGCTCAGATTAAAGTCAAGGTCTGTATTGTTAAAAACCAACAGAAAAAACAACAACCCTATTTATATTATGAACACCATTGGAAAATAGAAAGGTAGAGTAGACAAGGAATGGTTGTTATGAGAGACATGTGCTGGTAAACAAGCTAAGGCTTTGTAGAGGCTTTAGAAAAGGGTTTCTTTTTAAAAGGACGAGAAAATCCTGTACACCAGAGTGCCAAGGTCAAATGAAAGCAGCTGAACAAATGAGAGTAGCATTTAGATTTTAGATACCACAGTGATAGGTTACGAATAATATAGATTAAGGAAATCAATTTAAAATTGTGACATTGAAAGGTGCTCTATTGATTGCCCTGGAAACTGAACAGTGTGTGTGTGTGTGTGTGGTATTGTTTAAACAGGTGCAGCATATATAACTGGCCAGGCTTTGTACCCCAGTAACATGGCTCAGAAAGGCTGGCAAGAATACTTTTTTTTTTAAAAACAAAAACAAAAACATATCTTTAAAGGATGTATGATGCAGAGGAGGAAGTATTAAGAATATTCTCTTTGCCTGTGACAGTGCTGTCTGGTTATATATTTAATCACAAGCAAATTCACTTTACCAAAACTTCAGAGCTGTCTTCAGAAAGTAATGGATTTTGGACCTTTTTTGCATACAAACTATTTCAATACTCTTCCTCCAATGGGGCACCGAGAAAACCTCTTTTTCTTATTCCAAATTAATATCTCCTTGGTGATGTCTTCACAATTACCAGTCTGTGGCATGTTATGAATGCCATATAACAAGGATGGCTGATTTTTCACAGTTATGTCTGTGCATCTTTAATGGTTGTGTGAGAGAGGGAATTGGGGCACATACTGATTTCTTTTTAAAAAATGAAACAAACTGCAATGTAATTACCTGGTTTGATGAAATTATCTTTTGTGTGTAAACACAGAAGCTTCAAGGCAGAAAGTTCAGCCATTTCTATCATTTAGCACTAATGCTGTTCAAGCACTGCTTCCAGCATGGCAGAACTTTTAATGGAGACACAATAGACAAGTAGTTAGTAACTATTTCCCTCACCCCAGTTTAGAGATCCATAGTGGAGAAAAGCCGGATATCAGCACTTGGACAGGAAGCTTACAGGTTGACTTTGGACCAGTTCCTATTTGTAGATCAGCTTCATACAGGATTGCTGTAAGGACACAAGGGAAAAATAAGTTGGTGGATTAACATGGATATCATCTGAAGAACCTTGGAGAAAAGACAGAATATAAATTAAATAAATATACAAATAGGCAAGCTCATCAACTAACCAGCGATCCATAATTGTGGTAGTAGTAATGGCTTAGAATTCCCTTTCTGAGTTCCCTGAAGGCTTTGCCAAAACCTTATGGGGCACATTTTAAGACTTGACACTTGCCTTCAATTTTCCACAACATCTATTTCTCACTATTTCCAACTGCTTCCATGCAAACTACAAATGCCTTTAATAAAATAGCTAAAGTTTTAAGAGGCTAAATTTTTAATAGTATTTAGTGTATGGGTACTTAGCTCACACTGTTGTGCATGGTGACAACATCCAAAAAAGAAATCTACACAAAAAAGCTTGCTTCTCCTAGATTGGCTTATCCATGTTTTAAAATGGCCTCACTGCAGTTTAGAATATAAACTTGGGAGGAGGAGATGACATATAAACATTTATTGGAGGAACACAGGAAAAGATATATAGAAAAAGACTTGCAAAAGCAGTAGTAGAAATTGCAACAAAGATCACAATCCATCTTGAACATTATTCTTTTAAATATTATGTCTTCAAGATCTAAGTAAATGCTACAAGAAAGTAATTCAACTGCTGAGTTGCAATTTATTTTACCCCCCAAATTAAAAAAAAATCCCGCCTCTTACAGGCACAGTTTGACCACAAACTCTTCAGGTACAATATCTATAAAAGCTTCCTTTCATTATACAGCCAATTAAGATGATGTGTTTGTTGCTGATGAAACCTAATGCAGAGACTTGCTTCCTTCCAATAAACACCTTCTACTAAGAAGCCAAATTAGCAAAACTTTTTAATTGCTTCTATTCCACAAAGGGCTGCACAAAGATGTTGTGAAGTTGCTAATTCATTAAAGCCAATCACCTGATACTAAACATCACCAGGTCTTTGTAAAGTGTCCAGAAAAGGACTGAAAGTGACGGTGTGTCAAAATTAAATGTTAAAGATACAAGGAGCTTGGTAACCAGTTTGAAGGTTTACATTTTGGAATGAAAAATAGCAGGGCATTCTGTAAACCTAATTTCTCAGGTGCCTCCAATAAAGCTTTCAGCATCTGTTTGTATATTATCAAATAAAATTTCAAACAGAGGAAATATTTTTTTCTTGAACCTTTACAACTACACTTCCAGAGGTGCATGTTGATAGGAAGCACTAGGCCTGAGAATTGCAGAAGCATGTGGTTTATAATACTGTATATAATATAATATAATATAATATAATATAATATAATATAATATAATATTAATCAGTGGTAATGAAAGGATTAGATCTTTTTACTCAACTGTTAAATATTCATATTGCCATAACTACCTGTGATTAATACTTTTGCATTTTGTTGTTGTTACATGTTTTCAAGTTAACTATCATTTATGGCAGCCCAAGTTTCTAGTTTTCTTGGTAAGATTTATTCAGTGGAGGTTTGTCACTGCCTCTCTCTGAGGCTGAGAAGATGTGACTTGCCGAAGTTCACCAGTAGGTTTCCATCACTCAGTAGGGACTCAAACCCTGATCTCCCAAAATCCTAGTCCACTTCTCAAACTGCTATTTTTCTTTTGCAGAATTGATTTATACTCCTTGAAGCAATATTTTGAATCCTCGGCTCTCCCATGTAGCAGGACTACGCTTAGATTTGGGTAGCTGGGTGGTACATGAGCTAGACTATCCATGTACCATGTAAACTCTGTCAATTATTAGCTGAGCTCAGAAAATGTATCTTTTTGAACGATAACTTCCAGAATCCCCTAGCTCTCAAGACCAGTGCAAAAAAGATGATTGTGTGCCCATGTGTGCCATATTTTTCCATAACCTGTTATTGTGGCAAATGTGAGCAGTTTGACACTATCTGTACTTAAGCAAGGAAACAACAGCAGTGGCATGAATGCCTGGCTTTGAGGGTCCTCAGAGCCAAGGCATTATGAGAGATGTCACTTGGACAATCACATTTTCTGAGTCAAAATCAGGCATTCAAAAAATATGTGATTCAGGGTCAGCTGCCTTCTCCTCTTGTTGCCACCCTGCCACTTCTTCTTTTTCTCTCCCCCCCACCCCCAAAGATGTTTTCCAATGTCTGATTATTAGAGTGAGGGGTTTTCCACATAATGTAAAATATAAAATTGCATTTCAGTTTCTTGACACAAGGCACAGATGGTATAAAGGGCTATATAACTAACACAATTTGCCTTAGCTGAAGACTTGGGCTTGCAAGAAAGAATCCAATAACTAACAATCTACATGGGAGGAGATCCTAAAATAAATGAATTAAGAACTGTGGAAGAGATTACCAACATATTGTTGATCCATGAATCTGAGTTAATATCAAGAAAATAAGTTAGATGCATCTCATTAAAAGCTTACCATTATACTTGCATGTTTGACTAATTCTCAAATATTGAAATACAGCTGATATATTTAAACCCTTAAAAATAAATAAAGATTCAAGAAATGCCAATGATATTGAATGGAACACTGGATTGTTTCGTTGTAACATAGTGAAGATGAGCCAGAAATGGATACTGGAATACTATTTGCTTGCAAAACAGAGCATGCAACAAAAACTTGATATAATATTGTACAACTCTTATTTTATATGCATTTCCTAAAAATATATCTGAAATCATAAATTTACTTCTTGAGCATGTCATTAGTTAAAATTAGATTGGCATGTACCAATGCCTCTACCATGGCATAGTAATCCTTCTCCAGGGAAATCCAACTGGCTCTCTTTCTTGAAGCATCTGTAAAAGTTATAACCCCCTTTTTGTTCTTGAAGACCTTTCAAAATATGTATTTATTGGGTTAAATGGGTATACTTACAGTAAAGGTAAAATGGTAAAAGTATTCCCCGTTGACAGGTTGTCAAGTTGTGTCTGGACATAGGGAGCGGTGCTTATCTCCATTACTAAGCCAAAGAACCAGCATTGTCAGAGACTACTCTGTGATAATATTGCCAGCATGATTGCACAGAATGCTGTTTACCTTCCACTGAAGTGGTACCTATTTATCTACTTGCATTTGCGTGTTTTCAAACTGCTAGGTTGGCAGAAGCTGGGACTAGTGATGGGAGGTCACCCCATCATGCAGCACCCGGGTCTCAAACAGCCAATCTGTTGATCTTGCAATCAACAGAGTCAGCATCTTAACCACTTGAGCCACTGCATCCCCTTGTTGTTGTTATTAAATGCCCTCGAGTCAATCTCAACTCATGGCAACCCTATGGATGAGACATCTCCAAGACCCTCTGTCCTCCACTGCCTGCTTAATGCCTGCAACCTCATACCCATGGCCTCCTTAATAGAATCCATCCATCTGGCATGTAGACTTCTTTCTTCCTACTTCTCGCCACCTTCCCCAGCATTATTGTTTTTTTTCAAAGAGTCCTCTCTTCTCATGATGTGTCTGAAGTACGACAGTCTCAGTTTTGTCATCTTGGCTTCCAGCGAGGTTTCCAGTTTGATCTGTTCTAGGACCCATTTATTTTTCTTTTTGGCTGTCCATGGGATCCTCAGCACTCTTCTCCAGCACCACATCTCAAAGGAATTGATTTTTTCCCTATCATCTTTCTTAACTGTCCAGCTCTCACATCATACATGGTAATAGGAAATACCATGGCTTTTATGATTCTAACTTTTGTGCTGAGTTGTAAATCTTTGCATTTTAGAATCTTTCGTAGCCGCCCTCCCCATGCTTAGGGCCAATGTAGACAGCCCCAAGGGGTGGCTCTGTGCGCCCCTGGGAGTGCTGGATCGTGGCCACAGCAACCACACACCACAGCCCCGATTCGGCTTTTTTACGCTCCCACAAAAGCTGACAAATGCTGCTCCTTTTGGGGGCAGTAAAAAGCCACCCTTAGAGCCACTGCTGTCACTCTTTTGTTGGTGCAGCATGTGCCGCACATTATGCGGTTGGGCGCGTGGAGTCGGGGCAGAGTCGGGGCAGCCAGCATGCAGTCACCCTGCCCCAACTCCACCCCAGCCTGGCCCTTTAGACTGGTCTGCATTGGCCCTTAGTCTTCTTCTGATTTCTTGACTGTAGTCCCCATTTCTATCAATGTTTGATTCCAGGTAGGAGAATTCTTTTACTATTTCTATTTCTTCATTGTCTAGGTTGAACTTGTGAAGATCCTTGATGGTCATTTGTTTTCTTTATGTTCAGCATTCAGCTTGCCTTTGCACTTTCTTCTATGATCTTCCTTAGTAGGTGTTCCAGGTCTGTGAGGCTTTCAGCTAGTATTATGCTGTCATCTGCATATCTTAGATTGTTGATATTCCTTCCTCATATTTTCACTCCTCCTTCTTCTGTGTCCAAGCTTGTTTTTCTTATAATATGTTCTGCATACAAGTTGAACAGATAGGGTGAAAGGATGCAGCCTCGTCTGACCCTTTTGCCAATTGGGAACCATTCTATTTCTCCATGTTCTGTTCTGAGAGTAGCCTCTTGTCCTGAGTGCAGATTCTTCATCAGTACTATTAGATGTGCTTGCACTCCCATGTCTTTAAGGGTGTTCCATAGTCTTTCATGGTCTATGCAGTCAAAGGCTTTGTTATAGTCTATAAAGCGCATGCTGATTTTCTTTTGGAATTCCCTGGTGTGCTCCATTAGCCATCATATGTTTGTAATGTGATGCCTAGTGCCTCTTCCTTTTCTGAACCCTGCTTGGACCTCTGGGATCTCTCTTTCCATGTATGGTTGGAGTCTGTGTTGCACAATTTTGAGCATGATTTTGCTTGCATGGGAGATCAGTGCTATGGTTCTATAGTTGCTGCAGTCTCTCATGTCTCCCTTTTTGTGTGGATGGGGATCTATATTGATTGCTTCCAATCTGTTGGCCCATTTCAGTGTACACATTTAAATCAATGAGCCACTTCATGGAGTCTTCAGCACAATCAGATGGAACCTTTTAAGCAGCTTCTTCCTATTATTGAGGGACCTGGTTCTATTGTTCCCAAGGAAAGATACCTGACTATTAATCCTGAAATAGTTATCTGTAAGCATGAAGGATGAAGGGAGACAAATCTCAGTTTCTTGCTTGCGTAGATAGGAGACAGGAAGACCAAACTCCTCCTGTTACTTTGTTAAGATCATTGCTGGAGGAAGAACACTCCTTTCTTTATATCCTTGGACCTGGTGCTAAGGTTTCTGGATCTCCTGATGTAGGATTGCAGCTTGCATTACAAAGGAAAAGAACACATACTCACAGAATATTTGAAATGCTGTGAGGGGCAGAGATCTTGCTGTAAAAATATTTTCCTTTCATACATTTTGCAACCCCCCCAAAACAAAAACACAACCCTCCGCAACAAAACCCCAAAAAACCAAAATCTAGAGATGTGACTACCTGCAAAATGTATCTGCATATGCTCAGCAAGAAGTTCTGGATGGTAGTAAAGGATGTCCAACCTTCAGTTCTAAGCAACAGCCCCTTATTTCTGTTAATTGGGGTCCTTCCACTTTATGGAATTACAACACTATGGTCCCACTTTAACTGTCATGGCTGCATCCTGTTGTTTGTAGTTTGGCAAGGCACTTGCAGAGAATTCTAAATAACCCTCCTTAAACTACAAACCACAGGATTCCATGCAATGGAATTGTGGCAGTTAATAGAGTCATAGTGCTACAGTTCTATAGTGTGGAAGGGCCCCTAGGTCAAGATAGCACTTCAGAAAGGATAATTGCAATATTTTTGCATATCCTCACAAATGTACTCAGATGGATTTTTCCCATTATAAGGACGTTATCACACGTGGGCCAGAAAGTGAAAATAAAGTGGA
>CM034708.1:175959500-175974867 GCA_020142125.1 Phrynosoma platyrhinos | reverse complement strand
GCCAGTGAAGCTGTTTCAGTACAGGAGTTATATGCTCCCTATAATTGGCTCTGGTCAGCATTCTGTCTGTGGCACTTTGAACCTGCTGGAGTTTCCAAACACTTTCCAAAGGCAACCCCACGTAGAATGTATTACAGTAGTCCAAATGGGATGTAACCAAGGCATGTGTCACCGTAGCCAGATCTGACATCGCAAGGAATGGGCACAGCTGGTGCACTAGTTTTAACTGTGCAAATGCATTCCTGGCCACTGCTGAAACTTGGGCATCCAGGCTAAGAGTGGAGTCCAGGAGCGCACCCAAGCTGCGAGCCTGAAATTTCAGGGGGAATGTAACCCCATCCAGCTCAGGCAAAGCCTCAATTCCCTGATCTGCCTTATAACTGACTAGGAGCACTTCTGTCCTGTTCTGGATTAAGCTTCAATTTGTTTACCCTAATCTAGTCCATTACTGACAGCAGACACTGGTCCAGCACAGAGCCAACTTCCTTGGAGTCAGATGGAAAGGAGAGACAGAATTGGGTGTCGTTCACATACTTATGACACCACACCCCAAACTGCTGACCTCTCCCAGCAATTTTGTGTAGATGTTAAATAACATGAGGGACAACACAGAATGTAAAAGGCCCCTGACCACTTTAAACAGCTCCACTGGACAACACTATGCAGATACAATGGTGGCAGAGAAGAATAGTTTCTTTGCTGCCACCACTGCCACAGCATAGGCTTTCCAATGAACAACAGCATAGGCTTTCCAGTGAGCAATGTTCTGTAGGATTCATTCTGAGTCTTCCACCATCATCGCTCTAGTTTCCGTCCCACTCATTTCATCACCATCAGCTCACTGGTAAACCAGGGGGCATGTCTGGCTCCACTTTGTGAGAGGGAACACTTAGGGGCGATTGTATCCACCATCTTGGCCATTTCCCTATTCCAGAGATCAGCCAGGGCTTTGACAGGATCACCTGCCAAGGCAGCAGGAAACTCCTAAAGAGCCATCAGAAATCCATCCAGATCCATAAGCCTCCTGGGGTAGACTATCTTAATTGGCCCTCCACCTCTGTAGAGGCTCTGAGTCCCAGTGAATATAGACCCTACTAGGTAGTGATCAGTCTACAGAGAGTTCCTCCACTCCCAGATCACTATCATCCTGCCCTGAACAGAAACTCAGGTCCAGAGTGTGTCCCGCTACATGGATGGCCCCAGCAGCCCCTTTAAAAGGCTGCTTTTCCACCACCTCCTCCACCGGCAGTGGAGCAGATGAGCCGTGATGGGACATGGAGGCCCAGCAGCCCCTTTAAAAGGCTGCTTCTCCAGCACTTCCTCCACCGGCATCTGAGCAGCTGAGCCGTGACGGGACGCGGAGGCCCAGCAGCCCCTTTAAAAGGCTGCTTTTCCACCACCTCCTCCAGTGGTTAACAGAACAGCCACGGCGGCAGTGACACAAATTGGAGGCCGAGGCAGAGGTGCTAGGGCTGCCAGGGACCAACACCTTCCCCAGCAACAACACAGCTGTGGCTGTAGCGTGGCCGGAGAGACCAGGGCTGAGGCGAAGGCGCTAGGGCCACCAGGGACCAACATTCTCCCTTAGCAGCAATACAGTGGTGGCTGCAGTAGTAGGGGCAGGAGGGGGAGGAATGAAGGCTTTGAAATTGGTACATATCCTCCACTGACTGGAGAGAAGCCTTCAGTTTAATCCTAGAGGCCCCCCCTATGGAGTGGGCCAGTAGCCTTACCATCCAGGAGAAGAAGACAAATCTGTCCTTGGCCCTTCCTCCACCTGAATTAACACTGCTGTATATTGACATTGAAAAATTGTGTATTTTTTAAATTGTATATTTTTAATTATTGTCATTTAATCTGTTTAGTTTGATTTGTTCTTGGGGGATGGGTGGATGTGGGAATGAGGAATGGGACTTGAATTTATTTTATTTGTTCTGATGTTTTGAAATGTTGTACGCCACCCTGATTGCCTGGCAGAGGGGTGGGATATAAATAAAAATTATTATTATTATTATTATTATTACTTGGGATAGCCACATGGTTGTCAGGGCAGACATGACATCCCGAGCTGCTCCTGACAGTGTAGTCTCTTCATGAATGTTGAAGTCTTCCAGCACAACGAGCTGAGGCAACTCCAATGCCATTGCAGAGACCAACTCCTTCAGCTCAGGAAGGGAGACTGTTGTGCAGCAGGGTGGGTAGTACACCAACAGAATCCCTATTCTGTCCCGACCAACCACCTTTAAGTAGACACACTCATATCCAGTATCCTGTGGAATAGGGCACTTGGTAAGGGAGATGGAATCCTGATATACCACTCCATCTCCACCTTCCCACCCCCCAGGTCTTGCCTGCTGCTGTACGAATATTCCAGCTGGACAAAGCTAGGAGAGATTACTCCCTCCCCCAGTTTCATCTAGCCATGTCTCTGTAATATAAGCCAGGTCAGCATGCTCATCCAGGATCAAGTCCTGGATCATTTGCTGACCTGGCATTGTGCAGCAGTATTTTCAGCCCAGGGAGCCTGCTGCCAAGGCTATCCAGGCTATTTGAATTGGGGGCCAGCTTGGGAGTAACCAGTCTCCTGTATGTCTCCCTCTTACCAGAGTGATAGCACTGACTCCCCCTACTGTATCTCCCCCTGCCCATTACTGTTGTAATGGCTGCTCCCTGGGCTGTTTCCTCTCCCTTGCCCTCCTTCCAGCACACATTGTGCTGCTGGCAGGCCAGTTGTTTGCGGATTACCACCCAAACCAATAACCTCTTCCCAATAAATCAGAGGGACTGGCCCTCACCCTTGGCAGTGACCCCATGGGCAGCAGGCCACCACAGCAGTTACCCAGCTTTTCTCCCCTTGGGGAGGTCTTATGCACACCTGCACACCTGCACAGAAGAAGTCACAAAAGCCTCTTTCATGCAAACTGCTGTGCATGCTGGCAGCAGGTGTACATGCAGCAGAATCCATTTATTGTCATAACAGGACAGTTGCTGGGGTGCATGCGTAGGGTTACAATTAGGGTAAGGGTTAGTGTTCTAATATTCAAGTGCACCTTGCCATTACCATCCCCTGAGGGTGAGAGTGTGTGACATGCCCAGGATCACTTACTTGGCCGCAAATTGTACATACCCCAGAATGCATCACCTAGTATATTGGCAGTCCTTCCCCCCAACACTTTTGCATTCTCCCCCCATTGGAAGAGGGGTCATCTTATATGGCGAGTATATCCCAAACTCTATATTTTAACTGGAAAAGTTTGGGGTCGTCTTATACGCCCAGTCGTCTTATACGCCAGAAAATATGGGTATATTAATTTTTATTAAAGTAGTGATTGGAGGAAATAGCTTATTAGACTTTTTGAAGAAGATAGTACATTTCTTATGGGAAAAATACATTTTTTTAAGAAGGATATTGCACATAAAATCATATTGATGATTAAATGAAAGGGATAGTGCAGGAATGTGGGCAAAGATTCCAAACTGTTGTTTTGACAGTATCTCTTTTGCACAAAAATCCATTTGGGCTGTTTGGTCAATATCTCTGTAGCTGTACTGGGAGTGGAAATGTGTGCCTTCCAAGATGTAGTTGGACTGCAATTCCCATTAGCTCAAAGCAGCATGGGAGGTGCAAGCCAACAACATCTGGAGGACTATGCATTCCCCAAACTTGTGGTGTACAAATATTCTGATAAACCAACATCTTGTATTCGGTAAGGAAGTTATCCATCATGTTTTTCACTACTAGAAGCAATTTGTAGTATATGAACACATTAACATCCCATATATACATTTAGAAAAATTCATTGTTATATCTGAAATTTGATAATATTTTAACATATAAGCCTATTTACAGTGTTAGCGTAAAAATAAGATGTAATTTGTTCAGTCAAGATGGGTATCTTGTCATAGACATGTGATAAGAAGTTGTTGAAACATATCATATTGGTTTGTGGGACCACCTGTTATAAGCATCTGTTGAGTGTCTGTGCTTTCTGACAGCATTTTATATATATATATATATATATATATATATATATATATATATATATATAATCAAATAGAGTTTTTTAAAAAATAAACAAACATAGTGCATTTACTGACAACTGTAACTGGTCTGTGAAATGCAGTTGTGGAAATTAAATGGACACATATTAGATAAATCTTTGGTTGAATGATAGTAACCAAGGAAAGGTTACATGATGGGTCTGAATGTTTGAAAGCCAAAACCTTACTAATACATTTAGTTTGTTGTTTTTGTTGTTGACTGCCTTCGAGTTGATCTCGACTAATGGAGACCCCATGGATGAGACACCTCCAAGATCCCCTGTCATCTTCTGCTCCGGTCCTGTAGGCTCAGGCCCATGGCCTCTCTGATTGAGACCAGCTGTCTGGCATGTGGTTCTCCCCTCTCTTTCTACTACCCTCTATCTTTTCTAGTATTTGTCTTTTCCAGTGATTCATGCCTTCTCATGATGTGGTCAAAGTATAACAGCCCCAATTTAGTCATACCGTCTTCCAGGAAGAGTTTGGGCTTGACCTGTTTTAGAACTTGTTTGTTTGTCTTATTAGCTGCCCATGGTATCCTCAGCACTCTTCTCCAGCACATCTCATATGGGTTTATTTTCTTTCTAGTAGCTTTCTTCATTGTCTAGCTCTCATATTCATACATAGTGGTGGGGAATATTATGGCTTGGAAAATCCTCCTTAGCATTCAGAGTTATATCTTTACACTTTAGGATCTTATCCAGTCCTTTCCCAGCTGCCTTCCCTATCCTGATTTTCTTCTACTTTTTTGACTATAGTCAAGAAACCTATTCTGTTTGATCCAAGGTATGGAAACTCTGACTATTTCAGTTTTCTCATTATCTAGGATGAATTCTGACAGATCTTCCATGGTCATTATGTTTGCTTTCTTAATGTTCAATATTAAGTCTACTTTGGCACATTCCTCCTTTGCTTTCTTTATTAATTGCTCCAGGTCTTGTTGGTTTTTGCTAGTAGTATTGTATCATCTGCATATCTTAGGTTGCTAACGTTCCTTCCTCTGATTTTCACTCCTCCTGCCTCTGAGTCTAAACCTGCTCTGTGTATGATATTTTCTGCATACAGGTTTCATAAATAGTATACAGCCTTGCCTGACCCCTTTGCCAATTGGGAACCATTCTGTTTTTCCATATTCAGTTCTGATGGCTTCCTCCTGTCCTAATATGTATATCTAGATATACATATTGAGTAAATTACTTTATTTCAGCCTGGTCAAGGTATACCTGACAGATTTAATTTTTGCACACCATGGAAGCCACCTCCATTTTGTTTTAGTAGCATGAGGCTTAAGTTACACTTGTGATGTTCCCTTTAATGGATGATTGATGTAGTACTTAATCGTGAGGTTGTTTTAATTGTTTCAGATATGTACACAACTTCTGTTGAATCCTAAGTTAAAGTATTTAGGGGTAGCTGTGTTGGCTATTTAGCAAATTCAAACAAAAATCTGTCAGTGATACTTTTATTGGCCAACCAAAATGCACAATATACTTGTTGCAAGTTTTAGAAGCTCCGTGGGCTTCTTCATTAGGCAAGATGTTGCTAACCAAACAGGAGAAAAACAATTGGAGATGTTAGTCAGATGCCTACATGTTGTTTCAGTCTTTAGTTAAGATGGTATATGGTGGGGAGGATATCTTTTGCAGACAGGCTCCTCTTCCTCTTGGCCCTTTGGCTATATGGAGATTCTCAAAGTCCAGGAAATTTAAAACTATATGCATCTCAATAGGGACCCCTCTTTTGCAATCTAATAGGTCTCCATTCCAGTGACTTCACAGGCCTCTTTGTAGCAGAGAATAATGGATTCCTCAAGAAGTCTCCATGTTTTTGCATCAGGAATATTTTGGTGGATGTAGAGATAAAACATGCGAATTCAGTCAAAATTTAAAAAGAAAAAATGTTAAAGGCTATAGTTCTACTCCTAGCTGTGCTAGAATGTCAGCACAACTGTTACTTTAACACTTTTTATAGACAAGAAATTATGAGTCTTCATATGCAAACAAATGAAACTTTATAATTACAAATATTCAGCTGAATTAATATTTCAAAATGTATAAAGTATAAGAAATGCAAACCATTTATCCCCATTTCTATTTTCCTTGCAGAGCCTGCTAGCTTTTAATATATATTATTACTTAAAATAACAACTAAGGTTCCCTTGAATTGATTAAATAGCCAAATTGTCTAACCCTTGTATTCAAATTGATAGAGCACAGGCCACATAAGTGTACTGTTGGTTTGCCCTTTTCATTATGTTATGACATGGTGATAGAGTGCCTCATTATTAAACCATTCTGTTAACAAAGTTGGAACTAGATTGCTAAAAATGAAGATACACAGATATTCTATAACACAACATTACATATCCTGCTCAGTTACACATCTTATGAGATAACATTTTTCTTAAACACAAATGCTGTTCTCTACTACAGGTAAGCCTTAAGTATTAACTCTTTTTACATTACTGGATGTGTCTCTGTCTGCAGTAGCAAAGTGTTCTCATTTTTGGCAACACTTTCCTGTCAGTTTTCTTCATTGTTCAGCTTTATATCTATATATAGGAGAAAAAAAAGGTGCTATGGTTTGGATGATCTTGACTTGGGCATTTAACCATATGCAGTATTTTTACACTTAAGAACCTTAGTTTCTCCATAACTAATCCTTCTAGCTCTTAGTATTCTATTTTGATTGATGACTGAGCCAAAGTATACAACATTTTTAACAATGTTGATGACTTCACCTTTAACTTTAAAGCTATATAAATCTTCTGTATTCATTATTTTTGTCATTTTAATATTCAGCAGCAATCTAGCTTTCTTCTTTAACTTTTGCCAGTGGTTGTTCCAAGTCTTTGCCGTTATTCTGGATTTAAACAATTTAGGCCTTTTTGTTGTTTTCTGTTCACTTGGCAGCACTGTTAGACAAAATGCAATACAAAGATGATGGATATGGCACCTATATTGGCAGGAGCAGACATACTCCAATATTTTCCAAGCAAGTATCCAGTACTACTCTATACTAGGTTTCACAGATCTCTCTCTCTCTCTCTCACACACACACACTTTTAAACACATTCCTATTCCCGAGACAGAAAATATTGGAACAGTGGGTCAGCCCTGTGACATATTAATCAGCCATTTCTTCCCCAAAGCACAGGGACTGTAGAGTGTTTGTAAAAACCATCACTCTGATTAGACAATGGAACTGTCAGAACTACGAAACTGCTCTCTCTGCCCTGGATCTTTCCCTGTATGGATTGCTCAGGAAGAAATTATTATTTACTTATTTGAGACATGCTGTCTGTGCCTCTGTGTCCCTCTGAATTCATTTGTTAAGGAATTTTCTAGAGTGATAAGATTCAGATTTGGTCACTTTGATTTGGTGGTCTCTTGAATGTGACCAAATTAGTCCCATCCTGTTTTCAGATATGTCTAAGGGCTGGAGCAAACAAGCAGGTAAAAGTGGCTTGATCTTGCTTTTTCCAAAAATGGGTTGAAACCCTGCTGCCCACATGGCCCACTACTAAGGTGGTCTGAATACGCACAGGCTGACTGCACGGTGCAATATCAAGCTGCGCCACTGGGTAATTTTTTGTTGCTCCCCACCAAACATTCACACCACTGCACAAACACACCACCTGTGACTTCCAAGCACCTCCCATGTCTGCTCAGATATAATCTCATTGGATTTCACATGCCATGCTCTGCCTACACAGGGCATCAGGATGTGGGTGATACATTGGCAAAGCACAATCCTGACAGTTCCCCATACATGCCCCCTTCGCCCCAGCTCCCCCGTTGGACTGTCTGGTTTGTGAATGTTGTAATTACATCCATTGGAGTTATTGCAATTTCATTTCTTTGCTTTGTCACAGCCCTGCACTTGCAGATGAGCATTAATATGCAGGTGTGAAGATGCACATCGTCTGGGCTAAGCTGGAGTATCCCGGCTTTTTACTCCAATGTTTAGCCCTGAAGCACAGCTTCAGTCTGGCTTCCAGCCTCTTTGGAGGAATGCATAATATAAATAACCCACCTTCAAAGCATCCAGAAGCTGCTTTATTTTGCCTGTCTGTTTCACTCTGATATCTGAAACACACTCTCATAACAGAGGTCTTTGGTCTGGTAACTCTGACACAGTCAACCCTGAAAAATTTCGTTAACTGTTTATTATTGTCCTGATTTCTACTTTGAATTGAGTTGCCTCAGGATCCAGTTCAATTTTGATGGGCATTTATGAGCTGATTTTTCATATTGTTTGGAAGTTGGCAGTGTTGTGATTGTTTTTTGGGATCTTTGAGAATTTTCTTCCACAATGAAAGAAATGAAGCTAGCAACTCAGGGAAAAAAGTGCTTGGTACAATGAGCAATCATTAATTATTTCAGGTAATAGAAGGTCATTAATTTCTCTTTTTAGTAACTACTTGTTTATACTGAGGACAAGGTCAATATTTATATAGAATTGATGTTTCTAAGTTATTTTTGCATTCCACATCAATTTGGTGAAGAGATTCTAAATCTCATGTTTTCTTGGTAATCCTCTGACAAGCTTGTAGTTTCACCATAACATTAATATTTCCCTGAAGAAACCTCCTTAGTGGAAAAAATACCACCTTAGTGTGAATATCTCTCTTCATTATTCTTCAACCCAGCCATAATCATTCTTTGTTTCATGTGAAGTCAAGACAGTCCTTTATATTTGTCTTTTGGATGCACAATTTTCCAGAGCTGATGGACTAAATCAGGGGTAGGCAACCTTTCCCCTTTAAGGGCCGAGAGACTTCAGCTCCCATAATCCCAGGACCTATTGGTCAACATGGGACTATTGGCCAACATGGCTGAGGCTTCTGGGAGCTGAAGTCCCTTGGCCCTTAAAGGGGAAAGGTTGCCTACCCCTGGACTAAATTATATCTGCAGTATTCAATGTCTAGAAGAAATAGATACACAGATGTTCCTAAACACACAGTTTTGTTTTGGTAGTCTGGTAATAGCTTTTACTTTTTAAATTTTTATTTTTAATGTTTAAGTTTGAATTAATATTCAGATTTGGTGTTTCATCACCCAAATGAATCAATGTACTATTGGCCTCCAATCTTGTTCCCTTGTTCTCCTGTCTCACAGAATGTATGAGGTTCTTTCAGTATGAAAAAATGCAAGTAGCCCAGTCCATTGCACATTTAGTCAGAAATATCTCACTGGTCTTGATCCAAAATAATTGTGAATAGGATTACAATCCCAAAACTGTTATCTTGAACATCTAGTTCATTTGAAATCAATGGAATTTATTTCATATACAAAGAAACAAGATTCTAGTCTTTTTTCTTCAGTGCATCCAAGGCCCTAATTTTGCATATAAGTAGACGACGACAGATTGGAATATGATTTTTGAGATTCTGTTATTAAAAACATCCAGTTAGGTTGCATTCAAAATGCTCAGAAACAATTTTCTGTCTTCTACCACCAGGAGGGGCCATAGTTACAACCATGGCCATGTCCTTGACTAGTGTCAAATTACTTTGCTTCTTGCATAAAAAGCATGAATGGTTTTTAAAAAGAGTTTATATATTGAACTACAAATACCACCACCATCTCATAACAACATTATCACATGTTTCCTCTTTTACAGCTAATATAAAACATATTATCCTTGTATTATTAATATACTGTGAGAAATAGAATGGACGCTACCCTTAAAATAAGGGCAAGGTAATTATTTGTTTTGGAAAAGGTAGAAGGGTGAGCTTTTCACATATTGCTGTTAAAAAAGCAATGGTGCTTCTGATGTGTTTTGTTTTTGTTTTAAACAAAGAGATTCTTAGACAAAGTACATTTTCACTGAAGTGAACAAATAAAGATAAACAGGCAATCATGTTACTACATGAAGATTCTAGATTGGGACACATAAGGCTGTGATTATCAAGCCACCTAGAATCAAACTAACTGAACAAATTGGGACAACTTATAAGGACACAAACTGAACACACCAAGAATATGATCAGGGCTGAGGAGAGGGAACAAAATTGTGAGAAGCCCACACTGCTGGTGGGCCCAGGCCTCTGGGAACCTAGAGTAAAATAAGAAATATATTACAAAATAATAATTGGTATCTCAGGTGACCTGATAATGGCAGCAATGTCTGTTGTTAAATCTCGAATAGATTAAACCTGAAATCTCACTGAAAGACAAGGTGATCAAACTGAGGCTGTTGAACTTTGGACACATTATGAGAGGGCATGACTCTTTAGAAAAGACAATAATGCTAGGAAAGGTGGAAGGAAGTAGAAAGAGAGGAAGACTGCATGCTAGATGGATAGAGTCTATTAAGGAGTCATGAGTTTGAATTTTCAGGACCTAAACAGAGCAATGGAGGACAGGGAGTCTTGGAAATGTCTCATCCACAGGATTGCCATGAACCGGGGTTGACTTGAGGGCAGTTAACAACACCAAATAAGCACCAACATTTATTAACATGAATTGACATGGCAAAGTGCTACATCTTTGCTTCTTGCATAAAGAGCAAGGGATAAGTTGTTTTATTATGTTATTACAGTTTGTTATGGATTTGTTTTATATGCAATTGTTGTGAGCCGCCTTGATTGGCCAAAGGCAAAAGGTGGGGTATAAAAATAAAGATTATTATTATTATTAGTAGTAGTAGTAGTATGAGTATTATCTGTCTTGAGAGTTGTACCACAACTACTAGGACATATACCTCATATATGAAGTCTCAGTTTCAGTCTCTCTCTCTCCATCCCTCTCCCTCTTTCTGTAGTCTCTCAGACTCTATATATGTAATTTCTGGATCACACTTGATGGGCCCTGGTTCACATTTGGGCAACAAACATTTCCTACAATTTTCTCAAAGAAACAGTACACCAGAACAGTAGATATGGATACAATTAATATATAAGTGTGTTGCCTCTTCTTATCTGGTCTGTGACTAGAACATAACCAGTCTACATGTGCTTTGCCATTGCTTTAAGAAAGAAAGAGAAAATGCAAACAAGATAAAACAAACCCAGCACCACTTAAGGCAAATTTGTTTAGCTTGGACTTCCTTTGAAACTCATATGGGGGATTTGAAGCAGGTGAAGGCTGGTTATTGGATACTGAAGCATTATTATTAGGAAGAAAAAAATAATGATTCTGCTAAAGCTGAAGAACAGGGATGCACAAGCACCAGTCAGAATAAATATTAATTGATCTTATAACTCATTTTATTTGTGACAGGATGTATTTGTACACTTTGCACATCAGAATAAGTCTTAAAATTTCTTCCATTTTTGTAGACAAAATATCAAAAATAGAAAGCTTTGAAAGTTTTAGATGAGAAATATGAGTTTTTGTGGAACCCAGTTACAAGATAACTGAAAACCAGACTGAAGTCATTCACAAGTCACTCGCTGAAGGGAATCATGTTGATGTCACAATAGACTTGTCTGAAGAAATGAAATATCTGAAAGAAAATGCATTTGGCTAACCTCAGCGAAGCTATTTTGGAACCAATGAACATCTCAGATAAGATTCATGAACTTTCAAACTTATTTCCATATATTGTGTAGAACTGCATATCTTTTGCACACTACCAGTGACTGTAACTGAAGCAGAGAGGTCATTTGGTACTCTCGCACATGTTAAGAACTGCCTCACGTCAGCCATGTGTAGTAAAGAATAAATACAGATTTGGAAACCTTGGCCCACTGAATCAAAAGATGCATGAAAACTAAACTTTTGAGGATATAAAGTGCTCCTAGAAAAGTCTGCAAATCACTGTTAAATGTGTTGTAGACACATAGACTGTTTTGATTCAACTGTATTAATGCTACTTATTTACTAGTTTAGTAATGTAGTAGTTTAGTTTAGAAGTAATGTAGTAGTAGTTTAGTAGGGATGTAGAGGCTCAAATGGTTAAGACACTGACTCTGTTGATTGCAAGATCGGCAGGTTAGCAGTTTGAGGTCTGAGTGCTGCATGATGGGGTGAGCTCCCATCACTAGTCTCAGCTTCTGCTAACCTAGCAGTTTGAAAGCATGCAAATGCAAGTAGATAAATAGGTACCACTTTGGTGGGAAGGTAAACTGTTCTGTGCAATCATGCTGGCCACATGATCACAGAGTAGTCTCTGACAAGAGTGGCTCTTCAGTTCAGTAATGGAGATGAGCACCGCCCCCTACAGTTGGACACAACTTGACAACCTTGCCAACAGGGATTACCTTTACTTTATTTTTAATGTAGTAGTACTAAAAATTTTACATTTATTAATTGGGATTGTGAAAAATGTTATTTTTAATAAATGTATTAACTATCCTGCTCCAATAAATGTTTTCCATTTATTTTCGAACTTTCTCACCCTAAGTGAAACCTATGCCTCTTATACAAACAGTAGAAAGTAGTAACATTTGCTTTGTTTGAAGACTTTAGGAGGTGGAGTCCTGATGCATGCATCTGGGTCTACAGCTAGCTTGAAATATGATTTATTCAAGAGGTGATACTGGGGAAAAAGCTGGAAAAGCAAGAGGGATACAGTTTCAATGTACATGCCTCTAAGTAAATGTAAGAAGGATTACTGTGTTACCACAGATGAATAGTCAAAGGGGAAGCAGACCAGCAAAAAGAGCTGGTGTTTTGGCGGCTTGGGGTTGTGGTGACCACCTGCCACCCACCCTGCCCCCAGGGTGGTGTCATGCTGCCCGCCTGCCCAGATGGCAGGCAGTGTGGGGATGCTGTTGCGGTGCAGCAATTACATGCTGGGTCCTGCAAGAACAGAGAAGAGCAGTGGCAGCAAAAGGGGTGCCTTTTTCCTGGTGCAAAAAGGAGTGGCATTTGCTGCTTCATTCTGTGTTGGAAAAATGCCAGATTGGAGATGCAGTGTGTGGTTGCTGTGGCCCCGACCTAGTGAATAAAGGGGCAGTGCAGGGCCACTCCTTTGTGGTGGTCTGTTTTGACCCAAAATCTTTCAGACTCGTCTCTGGCTGCACAGTTCTGTGCTGTATGTATATGTTTCAGACCACATAACACAGTCTGGTGATGGAATTGCTGCTCATTGCCTTACCTTTGCCAGAGTAAAAGGTAGCTGCTCTCTTCTGTACCCTTTTTTATTTCTTTATTCTACTCCCTTTCCCCCTCTATAATCTAGTCAGGTTCAAATTAAATGATACTTAAGTATAGATAAAGGGGATGGGGTGGCTTAGTGGTTAAGACACCAATTCTGATGATCGGAAAGTTGGCAGTTTGAGATCCGAGTGCTGCATGATGAGGTGAGCTCCTGCCACTAATCCCAGCTTCTGCCAACCTAGCAGTTTGAAGGCAGGAAAATGTAAGTAGATAGATAGGTACCACTTCGGTGGGAAGGTAACAGCATTTGGTGCTGTCATGCTGGCCACATGTCCATCAGAGCAGTCCTCGGACAATGCTGGTTCTTTGGCTTAGTAATGGAGATGAGCATTGCCCCCTACAGTCAGTTACGACTAGACATTCATGTCAAGAGACTACCTTTACCTTTACCTCCCTATCATACTCCCTATCCTACTAGTGTTGACTCTGACCCTTTGCATTGCACCCCTCCAAAGACTGATTCAATGGATGAGGGTGTGCAATGTGAAATGCAAGCACACGTCCCTCAGTTGTGATTGGATTCACAGTGGGGAGCCAAGATATAAAATCTTCTACTTCCCATACTAGTGTTCCAATCCCTAGCATGGATGAACTTTAATTCAGTGGTAGAATATATGCTTTTTATGCAGAGCACCTCAGATTCAATCTCCAGCACCTCCAGGTAAGGCTATTAAACTCTTGGGTAGGGATGTAAATCCTTGATATTTTCCCTCTGTGGAAGAAAATGAATGTTTCTTTGCAGTATTCTTCCTGTGTTTGAATATTATAATGCTGTAGATGAATTATTGTGTGGAGAAAAACACATAGGATTTGTGTATGTGTTTGCACGCGTGCGCGTGCACACAGAAAACAGGTTTTCTGCACAGAAAACATGGGGCTCTTGAACTAAAATCTCATGCTTTTATCTACACAGTTGTTTCTCCACAGCACTTGAGGCACTTGAGGAAGTTTGAGTACTGGGGAAAAATTGTGCCAAAGTCTTACTGCACTATTTTTCTCAGGGGTTTTGTCACTCTCAAGAACCCTGGTTTTTTTAAAAATTTTGAAACAATAATTGTGAATATTCTTTCCATCCCTAGTCCTGAAACTCAAGAGAGCCACTGTTAGCTGGTACTGGGATAGGCAGACCAGCAATCTGTCAAGAAAAGAGTCATGAGGATCTTGCCATGATAGGGTCACCTTAGGGTCTCCATACATCAGAAACAACTTGAAGGCACACAACACAGAGACACAGTTTGAGCACCACCCAACTCTGTTTTCTTTTCAACTCTGCTCCAAATTTATTCTGTCTATTTTCAGGTCTCTTCAGTATCTTATGGCAATTTCCAAGGATCCAAAAGGAATGTAGACCAAATATTCCACAGCAGGGGGCTACTACACAGATTATTATTATTATTATTATTTATTATTATTATTATTTTAAAATATACCCTGTTTTTCAATAAGACTTTTTGTAACAAGTTTAAATTGTTTTGGTTTTGTTGACTAGTCAAAAGTTATAAACCTACAACTAGATGCACAGAATCAACTGGTTATAGAGGTCCAAAACATTGTTATTGGGCCTTTGCAGATTGCCAGAAATAGTGCAAATTGAGTCCACTTTAACTGCTCTGGCTCAGTGCTAGGGAATCATGGGAACTGTAGTTTTTTCTGAGTCATTGAGCCTTCTCTGTCAGTAAGCTCTGGTGCCACAATAAACTACAGTTCCCATGATTCCCTAGCACTGAATCAGGGCAGTTAAAGTGGACTCAGTTTGCACTATTTCTGGCAGTCTAAAAAGGCCCATTTTTAGCTGCCCTTGAATCAGCCTTGTTTCACAGCAATCCTGTGGATGAGATATTTCCAAGACTCCCTGTCCTCCGCTGCTCTGCTCAAGCCCTGTAGACTCATGCCCATGACCTCCTTAATTGAGTCTAGCCAGCTGGTGAGTGGTCTTCCTCTCTTTCTTCTACCCTCAATCTTTTCCATCATTATTGTCTTTTGTAATAAGTCATGTCTTCTCATGATGTGGCTGAAGTAAGACAACCTCAATTTA
This sequence comes from Phrynosoma platyrhinos, assembly GCA_020142125.1. Lineage (NCBI taxonomy): Eukaryota > Metazoa > Chordata > Lepidosauria > Squamata > Phrynosomatidae > Phrynosoma > Phrynosoma platyrhinos. Next base: position 175,959,678 of record CM034708.1, on the reverse strand, counting down.
GCCATCTTGGCTTCTAGAGGTATTTCCAGCTTGACCTGTTCAGGGACCAATTTGTTTGTTTTTTTAGCTTTCTCTAGTATCCTCAGGACTCTTCTCCAGCTTGTTGTTGTTGTTGTTAATTGCCCTCAAGTTGATCTCAACTCATGGTTACCCTATGGATGAGACACCTCCAAGACCC
>CM034708.1:175948362-175959400 GCA_020142125.1 Phrynosoma platyrhinos | reverse complement strand
TGTATAGAGCTAACTGCCTAGCCCACCCCCTATTGACTTGCAAATGACTTGTTTCTCTGTATTCTGTTCCAAAAGTGGCCTATTGTCCTGAGTACAGGTTTCTCAATAGAACTATTAAGTGTATTGGCACTCCCATGTCCTTGAGAGCATTCCATAGCTTCCCATGGTCAATGCAGTCAAAGGCTTTGCTATAGTCTATAAAGCACACAATTATTTTCTTTTGGAATTCCTTTGTGTGCTCCATTATCCATTGTATGTTTGCAGTGTGGTCCCTAGTGCCTCTACCTTTCATGAAGCCTGTTTGGGATTTCTCTCCTCATATGTGGTTGTAGTCTGTGTTACAGTATTTTAAGCATAATTTTGCTTGTGGTAGATTAGTGCTATGGTCCTATAGCTGCTGCAGACTTTTGTGTCCCTCTTTTTGTGGGTGGGGATGTATATTGGGCATTTTCAGGCTGTTGGCCAGTGTTAGGTTTCCCATATTTGTTGGCATATTTTAGTTAACACTAGAGTTGATTTTGTATGTGTGGATTGTAGTAGTTCAGTTGAGATGTCATCTGCTCCAGGTGATTTTCCCAAATTTCTGTTAATGCATCTTTCACCTTGCTGACAAGAATTTGGGGTTTGTCTTCATATGTTTCTTCATTCCATGTGTCATTCATTTTTTCCATCTCTTTCATACAGCTTTTTTGCATACTGCATTTTTAAAAATTTCTTTTCGTCCCGTAGTGTGGTTCCTGTTCTTGTCATACAGTAATCCTATTTTTTTGTTTGTTTGAACCTCCCTTTAATTTCTCTTATCATGCGGAAAAGGTCTCTTTTTCTGTTACTTTCTACTATTTCTTTGCACTGATTGTTACTGTAGTCCTCTTTATTCTTGCATATGACCAAAATATACAGTCCAAAACATACAGATTTTAAAAATAGTGCTTTGGAGACGACCATATATCCATTGTCTGCATGAACTGGCTCTTAGGACTGAAGGTCCTGAGCTATATGTGCCCAGCTCAGAATAAGAGATTTTGGTTTTTACATAAGAAAAAGAATGGGGAAGAATAGAAGGACCCCTTTAAATATATCCAAATATTCCCATTGTCTCTACTGTTGTCCTTGTAAAAATATTCTACCCTTGTTTTGATTTTCTTCATCCTAATATCTGTTTTTTTCCTCTCTTTCACAAGTGATACATTCCATTTCCCCCCTTTGCATTCCCTCCAGCATCAAGCTGTTGTCCAATGTAAGCCATCGCAATGTATCTTTGTCATAATTTTTCTTTGGCAAAGAAAGGTTCCACATTATTGCAGAAAGCACATCATCCTGACATTCACCCCCTGCTAACTTTTTGGTGAGTATGTTAGATGAGGGAGACTAAGAAGAAAAATGAAAGCCGTGAAAGGCAAAGGAAACTGTTAAACACTTTCCCTTGACATCAAAGTAAGCAGTGTAGCCCAGCAACACTATTTGATTCTGCACCTGAGTTACAGATTCTCTCTTTAACAAATCAGCTATAAACAGCCCACTCGGTTCTAGTAATTTTCAAAATATGATACACATAAATTTAACTTTATAATCTTGTGATCAGTGCCACTGTGAGGAAAATAATAAATCAACCCCTATTGTGCTGTTTTATGTGCTGCCAGAATGCATAACTACTATGCAGACATTTGATGGATTTGTTATTCATGGATAGCATGACATAGAAGGAGCTTATCGGTGCCACTTTTGGGTCTCACAAGCCTATAAGGCAGTCACAAGCCTCTTGCCATGCTACAGTATGTTTTTCCAGTGCACACCAATTTATGTTTATTGGTTGGGTATTCTGGAATCAAGTTCATTCTGGGCATAATGCAGATTTCTTGTTTCCATATTAATATGAGGAAACAGCAGCCTGCAGTGTTAGTTGAAGGTAAGATAAAATGAGGTCTTAAGTTGCTATGCTATGCATACCTATGAAACAGTATGCCCAGTCAATCTTAGTGGTAGAACATATAGAACTGAACTCTTACTAAAATGTCTAGTCTCATTCACTGTTAATCAAGGAAGCCATCAGACTGTAGTTTTCCTTTGTAATGGTTGTAACAAATGAGACATAAAAAGTTTCCTTGTTGCCAATATCTGTAAAATATCAAGATGGCATGCATTTATTTCTACTTGTTCAACAGTTTCCCATTTCATATGTGCAAGGGAAATTGCGGTTTGAATTAACTAACAAATTAAGAAGTTAACTGGTTAGTTAATTCAACAAATTGAATTAACTAACAAACCAGGGGATCAAATTGTGGCTTAATGAAGTTGATTATTTACTTATGGTATTGGATACTCTCCAGCTGTCCCAATATGGTAGGACAGTTAATCTCACTTTTTTAGCTGCTTTCAAAGTGTCCAAGTTTCTTTCTCCTTCTTCTGCTTTCCCCACTTCCACATTCTATTGCATGCACTGGGAGTCAAGTGAGTGCAACCTGGCTGCATCCTGCCCCCCAGCCACATTTAGCTGGCATCTTTTCAAAACCAGGAGTCTGACGATTTTGAAAAGATGCCAGCTAAGCCTGGCTGGAGTCTGGGATGCAGCTGGGTTGCACTCACTTGGCTCCTGGTGAGTGTGATAGAATCCAGCTTCAGAATTAAATGCACTGGGGTAAGTTGATTTAAATGATGTGGGATAAACTCCTTGGTTTATGTTTCATATATGAGAGCTAATGACAAAGGGGAACTGCTGTACAACTTTTTATGTGACATTTGTTAACTATAATTTATTTGATACATTTATATCACTCCTTTCTTTTAATGATGCCAAGACATTGTATGTGAATCTCCTCCTCCCCACCTTATCCTCACAACAGCTCAGTGAGATAGGTCATGCTGACAGAAAATGACTGACCCCAAATGACCCAGTGAATGTCATGGCTCAGTAGAGATGAGCACCTGGATTTCTCAGGTCCTAGTCTGGTACCCCTAACAACTACAGCTTATTGGCTCTCAGTGATACTCAACAGAGTTCAGGTAAGGTTATTTTGTCAGCTAGTTTTAAAACTGATTTTCACATTAAGTTTTACCAAATGAGATCAGCATGGAAAACAAGGATTGCATATCAAGGGCTTTTCTTCCAATTGTTATTTTGGAGGATCATGTACAACACAGTGTAACTCAGCCCATAATGAGCTTACCTCCCCAAATTTTGTCATATATTAAGGCCATCTTCCTATTGTCTACAGCTAATTACATAGTACATACCCTACAAAGTTCAGGGATCAGCTGTGAAAACAGAGCCTATTCTTTTGCATTCCTGTTTTTTCATCTTGTTGTAAAGATTCCCTGAACAGCTGGCTGCAGAGACTTCAAATATAGCTTTGCAGAGAACAACTAAGTACTTTCCACTCATGTGTTTGCCTCCCCTCCACTGTTAGGGGAAGGGATATAACCTTGCCCATTCCAGTAGGGCCAATGCAAGAGGCTTCCAGTTGCTTCTTCTGGTAAGCAAAAAGAATAAACAAAGCAACCTACTAATAGTGGTTTTCCTTGAAGAGATCCCCTTGGAATTATAAATACCCCCCAAACAGGATCTCTCTTAAACTCTCACACAAGATAATGGGTTTTAGATTCCCCTTCCATCTTTAATTTCCCTAAAACAGGATCAAGATGCATTCATTATTGGGAAATATTTTTCTCTCCTCCCCTTCAGTTTCTGACTGTATCTCATATTTTAAGGATTAGTTTTGTTGTTGTTTTGCGTGAATCTCATATTTTAAGGATTAGTTTTGTTGTTGTTTTTCTTGCTCCTTTCTTTTGATTTACTAGTCTTCTGTGTGTGTGTGCATGCGTGCGTGCACATACACACAGATAAACTAGGGCTGCACAGTACAGTATATAGTGCCATAGGAAAGAAACTGGAACTTGGATAACATTGGGAGAAAATCTTTTCCTCTGCAGAGCAATGTTTTATTTATATTAACAACACAATCATATCAGCTCAGAGGTAAGCATCAATGGATTAAGTAGGAATTACTCTTATCATAACCATTCTGGTGTTGCAGTGGTTACATGCTGGTACTGCAGCCATTCACAGCCACAAGGTTGTGAGCTCAATCCCAGGCAGGGCTCCAGGGTCCATTCAGCCTTTCATCCTTCCATAGGTTGCTAAAATGAGTACCTAGCTTGTTGGGGGAAATTAGCTTACACATTGTAAACCACTTAGGGACTCCTTAAGTGTGCTGATAAGTGGTACAGAAATGTACTTGCTATTGCTATTGCTTGCTATCATTGTCACCATCATCACTACCACCACCACCACCGCCACTATCCTTTCTTTATACCTTGTTTTTACACCTTGCTTCCCCTCCAAAACTGGGACTCATGCTCAAGACTGTAGTCCAAACTAATTGTAAAAGTCCACTGAAATGTCTACATTTTATGATGTTCTTTCCAGTTATATCACTCTTAACTTCATTTCATTCCATTTATACCCTGGAGCTAAAACGATTGTAGATTATTTTCTCACTCATCTTTATTTTTATCCTGCTACCCTGTGAAGTAGGTTAGGCTGAGAGGCTATGATTGGCTCAAAGTGACCACATGGATGTTGTGTTATGGATTTGATCTGATCTATAATGCATATTGAGCAGAGGGGTGGATGTGAATGAATGCAGAGCTCATTCAGTGACCAGGGACTTGAGCAGGCTCTGAGAAAGACTTTTTTTGATTTTACAATACTGTATTATACAATATTGTATTTATTAATTATGCTGTATTTATTAATCATGCAAACACATACAGAGTATTGTATTTATTGATTTGGGATTTTTGACTCCTCCACCCTGTTTTCTAAACTCAGTACATACATTTGAAGCTTTCTCTATTTCTCTATTTGAAATAGTAATTTCATGTATGTTTCTTCATTGGTAACTTTTGCCTGGCTACTCCCTTTTTACCGCATTCAGTGTTGTTTGGCTATGCATCTCCCAGTTTTCATCTGTGAAGTGTTGGAAGGTATGCTGGGGCACATCTCTCACACTATGTGTGCAGTCTCTTGGGAGACAAGATATGTTGTACCAGTTCTGTCACTATCTACATGATCAGTATAGGTAGTATATCCAACACTATTTTGTGTCTCAGAATAAATTCAGTTGCCAGATTTCCTCAGGGAAGAAAAGGGGTTGTTGTTTTTCAATAACACCACCTCAGTTTACATCTGTATTTCACAAAATGGTTAGTGCTTTCTTTCCTACTGAGCAGTGGGAACACACCTTGGCATCTTCATCTGTCTTCTCAACAGTCCTTTTGTATCATGCATTTGGTGTACATGATCAATTGATCAAGTATGTCTAAATGTGTTCTTTATAATCATCCAGATATTCAGCAGATGCGCTAACAGTCTTTAGGACAGATATATTTGGGACATAGAAGCATGATGAAACTCAATGTAAGCACATCCTTTTTCCTTTGCTCATGTTGTGCTCACCTGTGTTATGTTGGCAGATAGTCCTCTTGTTCAAAACTAACATCAAAATAACACTTGATATGACTTCTCTGTCCTATTTTATGCTTCCCTTTAGAAAGTTCTAATATAGCTACAACAAATGCACTATGCAAACACAAGTTTATTTTGAACTTTAAACTTCAGATGGCACAGAAGATAATTAAAACAAATACTTACTTTTAAGCCAATGAAGAAATTAGTTCTCTTAAATTTTCTCATATACATATATTGCTTAGACTGAGCTCACATCTGAAAGAGAAAAGGATATGCACACTTAGCCAAGGAGATTCCATTGTCAGATGGTCACTTTTGGATTCTTACTTGATGGCACTCTGTTTTTAGACTGAAAGTTAGGAAGGTTTCTCTGAGTTAAAGAAAAATAACTTCATCATGCATATATGTGATTGCCAATCAGAAAAATCTATCTGAATTTGACCTTTGTTAATTGTGAACCAAGCCCACTAAACTGTATTCTTGCATAAGGAGATCTGTAAGCCTATTATTATAGGGTGGCTTACAACATTAAAACACACACAATAAAATTAAAAAAAACATACAAAAATACATTAAAACAGAATTAAGCTACTACAATAAAAAAAGAAAAAATAATATAGTACCCCAGACTGTTCATTAAAAGTTTTCTGTTTTGAATGCGTCTGAAAAGGAAGGTTGTCTGTCGGTGGAAGGCCATCAAGGAAGGGGCCATTCTGGTCTCCCTGGGCAGGGAATTCGAGAGTCTAGGGACATGGAAAAGACCCTCTCTTGTTTCCTCACTAACCATGCTTGTGATGTTGGTGGGATGGAAAGAAGGGCTTCCCTAAGGATCTCAGAGCCTTGGCCAGCTCATACAGGGAGATACGGTCTGCCAAATAGCCTGTACCTGAGCCATATAGGGCTTTAAAGATTATTGCCAGCACTTTGAAGTGTGCCTGGAAACAAACTGGCAGCCAGTGGAGGTGTTTCAATAGGGGTGTTGTATGATCATTGTAACCTTCCCCTGTTAGCAGCTTGGCTGCAGCTCTTTGGACCAGCTGAAGTTCAGAACACTCTTCAAAGGCAGCCCTAAGTAGAGTGCATTACAATAATCCCAACAGGATGTAACCAAGGCATGTACAACTGAGGCCAGATCTGGCATTTCAAGGAAAGGGCACAGTTGGCGCACAAGTTTTAAATGTGCAAAAGCATTCCTGGTCACTGCAGAGACCTGGGCCTCCAGGCTCAAAGCTGAGTCCAAGAGTACCCCCAAACTGCGAACCTGTGTCTTCAGGGGGCGTGTGACCCCATATAACACAGGCTGGATCCCTATTACCTGATCTGCCTTCTGACTGACCAGGAGCACCTCTGTCTTATCTGGATTATGTTTCAACTTGTTTGCCCTCATCCAGTCCATTACTGATGACAGGCACTTTTTTAGGACCAGGACAGCCTTCTTGGATTGGGTGGAAAGTAGTAGTAGAGTTGAATGTCATCAGCATATTGATGACACCACACCTGAAAACTCTGGACAACCTCTCCCAGTGGCTTCATGTATATGTTAAATAGCATAGGGGATGACACAGGACCCTGAGGGATCCCACAGGCCAATGCCCAGGGGGGTCAAGTGGGAGTCTCCTAGCACCACTTTCTGGGTTTGCCCCTCCAGGAAGGAATGGAGCCACTGTAAAACAGTACCTCCAGTCCCATCTCAGAGAGGCAGTACAGAAGGATACCATGGTCAATGGTATTGAAAGCCACTGAAAGATCCAGGAGAACCAACAGGGGCATACTCCCCTGTCTAATTCCCTGTGTAAGTCATCCACCAAGGTGACCAAGGTTGTCTCTGTTCCATAGCCAGGCCTGAAACCGATTATAATAGATCTAGATAATCCTTCATCCAGAAACCCCTGGAGTTGGAAAGTCACTACATGTTCCAAAACTTTGCTCAAAAATGGTAGGTTGGACACTGGCCGATAATTATTCATTATTGTGGGATTCAGGATTAATTAAGGGGCATTGCAGACCAGCCTAAAGGGCCAGACTGGGGGATGAGCTGGGGTGGGGCAGCCACACACCGGCCGCCCCAACCCCAGCCTGATGCTGTCCTGTGCCGCATGGCATCAGGACACCCTCCTGGCGCAGTATGGAACAGCCACGGCCCCAGCTCTTAGGGTGGCCTTTTGCCACCACTAAAAGGAGTGGCATTTTGCCACTCTTTTAGGAGTGGCAAAAGTGAGGATCGGGGCCATGGCATGCTGTTTCCGCAGCTCCGATCCGCTGCCAGCAGGGGCGGCCCAGAGCCATCCGTCTAGATAGCCCCTAACTAGCTTATCATAAGGTGATCTGTCAGTCAATTTGCCATGCTTGCTGGCTTCTGAAGGTGGAACTTTGGAGTGGGCTGGAGATGAAAACTTTCACCAAACTTTCTCCTAGCTCTAGAGGAGAGCATGAGAATCAGGCATAAAAACCAGGGGCCAATTTTCCCCCAGACCTCACCCTGTGAGCTGCACTGCAATTAAAGTACTGTACTGAAAGAAAACAGTAATACCTCTGCTTTCCTCTGCAGTTCATTTCAAAATGGTGACAGGAAGTGAGAACAGGTAATTTTTCAGTTGCCATTTTGAGAGTATCTGCAGTGAAAAGTAGACTTATTTGCTGATAGTATGGGATTCTGGGCTGCTTGTGGAATGGAGGTATTTTTACATGTTTTCATACATTTGGCTTTCTATATGGTTTTGGGACACAAATTGTATAAGGTAATATAGGGAAGTTTAAAAACTTTTTTGAGGGGTTGAGGCCTTGGGTGAGTGTCTCCAGAAATTGAGATACAGGGCTGCATGTAGCTTAAAGGCTGCAGTTTGTCCTCCCAAGGTATCAGTAGGCTTGGTAACCTATCTACCAATAGATGCTTGGCTGGCTGAGTACTGCTTGGATTCGCGGTTTACCCGGGCTGTATTCGGCCAGCGGATAAGCTGGTGATTTACATATGATAGTACTTGGCTGCATCTCGGAAGAAAATTGAAGCTGGAAAAGGTAAGCATGCTTTTTTACCCTGTGCAGTAAGCTCAATAAAGAAAACAAAACTAATGACCACAGAGGATCTATATAAATTCAACCTAGACAATGAGAAAGCCGAAATAGTTAAAGATTTCCTGTACCTTGGATCAAACATTGATCAGAAATGAGACTGCAGTCACACTATTGACTCTAAAACAGGAGCAATGTATATACCTCCACGGGTGTATCTAAATTTCAGAAATAATAAGTTTGACATCACTTTAACTGTAATGGCTCCACCTTATAGAATCCTAAGATTTATAATTTTGTGAGGCACCAGCACTCTTTATCAGACAAGGCTAAGATCTTCTAAAGCTACGAATCCCAGGATTCCATAGGATGCAGCTACAGCACATAAAGTGGTGTCAAGCTGCATTATTTCTACAGTATAGATGCACCCCAGGTGTTGTATTGCAATTCCCACCAACCCTAACCAGCATAATAAATGCTGGGAAATGCAGAGTGCTGCGTTCTAAAATCTGGAGAACCACACTTTGCACCCCCAGCCTCGTAAATGAAGGGCCATTATGTACTGCCCACTTTTTCAGGAAACCCACAAATAGGATTCCAGTGCTTCTCAATGCATATGTTGCTATAAAGAGCCAAGATAATCAGCACATAACTAAATCTAATGATCCTCCATCAAATGAGTTCCTAAGGGAGCATTTAATTATTAACCATTACCAGTAAAGGACGCAGGAAACACCGCATTTAATTTTCATTGCCTCAGTAAGTTGCATTTAGTTCCTTTGCTCACGTGTCAGGTAAATGAAGACACTCAGTAACACACACATACCTCTGCTTTATTTGGCCACTGTTTGCACTTAACAGTCGAGCTGCTGTGAATGTTATGTTATTTGCCTTTCCACGTATATCCTAAATTAGATTTTACAGCACTAATTGGTATCTCTAGGTTGGGCTCTTAAGGCACAAAACATCAGCAGGCAAATCATCTTTAGCCCCCCAAAATGCATATTCTCCACAATGCCATCTATAATTCTACACCCTGGTTATTTGTTAGAAAAGCATTTCAGATGGATTTTCATTTGACCAAATCAATTTTTCCCAAGGACCAAGGTTTTCATTTCAGTTCTTAACAACCGGGAGCTGACAGTCAGTTTAGAACTGGGTGTACCCCCCTCCATTTCCACCAGGCTTTAAACATCACTGTGTTTTCTCAATAAACACACTGTATGCTGTATCACTTGCCGCTTCAACCTTGCCTATATATTGCTGTAATTCACTGCACCGTATAAACCTTTATTCCTTTTCCTATACAGGGAATTGTGTAACTCAAAATGTTTTCCTGTTGTGATGGAGAAGATGAAGAATTATAAAGACTAACACTACAATTTAACGCTTCACAGAAACAGTGTATACCATTCCTTCTCTGTAGACAAGCACACTAATTAATATTTATTGCACCTGTCAAACCTGTAGCCATGGTCAATCCATTGCCTCAGCAGTTCAATGGGAGGCCGGGCACCATCTTTCTCCTTGGCAGACATGTTTAGGTCATCAACAAAGACAAAAGCCCTTTTCCCTAGCCGAGCTCGGCAAGCTCACTTTTTTCTCCTGCAAAATTAAACCATTAATTTTATTCATGTTAATTTCCATCCTCCTCTGAAACAGCAGGAAGAAGCAGCAGTGGCAGCAGCAGAAGGGGAGGGAAAGGGATATAAAAAGGAAAGGCAACCACTCTTTACAGGGAAAACTGCCTGAAATTATTGTTAGAATCAGTACTTTTGGAATCCATGACCTTTGATTTTTATCAGCTGAGCCTTAAAGGTCAGGAAAGCATGGGGTGAACATAGTCATAAATCCACATGGAGCTTAATCAAAGATGGCAAGCTCTTCTGAAGTAAACAAGCTAACAAAACCCTGCTGTCATTAAGTGACTAGCGACCAAATTAATTAAACAAGAGAGGTAAAAATAAACTAACTGGAGTTGTCTCACCTACAGTGGAGGTGGTGAGAACTTGGACTTAAGTCCTTTGTTTTAGCAAAGGCAATGGCTCCCCTGGCTCCCCATAGTTCTTTTGCTTATCCTGCTCTGCAAAAATAATGGAGAGTCTTAACTTTATATTCAAGTTATATCTGGCATGTGCTTTTGTAAACTGAAGCTTCCTTCATCATATGAAAATGGACTATAGTCCAGGAAAACCTAGGGCAAATATCACTTGCACCACCATGATGGATACTTAAGGAAAGATGGGAAGTGCAGAATAAATATTAAAGAAAGGGGAAATCACTAAAGAGGAATTCAAGCAAATAGTGAGCACATGTGGGGTAAAGTCAGAGAAGCTAAAGCACAGAATGAACTCAGGCTTGCTAAAGAGGTTAAGAACAATAAAAATGGTTTTTTGGGGGTATGTCCATAGCAAAAGGAAAGAAATGGTAGGGCCACTGCACAGAGAAGATAGCAAAATGTTAACAGGACAGAGAAAAGTTAGAACTTCTCAACATCTTCTTTGCTTCAGTTTTCTCACAAAAGGAAAAAGGTGTTCAACCTGAAGAAAATGGAGCAGAGGA
>CM034708.1:175917155-175948262 GCA_020142125.1 Phrynosoma platyrhinos | reverse complement strand
GAAAGGAGAAGTAGGCATAGTCAAACACTCATTCTAGACTTTAGGAGACCTGATTTTAATAAACTTAAGGAAACACTGGGAGTGATCCTATGGTCAGGAGTACGAAAGGAGATGGGAGTTCAGGATGGATGGGAGTTTCTCAAAAGGGAGATACTGAAGGAATAATCATAAACTCTTCCAACAAGAAGGAAAAATGGGAGATGTCTCAAGAAACGGGGTTGGATGACAAAAGAACTTTCAAATGAACTAAGTTTTAAATGGGAGATGTATAAGAAATGGAAAAGCAAAATCACTAAAGAGGGATTCAAACAAATTGCTAGAACATGTAGTGATAAAGTCAGGAAAGCCAAAGTACAGAATGAGCTCAGGCTTGCTAGAGGGGTTAAGAACAATAAAAAGGGCTTTGGGGGGGGTATGTCCATAGCAAAAAAAAGAAGAAGGAAATGGTAGAGCCACTGTGCAGAGAAGATGGAGATATTGTAACAGGGGACAGAGAAAAGACAGAACTACTAAACATCTTCTTTGCCTCAGTCTTCTGACAAAAGGAAAATGGTTTTCAACCTGAGGAAAATGGAGCAGAGGACACAATAGGGGAAATACAGCACAGAATAAGTAAAGAGGATGTACAGGAATACCTGATTAACCTAACCTAAATTTAAGTCCCCAGGACCAGATGAAATACATTCAAGGATATTAAAAGAACTGGCAAATGTAATCTCAGAGCCACTGGCAATAATCTTTGAAAACTCCTGGAGAACAGGAGAAATCCCAGCAGACTGGAGGAGGGCAAACATTGTCCCCATCTTCAAAAAGGGAAAGAAAGACAATCCCAACAATTATCATCCAATTAGTCTGATCAATACCAGGAAAGATTCTAGAGCAGATCATTAAAACAGAGAGTCTGTGAACATTTAGAAAGAAATGCATGGGTTTCAGAGAAACAAGTCATGCCAGACAAATCTGATCTCTCTTTTTTTTTGAAGGAATTACTAGCTTGGTAGATGAAGGGAATGCTGTAGATATAGCATATCTTGATTTCAGTAAGGCCTTTGACAAGGTTCCCCATGACATTCTGGCTAACAAGCTAGTAAAATGTGGGCTAGACAAAGTAGCTGTTTCATGGATTTGTAATTGGTTGACCAGATGAACCCAAAGGGTGCTCAACAATGGCTTCTTTTCATCCTGAAGAGGAGTGACCAGTTGGGTGCCACAGGGTTCTGTCCTGGGCCCAGTGCTATTCAACATCTTTATCAATGACTTGGATGAAAGAATAGGGGGCATACTTATCAAATTTGCAGATGACACCAAATTTGGAGGAGTAGTTAATACTCCAGAGGACAGGATGAAAATCCAAAAAGACCTTAATAGATTAGAAAACTGGGCCAAAGCTAACAAAATGAAAGTTAACATGGAGAAATGCAAGGTTCTGCACTTAGGGCAGAAAAAAAATGCATAGGTATAGGATGGGTGACACCTGGCTTAACAAGACTATGTGTGAAAGGTATCTAGGAGTCCTAGTGGACCACAAGTTGAACATGAGTCAACAGTGCAATGCCGTAGCTAAAAAGGCCAATGTGATTTTAGGCTGCATCAATAGAAGTATAGTATCTAGATCAAGGGAAGTAATAATGCCACTGTATTCTGCTTTGGTCAGGCCCCACAAGGAATACTGTGTGCAGTTCTGGGCACCACAATTCAAAAAGGACTTGAGCGTGTCCAAAGGAGGGCAACTAAAATGGTGAAGGGTCTGGAAACCAAGCCCTATGAGGAACGACTTAGGGAACTGGGTATGTTTAGCCTAGAGAAGAGATGGTTAAGAGCTGATATGATAACCCTGTTTAAGTATTTGAAGGAATGTCATATTGAGGAGGGAGGAAGCCTGTTTTCTGCTGCTCCAGAGAACAGGACCCATAATAATCGATGCAAGCTGCAGGAAAAGAGATTCCACCTGAACATTAGGAGGAACTTCCTGACAGTAAGGTCTGTTCAACAGTGGAACACACTCCCTTGGAGAGTGGTAGAGTCTCCTCCTTTGGAGGTTTTTAAACAGAGGCTGAATGGCCATCTGTCAGATATGCTTTGCTCAGGAGTTCCTGCATGGCAGGGAGTTGGACTAGATGGTCCTTGTGGTCTCTTCCTAATTCTACGATTCTATGATTCTAACATCTAAAATGGTTAAAAATAGCTGCAATAACAATGAATACAGCCTTGGCTGTCTTTGGTGAGGCTTCCATTGCTGGCTGGTCTATAATGTTCACTTGGCCCAACCCCTGGGATGCTGGATGGAATGGTGGGGGAAATATGTAGAAATTCACCGTGGTAGTTCCTACCACCATCAGGGTAGACAGAAAGCTTTTCTTTGAGCTGGGAAAATGCCTAATAATCTCCCTGAGGACCCTTACAGAGAACATCTCACCTTGGAAATTAGGTATTCCTATCTACTTTCTCTGAAATGGCTTCTCTCCAATGCCAACAACACCCTCCTATTTTAAAATTGTGATAAAAAAACACAAGTTAATGGCAATGAAATGGGAACAGAAGAACTACCATGTTATTTAACTGACAGCTGGCCAGTACTGGAGGCAGTAGCAGAACTTAACTTGCACCTTTAAGAGTTGGTTAGAACAGGGAAATTATGTGTTTGTCACACAACCATGTAAGAAGAAACACCTGCTGATATTTCTTCCTGTACACAACCATTAAAAGTACAGGAACCTTTTCCAGTCTTCACTCCTGCAACCCCAGTGGTGGTGATGATGGCTACCATCACCAATCAGGAGTGCATTTGGAATGTCATAACCATGAATTTTAACATCCAGAAAGTGAAAACTTCAAATAGAAAGTTGCTAGAAGGCAGATCAAATAGGGTTTTTTCTATATATATCTGGAATCTGAATTTATTCAATGTTACGAGTGGATAAAGCACTTTGCTGCTGCTCCTGCTCCCAGCCTCTACATATCAATCAACTGAGTGTGCATGGAATCCATGTATGGACATACTGTATATACACAGACTCTCTTGGTGCAATCAGCTTTTTCCCCTTCAAATTCAATACCAGTGGCACAAAAATATAGAGGACGCATGCTTGAATGTCAGGTTATCATGATCAGCAGTTTGATGGTTCACATTACTTTGCCCATGTCTGCTTGGCTCCTTTTATAGTTTGCTTTTATTGGTGAATGTTTAGAGCCCTTTTCAAAGAGCTAGCCTTGTTCAGATTTTTAATATATAAAAAAGGAAGGATTTCTGTGGTATCTTTAAGACTAACCCTTTTAGGTTAGTCTTAGGCCTCATTCACACTTGCATTTATACCAGTTTTTGAGTCGAATAGATTCAAGATCACACAATTGATTAGAACCAAAATGAAGTTCACACTACATTTTCCATTACTGAATACCTCTATGTTTATTTAACACGGTTCACGTTCACATTTACTTTTGCATCGGACCAAAATGGATTCTCAATCATGGACATTTTTTTTTAATATCAATCATATGTGCATGGGTGTGTTTCCAGTTGTGCAAGCACTTGGAGGTGTGGACTTTAGTCGGGTCTGAAATTAACTCAAGTGTAAATGAGGTGCATATAAACCAGTTTAAACTGACTTGCAAACTGATTTAAATCATAATGTGAATGAAGCCTTATGGACTTAACCCTTTTATTTCAGTTCACACTTTTTTTTGGATTACAACTCTCTTCTTTGGATACATGAAGTTCAGCCTCAGTAAACAAATATTTATTCCCCAGGTGGGCAAAGTGCAGCCTGTGGACAGCAGAACCTTCAGAGTACAAAATTCCTCCAAACACCTTCAAGGGGTATGGGGACTTTTTGTCATGTTTTGGAGCCCTCTTGAGACATTGTAGATTCAGGACAGCCCCCCTTCTTTTGGAAAAAAAAAAAGGAATGTGATCTCTGGTCCATTTTTTCATGTGGTAAAAAAGGCCTACCCTGGGCTTAAAATGGCTCTGAGGACCAAAAGCATGGAGAAAATCTCCATGCCCCAAAACAGTGTTTGAGCACATTTGGACGACAAAATGATATTTTTGTGAGGCTGGTAGTGGGGAGGTACAGTCCCTCAGTGTTTCTTGGGTGCTTATTTGGCTCCTTATCCTCTGTCCTTATCCTCTACCCCAGTATATATGGTACAAATATATGAAATGGGATAAGTGTAAAACATACTAGCATGCTGATGGGATGACAATGCAGAAGATATAAGTGGATGACAAGAATAGCCAAGTGTAGAGAAGTTGATATAAACACATGAATGCTGGTCAGGGGCAACTGGTGGCTATACTGCTAGGATCCAGAAGTGGCAACAGCTGTTCAGCTTGAATCCGCTGTGGAAGGAGCAGCGATAAAGTTCAAAGGGATTCCACTCCTGTGGCATTGGATCTACCTGTTGCCCTAACAGTATGGGGGTGTATGTGGACTGGATGGCTCTTGTGGTCTCTTCCAATGTTATGATTCTATGACTCTTCATCTAAGCCAAGCAAAAGGACAGAGATAGCCTACAAACACGTTCAATTGGGTGTGGATAAAAAAATGAGCTACAAATATTGTCCAAACAATATTATAAGAAATGCAACAGTCGTGGTAATGAGAGTCAGAAGACAATGTTAACACTGTCACAGAACTTGAAAGGGTGGTTCAGGTTACAACTCTCACCTCAGTAAGCAAATACTCAGGTCTCCTAAGCTGCTAGGCTCTTGAATTGTCTTAGAGGTGTGAAAGGAATGCATGTTGCTTATAAGAAAGTTGTTTCTGTTGAAGGCAGAGAATTTTCCTGAAGAAGAGTTTTGTAATGCGCAGAACTGTAATGACAATCAGCATATTTGAAACTAGTATATTAATGACTGGGCAGGTTCTGTGAGCTCTAGTCCAAAAAAGTACATGTCCTGAAATTAATTTTTAAAAAGGCAACAAAGTATATTAAATATAAGGTAAATTCACATGCTACATCTGTGTATCTCTGCATAGCCAAAAGGTTGTAAATGGTATGTGTGTGGTGATGCAACTGATGCTTGTATTAGCAAAACTTGCTGAAATAGGTGTTCAGCATTTTCACATTAAGGCTCTTGTAACCCCTTGTAGTTGTGTAGAAGACAGATTCTCAGCAGGTGCAGCTTATGTCATAGTTGGGCAGTGATTGAAATACAATGTAAAATTCTCCTTTCTAACTATTAAAAGTATAGGAGCTCTGATTTTGAAAATTTAGCCAGTTCTGTGCTAAACCCTTCATGTGCTATGCCACAAAGTTCCTTGCATTTTTGAAATAACAATTAAATTATACCTTGTCAGTTGTCAGTTCCTCATGCTTTTGAAATAATCATTAAATTATACCCTGAAAGGAATGAATCACAGACCTTGGCTGGAAGACAACATATTCTGTTCACAGTTTGCTGCCATGTTGATATTTAAGTCTTCCTTTGCTTTTTTGTACATAGTTTGTACTGTAAAACAGAAATACATCCTGCTGGCATTGGGCTCGCTGATTATGAAAAGAAATCTTAGCAAATTGGTTTACCACAATGGGGTGCCCAACATTTGGACACTGTGCACAAACAGTGTCAGGCTAGAGACTGTTGTCTAAGTTGTAACTTTTTATAAAATCATGTAATTGTACACACTGAGATTTTTAAACATATAGCCCACAATTCTATATCATGCTCAAAACTGCATAACTTTACTCCTAGATAGCTAAATAAGGGCCTTTGCAGACTGCCAGAAATAGTGCACATTAAATTGAGGCACTGCCCTGGCTCAGTACTAGGGAGTCATGGGAATTGTATTTTTTTCTGGGACATTGAGCCTTCTCTGTCAGAGAGCTCTGGTGCCACAATAAATTACAGTTCCCATGATTCCCTAGCACTGAGCCAGGGCAGTGCCTCAATTTAATGTGCACTATTTCTGGCAGCCTGCAAAGGCCCTAACAGAGGCACTACAGAGCCCTCATAGGGAGTTGTGAAGATGCATACCAGGGCACCGGCAAGAGTGTCCTGATGCACATTGGGCTCTACTGATGAGCACCAGCACTTTCTAGCCAGTGTTTCAATATGCATTCAATTCTATTGATATGCATTGAGTCTCTCTATCCATTGTCTGGATCTGCATTGGGAGTGTCTAATGCACATTGGCACCCATTGTGCATCACCATTGATGTGCATAGGTTTGGATTGCTTGGGACTGATCCACAATTGTCACTTCACTGGCTCTTCTATGTGGTAACATCGCAGCAGCCTCTTGCCCAATATGAATATTGCAGAACTGCTCTGTTCTGTTTCCTGCAGATGTACATCTACTTATGTAGACATACATCCCCTACTGAATTCCAGCCATATGGTTGAATTCCAGTTTAATCTTGCATAGTGTAGCTATAAGTTCCCCCTCTCCTCCTTCAAGTGGATGAGTATTCCAGAGGATGAAAACCACAGAACTATCATATGCTGCCTTCCTCAAATTCTGCAATGTTTCACATCATAGGCTATTAATAATTTAGCATAATTAATTCAAAACACTTCACCCAGTGTCAGCCAGAGAGAGGGGGATGGATAGGGAGGCATGATGCATCTTCTAGCCTTCAGTGTTGGAATTAAATATGTAAAACAAGGAAAAGATAAAGAGCTGCCAACACTTATTTAGAGAATAATTCACCTATTCTGAACTTGATATACATTTCATGTTCTAAGACTTTCAACTAACTTCACAGGCCTAAATAAAACCTTTCTTTGCAGGCAAATTGTTTAACATAGTTAGAGTTGTTTATCAGCTCCAAGAAGAAAAGGAACCAATTAATCAAAGAAGGAGTTTTCAGCAAAGAAGTGTGTAGTGATTAAGTACAACAAATAATTTGTACAGAACCTTTAAAATACAGCACAGCTCTACAGACTTCAGTATTTCATTGTCACATGAGAGGAGAGTTGACTAGTGTTTGGTTGGTAGGTCTAGCTCTCTGACACAGAAGTACAGTTCTCCAAGCTCACTTTTGAGGGAATGACACTTAGTTCATGAGCATACTGTCCTCCTGTCAACTTTTCACATACTCCTACTCAACAGATCAACATATTTTGAAACTTTCCAACCTTTACCAACTTGATGCCCTCTGGATGTGTTGGACTACAGTTCCCATCATACCAGTTAGCATGGTCCAATATGGAGTGGCCTGGTAAAACCCAACTTGCAAAGGGAAAACTTTTCTCTTCCAGATGGAAACATTTGCCTTTTATGTTTGATGAGGGAGTCCAAATTTTATACAACCTTTTTGCTCTTATAATGCATGTGAAGTTTGTGTAACTGTGAATTGGTCTATGGCTTTGCCTAAATCAAGGGGTGATTAAAAACTGGCATGGTTTCAAATATTTCTCTCATTTTTTGCCATAAGAATTTCCTGTTCTACGGGATGGTCAACCATTCCCATTTCTTTGCCTTTAGTGTCAGTTCTTGTCTGTTTGAATTTTACTCAGATATGTAGGAATGGCCAAAGGCATTTTGTAGCCTGAGATGAAAGACAAGAAGGCACCCTCTCCCGATTCCACATACAGAAATCAGACAGAAGCCAGCAATTCTTTTAGCACTAATAATGGAACAGTGTTATCCACCACATTTGAAGTAGGGACTCAGGGAAACATACTGTACAGCAGGCCCTTCATATCTACTTGAGTTTGGTTCCAGGGCCCCACATAGATACTAAAATCTGTGGTCAAGTCCCATTATATACAATAGCAAAGTAAAATGATGTTCCTTATATAAAATAGAAATATCAAAGTTTGCTTTTTTGGAATTAATATCTTTTTGGAATATTTTCAAGCTGTGGATGGTTAAATCCATGGATAAAGAATCTGTGGATATGGAGGACATATAGACACTTCTATCCTTAAATAGAGATGAACAGTTCTGAGGTCCAGGAGGAATCTCTTGCTTGTAAAGGCAGAGATGGCTCTGCATTTACAAAAAAGATGGACTCATGAAACTACATTATAGCAAAATGCATATGGGGGAGCTCATGACAAATTTCATGATATGTTGTATGCAGTTTTCTCATATGTAGGTCTCTCTCCCTCTCTTTATTTTAAAAAGTTTGTTAGACTGATTGGAATAGACTTTGAAGGCATTATTTGGTTAAGAACTGCATGGGCATGCATTAGGTAGGAGCGAAACTAAAAAAAACCCACCCCAAAACAAACCATAGGCAGTAAGATGACCCAAGTCTTCCACTGTTCACAAATGAAGAGCAAATGGTACATGTGTCTTTGCAAAAGAAAAGAAAGCCAAACCCACAGTTTGTCTGACACATGGGTGATTTGTCCTCAGTTTGTTTTAACAAAAACTGGCAGCACTCAAAATCCAATTCATTCCTCCATTATGCCAGTCATCTAGACAGAGGAGGAATACAGCCATATGACTTCGAAAGGTTGAATATAGACTTCTCTCATTATTGTTGTTTCACATGATGTAAACTGCAAACATGGCCAGAGAGTTCATTCTGCATTGTAGGCTGAACACTGTAATTATAAATTAAAACAAGTAAACAAACATTGAGATGGTTAAAAGCCTGTAATTTGACCCTATTATTATGCATGATACATACAGGGATATGATTAACTGTCAAGAAATATTTCCCAAATGCTAGACCATTTCTGTCAGGGTGGGCAAAGTGTAGTCCATGATATAGAGCCCTTGAGGATCAAAAGTGTGGGTCCTGATGGCCCACACAGGCCTGAGTCCCCAAAAACATGTTAAATATTTTGGATGATTTTTCATCTGAAAAAATGTTTCAAAATGGCTCAGAACTGCTACAAAATGCCCCCAAACCATGGTGGGGTGGTGGGGGAAAACAGGAACATTAAACTTAGCTGATTTTGAAGCCAGAAGTGATGTGCTATAAACCATAGAATCATAGAGTTGGAAGAGATCTCAAGGGCCATCCAGTCCAACCCTCTGCCATGGAGGAATTAAAGCACTCCTGACAGATGACCATCTAGCCTCTGTTTAAGAAGAAGGAAGACTCCATCACTTTCTGAGGCAGCGTGTACCACTGTCAAACAGCTCTTACCATCAGGAAGTTTTTCCTAATGTTTAGGTGGAATCTCTTTTCCTGTAGCTGGAATCCACTGCTCTGGGTCCAGTTCTCTGGAGCTGCTGAAAACAAGCTTACTCCACCCTTAATATGACATCCCTTCAAATATTTAATTAGGGCTATCAGATCACCCCTTAACCTTCTCTTCTCCAGGCTAAACATTCCCAACTCCCTAAGCCACACCTCATAGGACATGGTTTTCAGATATGGGTCTGGTTGTGTTAGGTGTGCTAGTGCAGTTTGCTGGGAAGGAATGTAAGGGGGTGTGGGGTGGGGAGGGCACTGGCTCCCTTCCACAATTGGCCAATCCTGATTTATTTGAACCAAAGAAAGTATCCACATGATAGAATTAACAGGGAATGAATAGCATGCCAAAGTCTTTCACTGGACTTATGGAATAAAATACATAAAAATAAAGGAGGCCAAGTATATTCCTTTCTTTTGATCAACTCTTAATTTGCAGATTTATGCTGTAATCTTATAGAACCTTTCTTGCAAGTAAGCACCATTCAACTGTAAACATTCATAGGACTGAGGACATGAAAAACTATTTTTCTTATAGTTTGGGAACAGACTAGTGATTTCAAGCCAAATCTCTCTGCTGTTAGATCAGCCTGTAGTTAGATATCCATCACAGACATCATGGGCAATGCTATAGCAGCTAAACTACACTCTCATATCCTCAATAGATTGATCTCCTCTTCCTTTCCTTTTTCATCTAGACAGTATCCTCTCATTCAATTAATCTGTTTCTGTGCACAGTACCATATTAGAAATTGTATATAGAAGATTAAAGCCTTGTTGAATATAGTACAACCAAGATATAATGTTTTGCCAGGTTTGGTTTGCATTTTTATAATCTCTGTATCATTTTCAGCTCCTCAGTCTCTTGCTCCATTTGTACCTTTACTTATCCTTTTAAACCATATTTAGTGGGCCTTGGAATGCATCAAGACTCCAAAGTACAATCCGAGGACCTTATCATACGGGGTCTAAAGCAGACAGAACCCCGTCCCATCCCCGTCCCATTGCGGTTTTTTCCCCCATGTGTTCACATGACGTCTCACAGAACCCCGTCCCATCCCCGTCCCATTGCGGTTCCTTTTCCCGTGTGTTCACACGACGTTGCAGAGAACCCCGTCCCATCGCTGTCCCAATGCGGCATCATCCCCATTCTTTTGAATGCCGGTTTCCTGGGGAATTACATTTGCGCGACCAGAATGATACCGGAATGATGCTGCTTTCGTTCATTGCGCAATGATGCTAGTTGCGTCTGATAGCAATTTCTGTCTTGTGGGGTCTATACCGGTATAGTTCTGGATTGATTCCATACCGCTTTCTTGCCGCTTTGAGACCTGCGTGTGATAACATCCCAAATAGAGATCACTTTCTCAACAACTATTACAGTTACCTATAAAATAGTTCATCTATTGATAATAAAATAACATGTTGTACATAATCATGTGGCAACTTTGAGACATAAAATCAGAAATATATATATAAACCATGCCTAAGGCAGGTTTATAGAGATTCAAGGAATTGTTTTATAGTTGTTATGTGTCTTCAAGTTGTTTCCAAGTTATGGCAACCCTAATCATAAGGTTGGCAAGATTTGTTTCATGGGAGTTGCCTTTGGCTTCCTCTGAGGCTGAGAGAGTGTGACTTGTCCAAGATCACCCTGTAGATTTGCATGGCTGAGCAGGGATTCAAACCTTGGAGTCATAGTCCAGTGCTCAAACCACTACACCATGCTGGCTCATGCATGGAATACTAATAAGAAAATGGGCTTGAATGTTCTGTGTTTATACCTTGAATGAATGAGATATCCTCTGTTCTGAGTAGCTGAGTTTAGGAAAAGCTTGTTTGACTTTTTAACACATCCCTTTGGCCAACAGAGGGATACAACTACCTAACTCTACCATTGCTGCTCTTTCTAAGAATTATTTTGAAAAGCAATGTGGTCATAACTTTAGAAAAATTCTTGTAAGAACTGAATGAAAACCTCAGGGTTGTCCCCTCTGAGCAGATCAAATTCAACAAATTTCAGATGACTTGTTGTAGGTGCTATGTAGGGATAACGTTTGTAGATTAGTTTTTTCCTTTTAAATAAAGGAGGCACTTATCCAGTGTTTGTGGACATTTTTATAGAATGGCATGTAGCAATGTGGTCCCAATGAGACATCTGCAAAATTCATGAAAGATAGGTACATTGTTTGTGATCATCAAATATGGAGTGGGATGATTTATTTTCTCCCTCTTTGTTTTTGGTAGACTATATAAAAATAGGAAACATCCTAAGACAAGAAACCAGGACAATTTGAAAAAAGATGTATGGAGATTAGAAAACTGTAATAAATTTAATATAGTTTAAGTGTTTTGGGGTTTTTTTTGCCACCTAACATGGGAAATAATGAGACAGACACAGTAAGTTGGGTTGTAAAATGGGCCACTTTGTTTAAATCTACCCTATTTATTACTTCTCTCTTTAGAGCTGCAAAAGGGCAGGAGGAATCTAGTGTGGAAAAAGCTGAGGCAGGTTGTTTTCTTCAATTTCTGACTTATGGGGACCCGAAGGTGAACCTATCATGGGATCTTCTTGGTTAGATCAGAGATGGTTTGCCATTGCATTCCTCTGAGGCTGAGAGAGTGTAACTTATCTGGGGTGATCCAGTGGTTTCCATGGTTGAGCAAGTATTCAAATGCTGACCTCCAGAGTTGTAGTCCAATGCTCAAACCATTACACCATACTGGCTCTCTTAGTAAAATAGTTCTGCACCTTATAAGAAATTGCACTGAATGAGTCAATTCAAATGCGTCCACATCTCCTTATATTGCTTCACCTTCTGCCATTTTTATCTGCTAAGAGTTTCACAACATAAAATCTGAGAACACTAAAAAAGTCTCCTAGAGTCCCACAGGATGAAAGATATTACACCTGAACTAACAATGTTGTATTTTTCTCAACTACATTATTGTTTTTAAAACATTACTTTAAATACTGCATTTTTAATATATTCAGCTCATCCTTGTCTTAAATAAATAGATGAATAAAAAGTTGAAGATGTGCCACTAAAAAAAACAACAACCTGGATGGCTGGGAAAACCTTTCTATCCAGAGGCTGCAAAATGCGGTGTGAACTTTTTTCTTATGGTGCCAATTAATGTTGTACTTGCGTTTCTTCCATGTAATGAACTAAAAAATGTATGAGCTGGATGCTGAAAAAGCCAAAGACAATCCCCCAGACTCCCCAGTTCTTCCCATTGATCTTTTTGCCCTCCTTGTGTTGGCAAGGACTACTTATAGGCCATCACTCAGATCTTCCTCTAACAGATGGCTCTCTTTAATACTCATGACTCAATCTGGCAATTCCTTTTAATATGCTTTAGACTGATGAATACCTGGGAAGGGCAGCTAGTTCACTCCCCTTCACCAGAAAGATAATGTATGAAGAAAAAGTAAAGTCAACATATTTCTGATACTGTCTTCGACATCTTCCGTATCCCATCAATCAGAAACTTTGTCAACTTCAATTAGAATGTAGTTTCTTCAAAAATGAACAGTGTATGGAGAAACAAATCAACTTTTATTTATCTTGTCAGAAGTGAAAGGAGATCATTCTCTATTATTTTATGAACAAACTCTCTTGAGTAAAGTCAGCACAATTATGCACTTGTTTTTAATTAAAACATGGGGTGTCTTTTAGATTTTGTTCTGTCCTGGGTCTGATTATCTTCGACCTGCACTGAGACATTAATTTGACATCTAACATATTTTCCATGAGGTAACTGTCATAGGAAGTTGTTTGCAGTAGCAGTGCCGATGGGGGCCACAAAAAGTAACAGCTTATTCTGAAGCAGCATTTTTTCCAGGAGGTACATCTGCATAATGGCCCTGAACAGCTCACAATCATGCCATTAAGCTGTGTGAATAAAAGAGAGACCCAGAAGATGCAGATAAAAAATGTTTCATTGCCCAACTGTACACAGAGCAACAATAGAATTCAATCATAAAATAGTTGCAGTGCACAAGAAAAAAGAGACTCAGAGAGCTTGCCATCAGGGGCAAGGAAGTTGCAAAGTATGAGAGACATGTCTCCTGGCATTAGTTGGTTTGGATGACTGATTTGGAAGAGTTAGTATGACAGAAGAAATCTAAGAATTAATCTAAGAATTAATGTGGTGTGTTTGAGGACAAGATATTAAAAGAAAGCTTCTAAAGACAGTGTGTAGAATTTGTTAACTGTTGTCATTTACAACATCCGACACAAAGCTAATGGCATTGTTTTCAGGCTGCAAGTTCTTCCATCCCCCCAAAATCTCGAAAGCAAACATCTAATGCCACATAGACATATTGGAGAAGATTTTGTTGCTGGTGTGTCTTGCCTTTTCTTGACCTCCACACTACAAAACGAATGAAATCTCATTTTCTTCGGCATCTAAAAAGACATGACCTTGAGTTTGGTTGGTAGAAGTGGTACCTACTTCAAGGTTGATTATTATCTGCTAGCTTATTTTAAAGCTACTGTTTTAGAAACTCATAAATGTAGGGTTGACCAGTCACGAAGCCCTAAAACCTTTTAAACCTCCTCCCCTTCTTCACTTTCCAAAGGTTTCTACAGTTTACCTTAGGTTACAATGAGAGAAATTATCTTACAAATTTAAAGGCTACGGTGCATGTTTTTTTTTTGCTGTTCTCCCATATCTTATATGTCTGAAATTCATAGAAACTTTAGCTTTACCACCCATACTAAAACTGCCCTGTCCAGAGTGGCTCTGGGCTTCATATGTGCCATGATAACAATTAGTCTGTCTCAAGTGCTTTCTGGCTTCACTAATGCTCCTGAGCACAATCTAGACCTTGTTTTTCTGTGCTGGGTGGATGGCGCTGATCTGGGAGTGGAGGAACTGTCTACAGTTGTGTTGTTATGGCAGATCCCTATCTAGTAGAGTTTAAAATTGCTGAGACTCAGAACCACGATGGTTTGTCCCAAGAGGCTTGTAGGTTCAGATAGCTTCTTGTTGGCTCTTGGGGCTTTGCCTGCTGCTTCTGTTAAAATTCTGGTCAACTTGTGGAACAGGAAAATGCCATTCCATGCATTGGAGCTCAACCACGTCATGGTTTTCCAGACTAGACTCTGAGAGCCTCCTCTGTGGCAATGTGGTCAGCATCACCCCCACTCAAACACTTTTCCTGTCACCATTGTGTTTGCAAAGAGATGGCCAGTCTATACAGTTCCACAGTTCCACTGGCCATCTCTTCTTGTGGGTTAGTGGTCTGGTCAGAGATCACTAACCCACAAGAAGGGAATTCATACCACTCAACAGCTTTCTGGGAAATAAAATTGCTTGGATCTGCTTTGAATATTCTATAATACAGATCTAGCGGATGTAAATTTTGGCTTTCACTTGTCTATTTATAATGGATGCTTTCTAATTTATATAGCATGAGGATGTGGACAGGATTCTTGGAGAGGTAAGGGCCACCACATATGTATTATGCTCCTGCCCTACCTAGCCTATTAAAAAAGTCAGAGAGAGCTTGGGTGAAAGAAAAATGCCTTACTTAAAGTTCCATCATTCCTAAAGGAGACAGTTATAAGACTACTGTTTTAAAAGATGTGCATGTGAGGGTGGTAGAACAGAGAGTAAGACCTTCCCAGGAGATCTCAAAATAACTGCAGGCTCATATAGGGGCATATGGTCCTTTAGACACACTGGACTGGAGGAATACAGGGTTTTATAGGTCGTAACCAGCACTTTGAATTGTACCTGGAAATAATAATGGCAGCCAGTGGAGCTGTTGCTAAAATGGCCAAAGAATGCACCTTAAAGTTCTCTCTTTGGAGGTTGAAATAATGTTAACATTGTTGTTTGTTGTTGTATGCCTTCTAGTCACTCCTGACTTATGGCAACCCTACCCCAGGGGTTTCTTGGCAAGATCTGTTCAGAGGTGTTTTTGCCATTGCCTTCCTCTGAGGCTGAGAGAACATGACTTTCCCAAGGTCAACCAGTGGGATGAACATATGTTTGTGCAGAAATATATGTTAATATGTTTGTATACTAAAATAAAAATAACATTTCAGCAACCTAAATGGAGTCTGATAGGAGCCTATGGGATTCCAGATGTCAGTTTACAGCGAGGAAGGGTGGTTATAAGATAAGGTGGGGAGAGGTGGAGGAAATTTTTAGTTGTTTGAGCCATGTTTCTGTTTGAGTGCTGGTAGCATGTAATATCTGCCATCATAATTCTTTCTGGCTTCCATTGTGCTGTCTGTGCTGTCTATGCCATGCAGCTTGATGAAGCTGCAGCACGGTGTGTAAGCTGCACATTAGTCTGGGATGGAGGGCTTGGTGGGAACTTAGCATTTTAAGATAATTTCAGCCTTACAAAAGAGAACTTCAATGTACATTCTTTGGACAGGACTCAATGATGTACTTATGCTGAATCTTGCTATTTCTGACAATATTGGGGACCCACCAACTGTCCTGCAGTGGTCCTGAAATCTGGAGGGCAGTGAAACCCGCTGGAGCAGACTTTTAGTGCTGCAAGTAGTTACAGTTACATGGGGAGAGGAACAAAGTTTCAAATTCTGCTACCATTTTGATAAGGAAACGCTCCACTAGATTCTGTCCCTCATCAACAATAAAATAAAATAAGTGAAAAGTACAAAATCTCTACATTTTAGGCAATTTTAAAAAATCTGACATTCAGCAATTTTTGTTATGCTATACATTTTCTGAGCACAATCTTATCTGAAGCATACTGAATCCAAATCCCTTCCAGCTCTGGATTTGAGAAACTAAACATGAGCCAGTGTGGCATAATGATTTCAGCATTGGACAACAGCTCTAGAAATCAGGGCTCAATTGCTCGTTCAAGCATAAAAATCCACAGGGTGATCTTGGGCAAGTCACATACTCTCAAAGGATGGCAATGGCAACCTCCCTCTGAAGAAACTTGGCAAGAACCCCCTTAGTGTTGCCTTAGGTTTGCCTTAGCATTGCCATAAGTCAAGAATTACATGGAGGCACACAACAACAACCACCACCAACTTTCATTCTGGTGTAATTTTCCGCCAGCATTGTAGCCTTGCCGAGGTTCATTTCTGGAATAACTCAACTCCACATTTGGTCACTGCCTCTTTTTCCCCACCACATCTCTGCCCCATTTAACACTTCTTCCAGGAGACTATTTTGTCAGTAGATCTCTGTGATCAGCAGGCAGAAAGGCATTTTTGCCAAGAGAAAAGACATCTGCCAAGTTTTAACCTAATAGAGCAGGGGCCGGCAACTTACGGCCCCGGGCCGGTTCCGACCCAGGTCGCCGGACTTACTGGCCCAGGCAGACCCCTGCTGCTGCTGCGTGCTGCTGCCGCGGCACGTTTTCACCTCCGTCCGGCCGCAACATGTTTGCGCATGCGCAGGAGTACTGCGCATGCGAAAACGAGTCACGGCCGCCATTTTGTTCTCCAAAATGGCGGCTGTGACTCGTTTGTTCATGCGCATGTGCAGTACTCCTGTGCATGTGCAAACGCGTCATGGCCGCCATTTTGGAAATCAAAATGGTGGCCATGACATGCGCGGTTGCGGCTGCGGCTGTGGTTGCGGCTGCGGCAGCGGCAGCAGATGTGCGCGTGGGGGGGGTACACACGTGGTGATGGGGGGTACACATGCACCACCATTCCCTCCCCTAGCCCAGTGGAAAGGAGGACTTCGGAGGACTGGCTCACAGCTTTAAAAGGTTGCCTATCCCTGTAATAGAGCTTTGAGTTAGGATTGTGCTATTCTTCTGAAATATGGACATATCGTATATCTTTCAAGAATCATTCTCTACACCAAATTTTATATCAATAGGATAAACCAGATCTATTTTATAAGAAACTGAATTTTTGTGCTTTATAATGGCAGAATTTTAAAAGTGGTCTTTCCTTAATTCACATCTTAGCTATTGACTCTAATTGTATACAGCACATCGTTTATATGTTCATTGGCTTTTTCCTGACCTGCTAGGCATGAGTATGCTGTATATTAAGAGTCTTTCAGAGCTAGGCCCCTGGCATATGCCAGGGAATCATCCATCTTGAAAGAAAAAGTGCAGGTGGAAGTGCAATACTTGTATGAAAAGGGTAGAATCTGACATTTGGGGATAATTGCAGTGGTGTAGCTTCAGATGTGAACTCTCATGATGGCTTTGACAGTGAGACAAATATTAGATGTCAAGAGACATAAATGGGTTTCAATGTCAATCAACTGCAGAACTTCCACAAAGAACTGACTCTCTCTCTCTCTCTCTCTCTCACACACACACACACATTCTTCCATCTAAGAAAACCTCCAGAATATGGAGGTCATCATGGCTAAATGTGTTTCAGATTGTTTATCAATCTGCTACATATCAGCCAAGATTCTTCATCAATCAAGTAGCCATGATATTGTAAGTACTTTTAACTCCACATCCAGTCCCTTAAAAGCTAGTCCATCTTAAAAGCCACTCAGTCATCTGGAGTGACAAAGGTCTGTACTGCTGCCAAGGAGGTGCCACAGAATGATGTGACCAGACCCCTCCTGGCAGTGAGAGAGGCTGCTGTGAAAGTTGGGAAAAGTTCCCAGTTGGGGTCCATACTTCTGCTTTTCAAGCCATTGTTTGCTAGTGGGATGGCACTGGTCACATCACTCCACACCCTGAAGCAAAGCAAAATGGTTTTCTTGGTCACTTGTAGTTGTAGCAATAATTGTGGTTGTGGAAAGGTTGTTGAGTAAAAAGATAAAAAACACAGGGCAAAATTCATTTTTGTGTGAATAAAAGACACTGGCACAATCAGTGGCATCACTAGGGGGGTGCGGGGTGTGTGGGCTGCACCAGGTGACACCCTAAGGGATGTGTGACACTACTGCTCCTCAAACACCTATGTTTTGGCAGAAATGAGTTGTAGCATTCACTTCTTCCTTTTAAAATGTTTTAAGAGATGGTGGGAGTGGGGTGAAGTTCAGTGGCAGGAGAAAGCAGAGGCCCAGTTTTTTTAAAATTAAAATGTCAAATTTCAAAATCTATTTTTTTTAAAAAAATAATTTTTTCTTTAAAAACATCACATTTTAAACAAATATTCACTATGTACATGTAAATACATTTAGGTTGTGCATATGATATTATAATTTGAAGCTATAATTTCCATTTTGCTGGTTGTTTATGTTACAGTTATTAGCATTACATTCAGTGGCATATGGGAATTATGATTTACGAATAACATTAGTGCAAAAAAGCATTACTAAGGATTCTGTATGGTGTGAAATTGGAGGAGGCCAATGGTGGGGGCTGACATCATGATTTACCACACTGGGTGACACCAAACCTAGGGACACCACTGGGCACAATGGATCTTTCACTTCCTCCATTTTGTCTACTTCCCCCTGTTCTCTGAGCATAATGAAATCCTCTCCAGGAAGTCAAGGGACCTACCAAATATTCTGGACTGTATCTAATAGGGAAGGTGTCAAGAAACAGAAACAGCTATTTGATAATCACTTTAATTCCCATGACTCTATTCTACAAAATCTTTGGATTTGTAGTTTGGTACCTACATATCCTAAAAGCACCAGATCTCAGCTATCCTGGAAGCTAAACAGGGTCAACTCTGATTAGTATTTGGATGGGAGACTGCCAACAAATACCAGGTGCTATAACCTATATTTCAGCAGAAAGAAATGGAAAAACCACATCTGTTTATTTTGTGCCCCCCTAAAATATATGAAATTTATGAGTTTGCCATAAGTAGACAGGTGACTTGAAGGTATACACCCACACCCTACCCATTACTCAGTAACATCACTGGGAGGGTACAGGGGGTGTGGGCTGTACTGGGTGACACCCCAGAAGGGGGGGAGGCACCCCAGAAGAGGGGGGTAACACCTGGTTGGCCTCCTGCCCCTTGCAGGCACTCCTTGCACCTACATGGATGCCACTCCGGGCCTGGGGGGGGGTGTCTCCAGCTTATGTGGGCAGTGGGCAACTGTTTCCCTGGCCATGTGGCCATTTTCCCTGGCCCGTACGGCTGTTTCCATGGGCCTGGGGGGGGGTCTCCAGGCCTCAGGGGGGTCTCTGGCCTGGGCGGATAGTGGGTGGCTGTTTCTTCAGCCATGCAACTGTTTTTATGGGCCTGGCCTTTTCCATAGACCTGGCGTGTGTGTGTGTGTGTCTTTGGACCTTAGGGGAGGGGGAGGGGTTTCTGTCCTGGGCGGTGGCCAACCGTTTCTATAGCCTGAGCAGCCATTTTTATGTGACACCACCCCCAGATGTCCCACCAGAAGTCCTGCTCAGAAGTCCTGCCTCCAGAAGCCCTGCTCTGTGTGACACCCCAGGTGGGGTGCGCCACTGATGTTACGTACAATTCTTTGTTAGAGAGCCATGGCATATACTCCTGAAATGCAGCATGATCCCTCTCAAACACCAAATTTGATTGCACTAAACTACTAATCAGAGTTTTGTAGGCTGGAACCATGTCAGTTAAGCAAGTGATAGAAGACTTCACTAACTGTACAGTGTACATATACATTGGCATGAAGTGAATGGGCAGAGAAATCTTGTACTACTTGTACACTGTGGTGACATAGTATAGGCACTTATCATGACAGTCCCTATAGCCAAACCCCCAAGAAGAGTTCAATACTGGCATGATTTGTGTGTATGCAACCCCCCCCCCCCAAGCGCAGTAGTATATAAAATATTGGTTTCCTCAGCAAAAATATATTGTTGTGAACTATTCCTAATTTAATGCAAAGTGCACCTTAAGCCCACCTTGGTATCCCCCTTGGTATCCACTGGAAAACAAAATCTGTGGATGCTCAAGTTCTATTAAATACAATGGCACAGTAAGATGGTGTTCCTTGTATAAAATGGCAAAATCCAGGTTTGCTTTTTGGAATTTATATATTTTAAAGATATTTTCAAACTGCAGATGCTTGAATATGTGGATAAAAAATCAGTGGATATGGAGGGCTGATTGTACCAAGGAGTGAATTATGCAATTAATATCCATTAGCTTTTCAAAAGATTAGCTCCTGGTGGCAAATCGACCTGATTTGTAGACTTTAAGTTTAAAGTATTTCTCTCTAGTTCTAGAAAACAAACTGCTGAGAAATCTTAAGATGAACACAGGTACCTACATCTGATGTTTAACATGCTAAACACTCTACTGCCCTTTGCAATTTCAGCACTATATGAATGTTAGTAGATCTTACATATTAGATATTTAGGGTGGCTGTAAATGAAATCATCAACTCTTCTAACAAAAATATCCAAGCGATTTGTATATTGAAACACAGGCTTCAGGCTATGTTGGGAGCATGGTGTTTAAATGATGTATGCCCCGAATGTGGCCTGAAGTTGCATCAAGGCCATGTCAATAAAAAAAAAAAAAAAAACTGAGTCAAGAAGGAGATAGTTTCTATCTGTTTCTGGAGGCCTGGTTCAGGACTGCGGTGGTGGCCCAGTTTGGGACTGGGCACGTGTGGTTGCTACAGTCCCAGTGCGAATGACATCTAGCTTTGCTCCTTTGGGCCTATCTGTTTCTGGCCCTTGTGAGCCCTTGCTCTACCACAGTACTACTCATAGAAGGTTCCCATTTTAGTTGATTTCCACCACCCATTGTGGTCTCATAAGAGATGGCCAACAACATTTGGCCAACTGGAGAGCTTTCTGGGTATTTACTTGACGCTGAGACCCAGTATGATATTGTTACGAGAACTGGTACCAAAATGACTATGATTTCTTTTCTTGGTGAAAGTAATTTGAGAACGCATCTCCATCACCTATTCTTTGACAATGATGGTTCTCAAGGAGGGGAATATGTTATGAGAACTGGTGCCAAAATGGCTATGATTTTGCCATGATTTTCTAGGTGTGTATGCTTCCTCTTGGATGGCCCTAAATGCACTGGATTGGCAGCCATGCACCCAGGAATGAGCAGGTCATGTGGGCCCTACAATCATGGACATTTAGTGGAGACCCCACATCTACAGTGCTTTGAAACAAAGATCAAACAGATCCTAGTTTGAGAGTTGATAGCAGGGAAGATTCACACCTTTGCTAGCCAGAAAAGACCAAGTGATTTATGGTGCTGCTAGCCTGGCATAGTCAGGAAAGAACCATTTCCCATCTTTAAGAACTGCCGGTAGCAAAGTGATTTTTGCTATGTAAATTAAGAAATGAAGTAAAGAACTTTTTGCCTGAAGCCAGTTTTAGGTGATTTAAGGACTCCAAAACCCTTTGCTTCCCCCCCCCCATGCAATTCTGCTGAGCAGTTGAGAAAAATCTCCATCATGAAAGGAGCACCATGCTATGGTAACTATATATAAGTGAAGCCTTTCTCAGCAATCCCTAGCCCTTGAAAGTATGCATGTGGGTATTTGTATTAAATAACCATGTGTGTGTGTGTGTGTGTGTGTGTGTGTATGTTTGTGTATGCTTGCATGACTGATTGACTTTCCCCTAAATAGCCTAGTGTGTGTATGTGTGTGCACTTGCATGGCTGATTCATTTCCCCCCAAAATAAAAGTACAATTCATTGGAAGAATTTTGTCTCTCTGCTAATCCTCTATTCTATCACCCTGCGTATAAATAGGGAAAGTTCCAGAGTTAATTAAAAAAGCTAATTAAAATTCCCAAAGTCCAAAGTCATTCATAATAGTACAGTGAACTGAGTGCTGGACTATGGGAGACCACGGTTTGAATTCCCTCTCAGCCTTGGAATCCCCTCTCAGCCCTGGAAACTCACTGACTGATCTTGTACAAATTATACTGTCTCAGCCTCAGAGGAAGACAATGTGAAACCTCCTCTGAATAAATCTTGCCAAGAAAACTCTACAATAGGTTTACTGTAAATCAGAGTCAGCTTGAAGGCACACAACAACTCCCTCCTATAATACATATGATATTACAGGAGAGAGACAAGGAAAGTTAAGTTCTATCTTGTGAGCTTGTTTTTCATTCACATAATGTTGGGTTTCACCCCTAAATAGTTTTTTTTGGAGGATAAACTGAATGTGCCTTCAATAAATAAGAATAAACAGAATTGTTTGGTTATTAGTGAGGAGTAGCTTGTTAAAAAGGGAAACAATTTATAATTGTGTCAGTCACAATTCATTTAACTGTTCAGGTTTTAATTGTTTTTTGTCATTTGAAATGAAATGTATTCCCGAGAAACCTTTTCCATCCCCAGAGCAGTTGGCCTTCCCTCTAATTACAATGAACCTAGGCCTTTAAAGGATTATCATTACCAATTCATCACTCCATTATTTTGACTGGGTTATTTTGTTCATAATTAACACAGTTAATACAATGTGAGGTCAAGTAAGATAATGAAGGTTCATAGATTCCAATGAAAACAAATAAGCATCTCTTTTAAAGTGATCCATATACACTCATAAATGCATATAATATGTAGGTATGCCCAAACTTCAGAAATAATTTAATCTTTGCTTTTGTTATTACCTTTTTAGATAAGTGGCTAAATATGGCATCTGAAAATTCCAAATGCTTATTGTGGAAGCATCCCTCCTTGTAATTGTCTTAGTTTAACCTAAAGACCTGATATCTGATTCTCTCTCTCCTTCCCTTGCAAAATGTATACACTTTGATATCAGTTGTATGCATATTTTAAATGTTTTTTAAAAGTGACCCAAGCCCCATCCACCCATTATATAACGAGACAAGGAGAGGTGCATGGTAGCTATGTCCTCTTTCTAGCCAATGCAAAATGTAATGTAAAATATGTTTGTTCTCCTTTGCTGCTGATCCATAATATTTACAGCAGAAAGATTTACAGTGCCTGCATGCATTGTCAACATGGTTCAATAGAAACATGCTTCTCTACCTCCCATTCTGAGTGCAGTGGGGCCATTCCTAGCATTAGTCATAATTCCCTACCATTTTATCTATACTGTTGTTCAGGAACAAAAACATTTCTTCTTTCCTTGAGGCACAAAGACAACCAGAAAGTATTCAGAGTTGTACCCAGGGGCTTCTTGCTGCCCTTGAGCACCCAGAGCAAAGGCACAGTATAAGGAGGTACTAGATACCTCCTTGTGCCAGTGTCTAAAGCAGTACTTAAAGTGGTGTATGCCTCGGCAGACGGCTCAATTGAGCCGTCTCCGAGGCCTGGAAGAGGAGGGGCCACCGCACGCGCGGCGGCCCTTCCTCTTCCTGAGGTCGCCCTGAACGCTTCCGGGTCACCGCACGCCGGACGCGTTCAGGGCGACCTCCCTCCACAGCGTCCGGACGCGCTGTGGAGGATGAGTCGCAAAAAGGGCGCCCGCCGCTTTTAGGGCGCCCTTTTTGCGACTTTTGAGTGTCATGAAGACCAGCAAATGCTCAATTATTTTGCTTCAGACATAATTTTTACTGTCAGGAACAGGGAGAGATGTGGTGGTAATTCCACCCCTATCCACATGCCAAAATAATTTGTCTGGCTTTGGTTTTTGGGGGGCTGCTGTGGAGAATACAAGGATGAGAAACACCTCTCATATCCCAGTTGAAGAGAATTGACTCACACTCTACCCTTTGACTGGATATGTTTTCAGCCCCATTGTGCATTTCTAGAGTGCAATTCTAAGGTGATAGTGTACAGGGGAGAGAAGTGTAAATGCAATTCACCTTGAAAATACCAGAAATCTTAGTGTGTTGAGCTGAAAGGACCCAAGTATTCTGACCTAGAGATAAAGACATGAACTCAGATTTACTAAATAGTCCATTTGTGACATTTTCCAGATGGCTATAATAAAACTAATATAGAATAATACTGCAAGTTGATTGCATTAATACACACATATAGAGCTATATAAATGACATTGCTGGGAACACAAATCTTTTTTCCACTGGACTGCTGCATTTTCATATGCTTCCTTTCAGCATGACTTATGAGTGCGATTAAAGTATTTAGGTATCTGAACAATGATATTATGATTAATTGCAATGCATAAAAATGCCTTCAGTGATATCTCCACAGTGGAAAGAACTCAGTGAATTTAAGTTAAGAACTCTCTTGTTGCACTAAGGGGTGATACAATTCATTTTAGGGTATGATTGCCTGATAGCTTTGAAAAACATAAAGGATGCGAGTTATTAACCAGCCTCCCCCCAATAAAGTGGCTATATTGGACAATATAACACTGTTGCATTTTTCGGGAAAAACTATTTTTTCCAAATTAACCAAAAATCTGTGTTAGAACTGCTGTTTTTCAAAATCTTTCTGCATAAACAGTGCACAAAGTTGTGCAGTAGAACTGTTCCGAGTGGTCAGGTCCCAGAAGAGGTTCTTGCTTGTCCTCCAAGTCCTCCTCCAGGCAGGGCATGATAGCAATGCGGGCAGCAAAAAATAATTTCTTTGCTACCTGCACTGCCACAGAGTAGGCCTTCAAATAGGCTCTAGTCCATGTTCGGTGAGTTTCATTTTGCGCCTTTTGCCAATGTTGCTCCAGTCTCTGTCTCACTCGCTTCGTCACCATCAACTCCCTGGAGAACCTGGGATCTGGTCTGGCTCCACTCCATAAGAGGGGATGCTCAGAAGCAATTGTGTCCACCACCCTGGCCATTTCCTCATTTCATGGGATTTGTAATTTGTTGTGGCACCAGAGTGCTCTGACAGAGAAGGCTAAATATCACACAAAGCTACAAATTCCAGAATTCCGCAACATTGAGCGATGGCAGTTAAAGTGGTGTCAAACTGCATTAATTATGCAGTATAGATGCAGCCCGTCTCTCCCCCCCCCCCATGCTGTTGTGGATAGCATGCTTTAAAGAGTTTGGCAAGGTTGAATCTATTAGTTTGGAAACAAAATTTTCAGGTAGCCAAGTCCATGCTCACTATTTACTTAGAGATAAATTCCACTGAATTTAATTAGGCTTATTTCCAGATAAGTGAGTGGACTGCTACCTTCATTTCTAATAAGGTCATTTTTCTCCAGATGATCCAAGAGAAATATCCTTACATCTCTAAGGTATGTTCCTTGCCTTTCACCCTTCAACTAGTCTAATTTTCATATGCTCAGAGGCACTCAAAACATTTTTCAACCTTTGATTCATTGATCTTTATAGTCAGACTTAGAGTGGAGCAATGTCCTCTAGCTGAAATGAAAATACAAGTTTTTACTAACCTTTAATATCACTCCTTATTAACTTTTAACTAACAAGTTTTTTTTTAGGAGGCATGAAGTATACTTGTTGATAGGGGTGAACTGGGGTGACAAAAACACGAGAGATGCAGATCCATACGAAAACCTAGCTGAACAGGCAGTAAGATAGGATCTCATTTTTAGAAGAGGTTTTCTCAACTGAACAGTTTCCAGATGTGCTGGCCTTCCAGGGAATCGCCAGGAAATAATTATACAATGGGCATTGTTGTTGTTGTTATTATTATTATTATTATTATTATTATTATTATTATGTATGGCAAATATGCTGAGTTTGAGAAAGATTTCTTTTTTAAAGGAGCCAATAACAAAACTTGCCCCTAAAGAGCAATTATGATAGCCTCCATACAATTCTCTGCAAATCACATGGTCGATTCTGAAAATTAGTGCTTTAAGTCACTGGCCTCCAAACTATTTCTGGCTACCTACCCCTTTCATCTTGGGTGACCATGCTAGCGCTCCCCCATGCATATTTCTTAATATTAGGTCTACTGTTCTACTGCAAATTCAAAGCAACCAATCTCAGTTGCTGCTCCCTTTGCATCCAGTCACTTTGGGAGCAGCAACCAAGCAGCTGACTGAGCAGCTGTCGAGAAGCCTCTTGCCCATGCTGGCCTGGTGGCAAAGGCTAGTGCAGGCAAGATGCTTCTTGGTCGCTGCTTGATCACTGTTCCTCTTGCATCTGGGACAAGTAGTGGAGCAGCTGTCAGACCGCTGTTTTGTTGCTGCTCCCAGGGTGACCAGGAAGGATGCTCAATCCTTCATCAGGGTGTAGAGGGGTGCAGCCGGTATGTGTGTTTGGGTTTACAGAGGCCACATGCTTTGTTCTACTAGTGAAAGAACAGTTAAGGGAGTGAGTTCGTGTGGGCAGGTGAACAGTGGGAGACACCACCACACAAAGCAGTCAGCAAGGCTGCATGGTGTTGTTAAGGGACCCTGAACAGAGACCTTTATTCAACCTTCATCCCCACCATGATCCTAAAGGCTGCTGGTTCCCTTTGTCTTCTTGTGCACCAATACTTTGACTGAAGGCCTCTTTGCCACCACCTTTTCCCTCACTGCCCTCCTGCTGTCCCCCTTCCCCCTGACCATCCCTTTGGATCTTTCCACTGCCCCCAGGCGGGCATACCACCCACTTTGGGAACCAATGCTTTAAGTAATGAATTAATAAAAATAAAGAAAAAGGGCCCTCTCTCTAGTCCATCTGCCTTGGTCCAGGCCTCAGAGGGAGAGAAGATCTGCTGGACATATTCCCCTTCTCCACTACCATTCCCTTCTCCTTTTGTGTCTTGTCTTTTTAGATTGTAAGCCTGATGGCAAGGAAATGCCTAATTAACCATTTGTAAGCTGCTCTGATAGTCTTTTGGCTGAAGAGTGGGGTATAAATACTTCATAAATAATTATTATTATTAATAATAATAATAATAATAATAATAATAATAATAATAATAATAAATGGCAGTTCAATGAATTAAACAGCCTCAGTGATTAGTATTAATGACAATCAATTGTCCCAATTTTTGATAATTCATATAAACAAAATATTTTTTTAGATCTAAAATCCCAAGCTTTGCCAGATAGGAACATTTGAAATTATTCCCCTCAAATTTCTGATTTATTAATAAACACAAATCACCCAGAATATCAGTCAGGAAAATAAAGACAGAAGAATGTTTCATTTAGTTTCTACTACTTGCCGATCTGATAGGATGGAAGATTATATAATAGCTAGGGGCAGTCATTTTGAGTTAGAAATCAAACGTCTCTTTCCTCCTTGCAGAAGATGCACCATGGAATCCATGGAGGATAGCTACTGCTAACTCCAGACCTGGCAGAAGCTTTGGTGGTATATTTTTAGAAAACATTACTGCAAAATTGATGTAAGGGCAGAACCTTAGGAATGGTTTCCTGGCTAAAAATATAGGAAAGTTAAAGTCTGAACATGTCATATCCACTGCATTTTCAGCATTTGGGGGGGGGGGGGAGAATCCTAGAACCCAAGACAAGTCAGCTTATTCAGGTACAAACTAATATGAAATATGTTTAACTAAAACTTTAGCATAGTTCTCTATTTACTGTTGGTTCTGCTTCTCTCTGTTGGATTTTCAATTATAAACTCCTCAGGGCATGAATTTGTTTTCTTTTACTCTACAAACCACCATCATAATTGATGGCACTATATGAACAAGAGTGGACAAATTAATGAACTGCATTCCTAAAATAGCCAGAAAGTGAGGAACAGAATACACCTCTAGTTCATCCTTAATAGTCTGTGGCCAGGATCCATTGGAATCCAGTGCATCCAGTGGAACAGCTTCTATCAGAAGAACTGAGGGAAGGTGTTCTCCCTTCCCATGCTCTTCTGAACACTGCTCTGGAGGACTCAAAAATCCTGATGAATATTACATTTAGTAAATGAACAAATACAGGAAATGCACACTTATAGGATGGTTGGCACATGGCTTGACAACAGTATATGTACCACAAGCTAAACCTAACTTATTAGTGTTATGCAAAGGAAAAAAAAGTCAGTGCAATTTTAGGCTACATCAGTAGTTTCCATATCAAGGATAGTAATATTACCACTCTGTTATACTTTGGTCAGAACTCACCTGGAACCTGGTGCCCAGTATTGAGCACCATAGTTCAGGAAGGATATTAACAGGGTATTCAAGAAGGTTAAAGGTCTGGAAACCAAGCCCTGTGAGGCACAGTTTAAGGAGCTGGGTATATTTAGCTTACATAAGAGAAGAATGAGATGTAATATGATAGCCATCTTCAAATACCTGAAGGGAAGTCATGTAGATGATGTTTTCTGCTGCTCCAGAGACTAGAACATGAACCAATGGATTCAAATTACACTTAAATTATGCTATTACAATGGATTCAAATTCCACTTAAACATTAGGAAGAATGTCTTGACTGTAAGAACTGTGGAACAGACTGCCTTGGAGGATGGTTGACTATCCTGCTTTGAAAGTCTTTAGACAAGGGAGGGATGGATGGACATCTTTCAGGAGTACTTGAATTGTGTGTTCCTACATAGCAGGTGGTTGGACTAGATGACCTTTGCAGACTCTTCTAATTATCATTCTATGATTCTATGAAACAGGTTTTTGGGTAGTGCAAAGGGCTTCAGGGAGACAGAGGTCACCTTCCAAATCCACCAATAGAACTATTTCCATCAGTTGTTTTTTGTTGTTAACTACCTTTGCACTTTTTTCATTGACCTTAATAATTGTTCCAAATCTGTGATGTTTTCTGCTTATAGTATGTTGTCATTCACGACAATCTTCGATTGTTGATATTCCTTCCTCTCCTGTCTTCACTCCTCCTCCTCCTGAACTGAAACCTGCTCTTCAGATGATATTTTTATTATCTACCCTTCTAACTCCCACTAAATTTCAGGGTGATTCCCTACTGCACAGTTATAGCAGTTTGATTTCACTTTAACAGCTATAGTTTCATTATATGGAATTCTGGGATTTGTAGTTTCATAAAATACTTAAAATTCCTAGTGCATTCCTGTGACATTCAGCATTAGAGGTCTCTGGCCAGGAAGCATTTCATTACAAATGTAAAACTACAAATCCCAGAATTCTGTAGGATGGAACTATGTCAATTAAAGTGGCTTCACATTGCTATAATTGTCTAGTGTGGATTCACACTCATATAGTAAAAGTTCAAAAGAAAAGACTAATAAGTTTTCATGGGCTATCCCAGTCTGTAGTTACCTGGTCCATTTTGGACACAAGAACAGTCTTATGACATTAGTAGAACTATACAATAAGGATTGAAAACCAATGCATCAATACAGCTTTGTAGCAAATTTATAGGGGAAAAACCCAATAGGACCACTCAATTTACTGACCCTATGAAGAGTTTATATAAATCTAAATTAAATTGGAAAGATGCAGCTGGAATTAATTAAAAACATGAAATGTAATCCGTGCCTTTCTGTTTTCTGAAACTACTTGTGAAGCCCTGACACAAAGCACATTAAACTGTGACAGTTTAAGTTCAACCAGGCACCAATTTTTCTGTAATTCCTATACAGCAAGGTCTAGAATAGATAGTCATTTCTAATATCTATAATTCTGTAGATTCTCTCCCCCATACCACTGAAATCAAACAAACCTGACTTAGAAAATAGGTTTCATTTCTGATCTTACAGTGCTGGCACTATAGACACACCAAAGTGGAAAATCCACCAAATATTTATAGGAAAGTATAACCTACCTTATATTGGAGTCTTTAGTCATTGTCACTTCATAGTCTTTAGGCTATTTATACCCAAAAGATTTGCTTTCATATAAAGTTTAATAACAACTCTGTGGATGTCATGCGGGTGAAGATAAAGGGAGGAAAAGCTGAAGGTTTGAAGATTTCTACCTCTTCCCCCACATGGAAAACCATTGGGGGAACTTTTTTTTTTTTTTTTAAAGAGAGAGATGTTAGATTTCTACAGAAAAGCAAAAATGTTACATATGGATTGCTGTGGACACTTTACTACTATATTTGTCATAAGCATTTAAATTAACTGCTGTAAAAGCACACTCTAAACAAGTGTGGAGCCATGTTTTTAAAAAGCATACTTGAGTGGTTTTGAGATATGTTTATTTCCCACGAGATTGAGAATGAATGAAACTGAAAGGCCTCTAAGTATACATGGTGTGAGTTATTAGAAAGATGGAAAAACAAAATATGTACAGAGAAAAAAAAGCATTTGTGCTACCTATAAACAACCACATTAAATCCATTCTTGGAGGAAAATGGGTTTTTTTAGATGCACTACAGGTATTACTTCCTTCCCACCATCATACAAAGGAAAAAAAGGGGAAGAATGTGCATCCCATTGAAACATCATCTGTGATATTTTCTGTGAAGACCTTCTGTGATATTTTCATAATAGGAAATAAACACACACACACACGCCATCCCTGATTAAACATGTATCAAATATAAAGAATAGAAATGGGAAAGAGCTGGCTTGAACATTTGCACCACAGTCTTATGCACTGAGCCAGGGAGTTTTTCTTTTTCTTTTACAGCTCCCAGCAGCTTCAGTCAGCATAACCACTGGGGGGAGATTATGGGAGTTGTTGTTCAAAAACATCTGAAAGATCACCATTTCCTACAGTTGCTAGACACACTTGGCTAATTGGATATTAAGACTCATTTATTTATTTGATTCATATTTTGCCTGCATGAATGGGAGTCAAGTGGACATATGATCAAATATGCCAAATAAATAGGACAAAGATAGTCAAAATAAATGAAATGAATAAAACAAAACATTTAAAGCAATGGGACTTGCTTCTAGTAGAGGAGCATAGGATTGCATTGCAAGTCTTCTGTTCCTTTTGTTGTTATTATTCTATACCTTCAAGACATTTCTGACTTATGCTAACCTTAAAGTGGCCCCATCAGGGTTTGTTCGGATTGGATTTGCTATTGTCTGCATCTAAGGATGTGAGAATGTGGCTTGCTGAAGATCACCCAGTGGATTTCCATTGCTGAAGAGATTGCAAAGCCTAATCTCCTAGTGTCCTAGGACATTATCACACGGGGGCAAATCTGCTGGTTAATCCACACAAATCCCAAACAGAAACTGGATTTGTGCCTCGCGTTTTCACACAACGTCACACAGAAACTGGACAGAAAGTGGACAGAAATTTGTGTTAACTGAGATCTTTTGAAATTCGGTTGTTTGGAGGAAATGCAAATGCGAAATTAAGTTAATTTCGCATTTACCGTAATGTGAAATTAAGTTAATTTCACATTTACTGTAATGTGAAAAGTAAATGTGAATTTGGGAGCATTTCCCTGCTGTTCCCATGGTTCCAGCGA
>CM034708.1:175875799-175887385 GCA_020142125.1 Phrynosoma platyrhinos | reverse complement strand
CTGCGTGTGTTGGTCGCCGCGCGGCTGCGCATGCCGCAACCGCCATTTTGTTTTCCAAAATGGTGCCCGTGACGCATTTGCATGTGCGCAGGAGTACGGCGCATGCGCAAACATGTCGTGGCTGCAGCAGCATGCTCACCGGAGGCAGCGGCAGCACGTGGGGGGGCGTGGCGGTAATTCACATTTCCAAGGCCTCCCCGTTCGATCCTGGGGTGAATTCGCCCAAGGATCGGGGTGGGGGGTCCTTGGAGAGACATTTCCAAGGTGCCTCTCCTTGATCCTGGGGTGAATTCACCCCAGGATCAAGGAGAGGCACCTTGGAAACGGTCCTCCAAGGTGCCTGCACTCGATCCTGGGGTGAATTTGCCCAGGGATCGGGGCAGGGAGGCCTTGGAGGGACCTTTCAATCGCAGAGAAATCCCAGCAGACTGGAGGAGGGCAAACATCATCCCAATTGTCAAAAAGGGGAAAAAA
Organism: Phrynosoma platyrhinos; assembly: GCA_020142125.1. NCBI lineage: Eukaryota > Metazoa > Chordata > Lepidosauria > Squamata > Phrynosomatidae > Phrynosoma > Phrynosoma platyrhinos. The sequence goes on along the minus strand of CM034708.1, from coordinate 175,886,911 downwards.
GAGAATCCCAACAACTATCGCCCAGTTAGTCTGACATCAATACCGGGAAAGATTCTAGAACAGTTCATTAAACTGAGAGCCTGTGAACATTTAGAAGGGAATGCCATAATCACTAAAAGTCAACATGGGTTTCTCAATAATAATAATAAAAATAATATTTATTTATACCCTGCCCCTTTGTTAAAATCAGTCGGCGTGGCTTACAGCAATTAAAATGACATCAATACAGTCTAAAACCCCCACCCCCACCCTCCCCCATAAAAATGTATTAAACTAAACAACCATTAAAGTCCAGCTAAATTTTAAAATAAATTAGAATAATATAAAACAAGTCATGCCAGACTAATCTGATCTCTTTTTTTGATAAACTCCCCAGCTTGCTAGATTCAGGGAATGCAGTCGACATAGCATATCTTGATTTGAGTAAGGCTTTTGACAAAGTGCCCCACAATATTCTTGCAAACAAGATAGTAAAATGTGGACTAGACAATACAGCTGTTAGATGGATTAGTAACTGGTTGATTGACCAAACCGAAAGCGTGCTCAGCAATGGCTCCTCTTTATCCTGGAGAGAAGTGAGCAGTGGGTGCCACAAGGTTCTGTCCTGGGCCCAGTGCTCTTCAACATCTTTATCAGTGATTTGGGTGAAGGAATAGGGGGCATGCTTTTCACATTTGCAGATGATAACAAATTAGGAATAGCTAATACCCCAAAAGACAGGATGAAAATTCAAAATGACCTGAATAGATTAGAAAACTGGGCCAATGTTAACAAAATGAATTTCAACACAGAGAAATGTAAGGTACTGCACTTAGGGCAATAATAATAATAATAATAAAAATAAAAAATGAAATGCATAGATACAAGATGGGGGACACCTGGCTTAAGGAGACTACATGTGAAAGGGATCTAGGACTCCTAGTAGACCACAAGTTGCACATGAGTCAACAGTGTGACGCCACAGTTAAAAAGGCCAATGCAATTTTAGGCTGCATTAATAGAAGTATAGTATCTAGATTAAGGGAAGTAATAGTGCCACTGTATTCTGCTTTGGTCAGACTCCACCTGGAATACTGTGTCCAGTTCTGGGTGCCACACTTCAAAAAGGATGTTGAGAAACTAGAACGTGTCCAGAGGAGGGTGACTAAAATGGTGAAGGGTCTGGAAACCATACCCTACGAGGACTGACTTAGGGAACTGGGTATGTTTAGCCTGGAGAAGAGATGGTTAAGAGGCGATGTGATAGCCCTGTTTAAATATCTGAAGGGATGCCATATTGAGGAGGGTGCTAGCTTGTTTTCTGCTGCTTCAGAGAACAGGAGCTGGAATAATGGATGCAAGCTATAGGAAAAGAGATTCCAACTCAACATTAGGAGGAACTTCCTGACAGTAAGGACTGTTCAACAGTGGAACACACTCCTGTGGAGTGTGGTGCAGTCTCCTTTTTTGGAGGTCTTTAAACAGGGGCTGGATGGCCATCTGTTGGGGATGGTTTGATTTTGAGTTCCTGCATGGCAGGGGGTTGGACTGGATGGTCCTTGTGCTCTCTTCCAGCTCTATGATTCTATGATTCTATTATCTCAAGGGCCACTTGTCAACTACTGGTTAGGTAGCTTTATTTATTTATTTCACTTCTATACCACCTTTCTCCCCAAAAGGGGACATATCCCTTTCTTGAATGGAATAAATAATACATAGTAAAACCCCTCCCACTGATAATCCATTTTTCTGCTCCATGCATTTAACCTCTCTCCAGAGGATCAGCCTTCTTTGTCAGCTATCAGAAACACACATTACAAATAAACATGGAGTGCCAAACCCCCATTTTCCTTATAATGCTTTTTCAGAATGGGAGAGTATTGATAGGCATAGGAAGGAAAAGGTATAAGCTACTAATTTGTGCTTTTGACCCTCCTGTATGAAGGCCACTCTTGCTTCTGTATTTGTATTTACTGGAAGACAAGGTTAGGAAGCATGCATTTGCTGGGATAATGTGCCATTCCAACTAAAGTGGCCACAGTCTGAACCCAGAAAACAGCAATCCAACCATTGGATAATTGAAATGTCAAAGAGGTATAATATGCCTTGATAATAAGAAGAGCATACAATGCCAGAATGGATTCAAGACAAGATCCCAGAGGTTTTCATCTTTAGCTGGCTAAATAAAAGTACGCAGCATGCATGCACTGACAGATGAAAATAGAGCAGCAAAAGAATAAGTACATATCCACAGTTTATACAGGAATAGATTTGTATATGAGTAAAATCCATGTTAATTCTCTGACCAAATAGGACAACTAACTGACTTGAGGTTATCTCAGGTTTATGATGGAAATTGACTGCTATGGAATAACATTGTTCCTTGCACAACTACAAAGCCTTATTTTCTGAAATAAATATGGCTTTGATGGTGCCCAAAAAGTCACACAGTAGAAGCCATTTTGGAAAATGATGCCATAGATTATTGCTAGATGTCTTGCTAAATTATTTGGGGACCAATTTGCTGGTCTTTTTCCTCTAGTGAGATCTGAATTATATCTTCTCCACAAAGTACATTTGCCAAACTGTTTATAGCAAAAGACAGGGCTGAGTACAGCAGTAGCACTGAAGTGCTTAAATATTTATGATATAGTTTTACATTAATTTTATGCAACATTTTAACTAAACACAGGCTGCAAAGTTTAAGGAAGACTTTGGGGAATGCCTAATAAATTGCTTTTCGTATCCTTAATGGGGTTTGGTAATGATCAGGCATGATGTGATTAACAACCATTTCAAAATAACAATACAGTTAAGTACAATAACAACATTTCAACCTCTCCCTAAATTATTATTCTTACTGCTGCTGCCAAATTTGACAATAACAGAATTAGAGCTGAATACTAAGGTTCTCTCAGCTCTGAAAACTCTAGGTAGCAGCAGCACTGAAATCTACAAGGCTTTCACAGAAGTTCCCTGCACACTCATTTATGACAGAGGCAGGCAGGTAATGTATTTATTTACTCATTTATTTGATTTATATCCTACCTTTATCCCAGAACTGGGTCCCAAGGTGACTCACCACAGAATTTAAAAAGATGTAGATAAAAATAGATAAAGCAAGTATAGGTAAACACATTTTAAAAGTTACCTTGTTAAAAGACAAAATTGCTCAGCACTGCTATCTATGCATCCAAGGGGCTGAAATTAGAAATGGGTGGTTCTTTATCCCTCAGTTGAAGGAGGATATTCTTGGAGCCAGAGCCTAGATGTAACTAGTTAATTGTAAATGTTACTTGGAGTATACTGTAGTAAATTGAACAAGTTAATTGTAGTAAATTCTTTTCTACAATAATAAGGTATTACTACATAGTTGCTGTTATTGTCATTTGCCTTCAAGACATTTCTGACTTATGACAACTGTAAGGTGCCCCTATGAAGGGGTTTTCTGGGGCTGAGAGTATGTGACTTGCCCAAGGTCACCCAGTGAGTTTCCATGGCTGAACTGGGAATGCAATTCCGATCTCCAGAGTCCAAGTCCTATTCTCAAATCACTACACCACACTGATTCTTAATAGCACATTTTAAAATAGTGCATTTTAATGGAAGACAAACAGTTTCTTTTTGATTGGCAACTTTTACGAGTAACTTATAATTTCAAGCCTCATTAAATTGTGAAGCAGGAGTGACAAATTGACCATGGGCATGGAGAACGCAGTCTTGATTTTACCACTTTGCCCTTGCAGCTGATCCAGTTGGAACAGGAGATCTTTTGGTGCTGGTTTAGCACAGAAAATCCATTGTTCAACTCAGAGCACCAGGGAGAGGTGACAGTAAAATCACCTCTTTGGCAGTGGGTTCACCATCTGCCCTGTATTAGAGAAATAATAGCACATGGTTCAAGTACTGGCTTGGGTTGAGCTTCATTCTGTTGCTTCACCTTTTGTTGTGAAGGATGGAAAAGTGAGGTGGGCTTTGTATCTCAAGCCAACGGCTCATGGCATTCAGCTTTTTTTATTTAAAAAGAGCAACAAAAGGCATCTATCATAGTTATTTTTGAAAGATGGGAAAGTAAAGTACTATTTGCAAAATTATAATTATAACGGCAACAATTATTTGGGACTTGGAAATGTAACTAATTTCTTTCTAAACTAATCTGCGAAACCTTAGAAATTGGGATCATGCTTTGATTTTCCTATTGGCAGAAATGATTTGGCTTGAAATGACAGAATTCCTTCTTCCTTATTGAAATTTATGTGGTTTGAGCAACTTGGAATCTGAGATCCCGATCTCTATTGGCCAAAGCTGCAAATTTCAGAGAAAAATAACACAAACCAGCTTGCTGCCACCTGCTGGGTGTACCTCGATATGCTCTACGTTTTTTGAATCCTGGCAGAGGAAGATAACTAAACAATAGGCCACACCCCTGAATTTCCCCTGAGATCAAAAACCTATGTTAATTCATCTAGACATGGGGAGCAAAGATTTGAACTTAATGAATATCTTTGTGAGTTTATTTATCCTGTTTAAATCTCGATTCACACAGCCCTGAGCTTTCTTCTTTGTTGAGAATTCAATGTATTAGATTCCTTCCAACATTTCCCAGTTGAAAATTGGAACACGTGTTGGCAAGCAACATCAGAATATGGTCAAGATGGCAAAAGTTATTAATGAGGAAGAACACACAAGCCAGGAGTGACTGCAGCAGTTTGCTTTTGCCTGAGCCTACCAGGAAGGGCGAGTCTGCCCCTAGGAGAGTACAAGGGACTTTTTGCCTTTTGATTCAGTTTTCAGCAATTAAACTAAGCTGAGGACAAAGATGGAAAGAGGGAACAGGAGAGATAATCTGGGGCATTTAAACACAGCTGAAAGAGTGATATGGCAGAGAATTAATCAGGGCTCCTGGTACCAAACCAGGAAAGTTGGCATGGGGTATGGTATTTCCTTCTCTTGGTTTTGTTTATAGACTATAAATGATTTCAGTAAGATATCCATAATAAATACTGTCCATGAGGCCTCATCTTTAAGTCTTCATTTTCTTCTAATGATCTCTATACGCTGATAAGATCTTTCAAGTGGGCACTGAGTAACTCATGTCTGAGGATAAACTAGTAAACTAGCTCACAGATCAGCACAGAAAGGCTGTAGGATATGCTTATTGTCTAGGGAAAAGAAATAATTATTTTTTTGCTGGCAATTTGACAAATAATATCCTTCCCGGTAGGAGCTGGTCGCCATTTCAGCAAGTGATAAATAACATGGCTCTTGGACAGGATTTTTATTTAATTTTTTTTATTTTGGTACCCTTACAGCTGTAATCATGCTTCTTGTCAGGTACTGCAAAGATAAAGATAAATGCCCTCCATTGCGGTACTGTCAATGCATTTTGACATAAACCAAAAAACAGCACACCTGTTAGGAGGGAGGAATATACTATTTGTCTTGTCATAGCTAAAGAACAAGGAGCATCTTGTTTAGACAAGGTCTTCAGGGCAGGAAAAATCTGGTATGCAGTAGTTGTTTTGGATGCTGACAAATCTACCCTTGCTTTTTTATCATCACAAAAAGCAGATCCATGTTCTCCCATGTAGAAAGGATTGCATCAAGAAAAACTCTTCAGTGACCACCACTGTGGCCAGCTTGACTTAGTATTCAATGCAGGGCTAGAAGTGTTGAGAGAACATTCATGCTGGGATGTGGCCTCCTCAGCATATTATTGTTACCTCTTGCAAAGACTCTTGGCTTAGTAAGAAGGAGGGAAGAACTTATGAAAGTAACTTTTGAGGGTGACAACTCCCAGAATCTTTCAGGCAGCATAACCAATGGCTGAGCTGGCTGTGAGTTTCTGAGAGCTGTTATTCAAAAAACAAGAAAAAACAAACAAACAAAAAACACCTTATCTAAGGTCTGGAATAGGGCGATCATTAAAAAATTGGACAGAAATAGCTATGGAAGTTAAAAATGACTACTGGTCCCTGGATGCAATGGGGTAGCAAGTGAAGGACCCACCCATTACAATCCAATAGATTCACACTGTCATGCTTGGCAGTTGGAGACTTCAAGAACTCGGACAGGATTGTAGTGAAAATTAATTATTGCTTTATTCTGGATTCTAAGACACACAAAACTACCCCACAGTGGTTAAAATCAACTGATGGCCTTTGCAGACTGCTAGAAATAGTGCAAATTGAGTCCACTTTAAGGGTTAGGGTTAGGGTTAGGGTTAGGGAATCATGGGAACTGTATTTTATTGTGGCACCAGAGCTCTCTGACAGAGAAGCCTCAATGTCTCAAAAACAAAAAACAAAAACAAAAACAAAAAAACAATTCCCATGATTCCCTAGCACTAACCCTAACCCTTAAAGTGGACTCAATTTGCACTATTTCTAGCAGTCTGCAAAGACCCTGAGTTCCCCAAGCTAACCAACACTTTAAAAGTCCTTTGTCCAGCCCCCCTCACACTTGTAGGCAGAACCATTTGCCCACTTCAAAGGTGCATTTTGAAGTTTGCCCCTTCTCAAATTCTTTCTCCGGCCATTTCCCAGGAAAAGAAGGCACCACCATAAACAGTCAAAAACAGCCCCAGTTTTCCTGCTGTAGTCATTTGACCAATCTGTAACTTCCTTTGATTTTTACTCATCACCAACTGCATCAATTACAATTTTCCTTGATCTCCCCCCTTCATACACGTCACTGATGTCACATTCATATGGATAAATAGGAATATGACACACAACACTATACTATATACACAACACTTTGATGGCAGGTTCCTATGGAATATAGGAACATGACAAAAATTACATGAACAAAGATTTCACCCAGACATTAGGAAGATCATCTTTAGTGTAACAGCTGTTTGAAAGTAGAATAGACTGCTTTGGAGCATGGTGGACTATCTTTTTTTGAAGGCTTCTAAATATAGATTGGATGGACATCTTTCAGGAGTGCTTTAGTTATGTATTCCTGCACAGTAGTGGCTGGACTAGGTGGCCCCTTCCAAATCTATGGCTCTCTGATTCTGTCTCTCAACATATAAGTCTTCACAAATTTCATTCTCACAGGCAATAATGAATAATTCAAACATTTTACTCCTTGCTCCAAGGAAGTCATCTAAAACTGGACAGAAAAGTAATCTACAAGAAAAACAATATTTTTCTATGCAAAAAGGCACATATGCATTTTTTAAAAAACAAAAACAAAAAAAGTCCTGATCTGTGAAGATTCTTGCCTTGTCAGGGTTTCCCAGCACTCAAGAATCCCATTTTTGAAAAACCATTATTTCAATATTTTCAAATATTCTTTCTGCCTCCCCCCCCCCTTTCTCACCAGTACCTCTAAATTATGTTAGGGGCTCCATATTTAGGGCAGCTGCTGGTATTTTGCTGTCTCATGCAGAACAGATAATGACTCCAGCCTTGGAGCACAGTAACAAATGCTGTCCAAAGCCAGGATTTTTACACTTAAAGTACAACCCCTTTCCTCTTCCCTGACAGTAAATGGTAAATGCAAAAATAATGACACAACCAACAATTTACTATACTTTTATAACACCTAAAGCCCATTGCTTCAGATCTGACTTAGCTGATGGGAAGGTCAATTCTTCAACTTTTAGAAGGAAAGCTTCTCAAGCTAGACTTGTGGATTCTAGTCCAGATGAAGTTTCTCAGTAATAAACAGAACCCTTTCCTCTCACAAATTTATAGAATCATAGAATTCTAGTGTTGGAATAGGTCCCAAGGGCCATCCAGTCCAGCTCCCTTTTCATAAAAGAATATATAATCAAAATACTCCAAACAGATGGCTATCCAGCTTCTGTTTAAAAAATGGTTGCCTAAGAGCCATAGACAGACAATGCTAGGTCTATGGAAATATGTCACCTACAAACAATGAAAGAAGCAAAATCTAGATTTTAGATTACATTTGAATAACAGTAACTTTTCCAAATTTACAGAGGCTAGCATTTGGCATGGAAACTCACGGTCCAATTAATGTACAGGTATAATACTCCACGTTCATTCATTCTTCTTTTTTAGTTTGGATATTTAAAACATCCCAGCTCAAAGGGCAAAATGGCTATCAGTTGTGGAGCACATGTACAGGTTTAAGCATCTAGATTTCCTACAATAAACATGGTCTGATCCTGCTTTCCTCATTGCTTAGTTCCACTTTAATTGAACAGGATCAATGGACTCCCAAAGAGAGTGTTAATTAGTTAAATGGCTTTGGGAAGGAACTTCAAAAACTATTGCAAAGACTTCACCCATCAGTGGCTATGGTGGCTGGGGGATTTTGGAAGATGTCATCCAAATAAATAACTTTTTCAAGCTGTCTAAAACTATTGGCTTGTAGGGAAGGTGAAAGTTGAGGTATTACTGTTATTTAACATCTTGGTAGCACCAGATACAATAAAAGGATACTCACTGAACCACATGATGGCCTTTACATCTTCCTTCTCTTTCTCCTCTAGAAGTAAACATATTAACTATCATAAACCTTAATTTGCATTACTATCTTTTTCCTCTAATGGAGCAGATGGGACTGATGTTAATTGTTAAAATAAATTGCCATATGGATATGAAATCACACACAGTCCATAATTGTGTTAACACTAATTTTAATATGCTTCATCAAGTTATTGCAACTGCAGTTGTCATGATATTCTGCTCAATATAGCCATTTGAGAAATTTACAACCCAGGATACCATTACCAACATATGTTATATAAAACACACTTTGCCACCTGGAGCCAGGATATTTAAAATTCCTGTAAGGAAGAGATTGCCACAGTGTTAACAGCTCAATTGCTGGAAGTCAGTTTTCCAATACTGGGCACTTAAAACAAAGTCACAGCAGGGACACTGTTCACTTTCTACTGTGCCAAAGGGTTAAGTGTTCTAATTGCCTTGTGATGCCCTTTAAGAGACACAGGGTATGTTAACAACACAGAACTGGTGCCAGTGTGTTGACAAAGAACAGATTATGATGGAGAATAGGTATGGTTTAAGACCTACCATGAGCCACATTGAGACACTTGCAGATTAGGATGGTAATGAAATGAGTGAGCACCCATTCCTCAAACTCCTGGTAGTGTTTTTCTAATGTTGCCTGAGACACCAGGATAGATATCAAAACACTCCGAAATACTCCTTGAATTTCCACCAGGACATCTGCCACCAACTGAGACTGGACCAATAGAGGAGTAGCCTTTATATAGGCATACCCTAAGTTTTACCCAACCTTTTTTTACTGAGAGTGATGTAGTGGTTTGAGCATTGGACTACGACTCTGAAGACCAGGGTTTGAATCCCAGCTTGGCCATGGAAACCCAGTGAGTGACCTTGGGCAAGTCACACTCACTCAGGCACAGAGAATGGCAATAGCAAACCCCTTCTCAAGAAATTTGCCAAGAAAAAACCCTTGATAGGTTCACCTTAAGATTGCTGTCTGTCACAAATGACTTGAAGGCAGACAGCAACAACAGCATCAGTCTGTCTGCAAAGAACTGGGAGAACTTCTTGAGTCTGTTGCAGTTGGCTGCTGGGGGAAAAATGGTGATAACAGATGGTAGCCATAGGCAGATGTTACAAGCCAGACAAATTTTAGTTGGCAACTGCCTAGATCAGATGCCCAGAACATGTTTAAAAAATTTAAAGAAGAAAGTAATACAGGAGCATAAATCATACCATTCAATAAAAATTCAGAACAGCATTAATATTAAAATGGAAAATGATAGAAAATATAATGACATTATGACACTGCACAGTATTAAACAGACAGTGTTTAGTGCCCATCCAAAGTAAAAGAACCAATCTCTCTCAGTTTAGGAATATGTAGGGTGATGTTACAGAAGAAATGTGCCTTTAGTACCATCAACCAATCTCTTCAGGTAGTGCAACATATAACAAAACCTCTATTAATGATGGTAAATTGTAGAGAAGTCCATATCCTGGGGTTGACACCTCTGTATTGTGATAGTTCAGGGAAATTGAGTACTGTAGACTCCCCACTGCTGAACCTCACCTGCAATGTGTAAAGTACTCTGGAGCTAAACATGGTGGCATTATGGAGAAGGTCGAGCTAATGAAAATGTCTCCTCTCAGGCAGCTTCACCCATGTGACCTGAAATGACTGAAAAGAACTTCTGTCTGGAACATATCTCCTCCTCCTTTCCTCCTCCATCCATTCTTTCCTCAACTGTTTATCTGTCACATCAGCAGCCACACAACCAGTTTTTAGATGTCAGCTGCTCTATGGTGCAAAGAGGTAGAATGCCTTTGAAACCACAAGGCCTTGTGAGGCTATGAGTGTATTACAAGTTTCTGAAAGTGTGGGTGTAGAATGGAAAGGCGAGAAGGTTGTGAAAGCAAAAGACAGGAGAGAAGGCAGTGCTATAATTGATTCTACTGTAGATTGTAAGGAGCAGAGGAGCTTGATTTTCTTCTGGGGTAGAGCTGGAAAAGAAAAGTAACAATGGTTATTGGATGTTGGCAAGTTTAGTGGCAAATAGCAGCAAATTTGGCAGTAGGAAGACATCTGAGGGGCTGGACAAAAGTGGAACAAGGGCTGAGTGCAGTCTGTGAGCCTTGAGTTGCTCACCTCATCATAAAGGATTAACATTTTTGTTAGAGGTGACAGATGTGCTAATTATCTTAGACTCAAATATGTATTTACAGAAGTAACTGTAGATAGACAGACAGACCTCCTCAGTATTCCTAGCTGTTTATCACACAGGGAAAATTGGAAGTTTAAACGGGCAAGAACCTGTGATTATACAGTGTGTTAGGCACAAATGCATAAATGGTTTTCACATGACGTTGTGCACAAACCACATAGAATCTGACAAGAAAGTGACATGAAACAGCATGCAGCAACAGAAAATAGGCATTTTTGGGGAAATATTGTACATTCATTTCTGTTTCATTCACAAATTTGCTTTTTTTACGTAATTGCTGTAGTGTGAAAGCTACTTGTTGTTTATTCATAGGATTCTCTCTGTTTTTGTGTTTGTTGCTAGATTTCCCATGGCTAGAAAGGAGAGCTGAAGCAGGACACACACACACACACACACACACACACACACAGAGAATAAATGAATGCTTGCCTCCCAGTCTGAGTCCCTACATGCTCCTC
>CM034708.1:175841700-175851832 GCA_020142125.1 Phrynosoma platyrhinos | reverse complement strand
TGATTCTTTTCTGTTGCATCTTCTTATATTACTCCAACTTAGAATCTGTTCAACATGTTGCCAATACACAATTATACTTTTATACATGGTAACCTACAGTCTAGTAGGCTGCTCTTGCCTATGATTCTACTTCCTACCAAAAACATTTGATTCTCTTTGCTATTTGAATGTTGATTGCCCACTGAGTGACTGATTGTAAGCCCTCCAAAAGAAAGCAGTTGACACTGTCAGAGCTGACAGTATCAACCATTTGTCTTGCTATGCATATTCACCTCTGATCCTGCAAGAGTGACTACTGCATGTGCATACTCCTGGCTCCCAAATGTGGGTGTTTGCCAAGCAGCTTTAGCACAGGAGGCTTCATCCAGAGGTTCAGCTGATCAAAATGACTGCCTAACCACTTCAAAGCAAAGAATGCCATCTTTTCAAATCAAATAATGCAATATTAGAAAAATGGGCCTCAGAGAAATGAGAGAAAAATGTGTTCTGACTTATTATCTTTTTCAGTAGGCTGAAGATCTGGCTGCAAATTTGTTTTCTATTTGATTTCTCTAAAGGGTACCTCTACAATACCATGGTCAAAACTAAGGAAGGCATTCCTTTTGGGAATGAGGACAGAAATGCTGCTATCAAATGCAGAAATGTCATCTGGAAAAAAGAGAGAACTGAAATGAGAAAACACAGATAGGGAATATACATTCATAGGCCACAAATCCACAGGGAGTTTCTCCTATATAAGTATTGCTGAACCATATTCTTTTGCAGTTCCCATTAATTTCAATGGGGCTTGCTCAGGCAAATTTCCCAATGGACTGGGCTCATAGTTGGCAGCAAAGTAATCATTTTAGCTTCCCTTATTTAAAGCCTCCTTTAATCCTTCATCTACAATTAATAAGAATTACTATTTTTAAAAGTTCACAGGAATCCTCTGTTGTTGCTGAAACATAAAAGAAAGCTTCTGGTCTTTCATCATCTAAAACTTGTATATAAAACTTGGAGAATCAAAGTCTCTTTTTACACATCTCTGAGGAGACAACTTTGAAAGATCTCAACTATAGCTATCAGCCTATTGTAAAAATGCTGACATCCAGTGCTGTTGAGACAAGATGAGCTGTTCAGTGATGCCAGTTTGTGAGTGCTCCATTAGACTGAGCAATAGAAAAAGAGGCAGGGTTTCTTTTCTGATCAAGAAAAGTTTAAAAAATCTTTCATATACTGAAAGGAAAACTTTCCAAATTTATGACATGCTGGCTGAACAGCAGGGACTGAAACCTACTCAACCTTCTCTAAGGGCAGTTGCTCTCCTTTGAGAATTACTCAACAATCCCATATGAAGACTTTCACATCTCTGAGCTAATTATAAATTTGACTTACTATTTCTTCATTGTAAAAGGGGGCTAAACCTTTATTGGCTGCTGTGTTTATTTACAGTCAGTGTGTACACAATCATTTGTTGGTCTAACAAATCAGATCCCTGAATGCAGTTGCCTTTCTCTTGCATATTTTATAGTCCCTGGAGATTAATGTGTGTCCTTCCCATTTAAACCAAGTAACTATTTTACCTCCCTTTCAAATGAAAATCCATCAGTGATACCTTTATAGGCCAACCAAATGCACAATATATTTGTTGCAAGCTTTCGAAGCTCCAAGCTTGCAACAAGTATATTGTGCATTTTGGTTGGCCAATAAAGGTATCGCTGATGGATTTTTGTTTGAATTTGTTAAATGGCCAACACAGCTACCCCAAATATTTCCTTCCAAACATTTACCTCATGGACTCCACTGCTATTGTACATAGAGTGTAAAGATGCAGGAAATCCTTGTGGATATTAGAATATAGAACATGATGATGAAACAAATATAACCAGTACCAGTGGCATCATTCAGGTTGATGTCACCCAGTGTGTGTAGGGAGATGAACTGCCTTGCACTCCCTCCCACATGGACAGACTGCTGCAATCCCTCTCAGAGGTCTTCAGGATCTGGCATGGTTACCACCATGCTGGAGTCTGAAGGCAGCCCTTCCCAAAGACCCTATTAACTTCACATATTTTCCCTTTGCTTGATTTATTAATTGTGACCATCCCACCAAAGAAGCTTTAATACTTGGAGAATTTTCAATTCTCTTTGTGTAAAATATTAATAATAAAACAATTGGATTTCTGTTCAATTGAAGCTCATTTTTTGATGGAAATTTGGGATTTAAATAGGCTTTTTCTAAAAGGGGGGGAAGAGAGATCAAGGACTGGAAGAGGGGAGTTTCAGGGTATGTCTGGTGTTTGATTTGTCATATTTGGGGAGACAGAGAGCATGCTTCTACTAATCTAGAGTGAAGAGTTTTTTGAGGGGGTTAACATATTGATTTCAGAAAGATACTTGGAAAGCATGTGGCTAAAGTGTCATTTCCATAACAATTCTACATGGAAGATCTCTCTCTTCTTGTAGTTTGAAAGTTTGCTCTCTAACCATTGTCTTATTTTGTAGAATCTTTAAATAGTTTCTAGTTGGCATTTTCATTGGAACCTAACTGCATGCTGTGTTGCAATGATACTTTCAGGTGAAGATTCTTCCTGTAACTTTGCCTTATTAACTGAAAGCAAAGGTGCCTATAAGGTCTTAGGTCACATCAGTATCACTTCTTTAAAAGCAAAGCTGTGAAGATATGTTGGAAGAGATGGGATTGCTTACTCTCAAAAGAACTGAAAAATACTTGCATCTACTACATTGAGCTCTAGAGAATCAGGTGTAGAATACAGTTGGGAAGGGCAAATTACTTCTTCTTTGTGGAGCTGGGCTCAAGAGCCACAATTTTTAATCCAAACTTTAGTTTGGGGCTTTCCTGCATTATGGGCTGAAGGGACTCCCCCAATGGTGTTTGACTTCTCTGTTGGTACCAATTATTCCACATCTTCCAAATCTATGTCTTCTTCACAGTTAGACTCAGGAGTTGTTGTTGTTGCTGCTGTTGTTGTGTACCTATCAGTTGTTTCTGACTTCTGGTGACCCTAAGGCAACTCTCTCATTTTCTTGACAGGTTTCTTCAGAAGAGGTTTGCCATTGGCATTCTCTGAGGCTGAGAGCATGTGACTTGCCCAAGGTCATCCAATGGGTTTCCATGCTAAGTGGGGATTTGAATCCTGCTCTCCAGAGTCATAGTCCAACACTCAACCCCTACACCAAAGAGAGCTAAAAGAGCATGTAGAAGTTAGACATCATGTTCTCAGATAAGAGTAGGCAAACTTCACTGTTTTTACTTGACCATTGTATGTATGGTGACTAGAGAATTCTCTATAATGCCATTGTAGAAGGTGAGTAAAATATATAGCTGCTTTGCCTGAAAGGGATCAAGTTTATGTGAGAACCTAGTTCAAATGCTTGTACTGTCTCAGAGATATCTACTAGTTTCACCACCTGTTCTTGCCTCAACTCCAAGGCCCCCCAAAAGTAATCACAGAATCATAACGTTGGAAAAGACTACAAGAGCCATCCAGTCCAATCCCTTGCTGTGTGAGAATACAACCTCAAATTACTCCTGGCAGATGGTAGATGCCTCTGTTTAAAAACCTCAAAAAAAAAAAAAAAAAAAAAAAAAAAAAAAAAAAAAAAAAAGAAAGAAAGAAAGAAAAAGAAAAAGAAAAAGAAAGAAAGAAAGAAGAGAGAGATGCCACCACACTCTGAGGCAGTGTTTTTTTATTGTTGAACACCTCTCACTAGCAAGAAGTCCTTCTTAATGTTTAGGTGGAATTTCTTCCAACTTGTTAACTGTCTTTGAGTTGACCTCAACTCAAGACATCTCTAAGATAACCTGTTCTCCACTGCTTTGCTCAGGCCTAGGCCTTTGGTCTCTTTGATTGAGTCTAACCATTTGGCATATGGTCTTCTGTCTTTCTGCTGCCTTGTACCTTTTCTAGCATCATTGTCTTTTCCAGTTATTCATGCCTTCTCATGCTGTGGCCAAAGTATGACAGCCTTAATTTAGTCATCTTGGCCTCCAGGGAGAATTTGAGCTTAATCTGTTCTACAATCCTTTTGTTTGTCTTCTTGGTCATCCACGGTATCCTCAGCACTCTTCTCCAGCATTACATTTCAAATGAATTTATTTTCATTCCATCAGTTTTCTTCACTGTCCAGCTTTCACATCTGTACATGGTAGAATTCAAAGATATAACCATGTTAGTCTGTAGAATCAGTATGTAGAGATAGTGGCATCCCTAGGGTTGGTGTCACCCGGTTCAGTAACTCATGGTGTCACCCCCCATTACCTTCTCCCATTTCACACCATACAGAATCCTTAGTAATGTTTTTTTGCACTAATTTTACTCTTAAATGATAATTCCTATATACCACTGAATGTAATGCTAATAGTTGTGACATAAACAACTAGCATAATTACATTTTTACCTTCATGTTACAATATCACAACCTAAATGTACTTACATATACATAGTAAATAATTGGTTAACATATGGTGTTTTTAAAGAACAGTTTAAAGAATATATATTTTTTAAAAAAATTCTAAATTTTAATCTTTAAAAAAATTAAACTTTTGACATTTGAAATTTTAATTTTAATTTTTTTGGGCCCTTCTTTTCTTCTCCCATTGAGCTTCACTCCACTCCCACAATCTCTTAAAGCATTTTAAAGGGAAGTAGATGAACACCACAGCCCATTTCTGCCAAAAGGTTGATGTTTGAGGAGCAGTGGTGTCACCCCCCCTTAGGTGTCACCTGGTATGGGCCGCACTTCCTGTACCCCCTAGTGACACCTCTGTGTAGAGAGATCTTGTAGCATCTTTGAGACTAACTGAAAGAAAGACGTTGGCAGGATGAGCTTTTGTAGACTAGATTATAGACCAAATGCATCTGAGGAAGTAGACTTTAGTTTACAAAAGCTCATGTTGCCAACATCTTTCTTTCAGTGACGGGGGAATAAAATGGTTTGGACAATCTTCACTTAGGTGTTTATCTATTTATTTACACTTTAGATGTATATCTTTATACTTCAGGATCTTGTCCAATTCTTTTATAGCTGCCCTTTCCAATCCTAGTCTTCTGATTTCTTGACTACAGTTACCGTTCCAATCAATATTTAATATAAGGTATGGGAACTCTTTGACTCCTTCAATTTTCTTGTTATCTAGGATGAATTCTCATAGATCTTTCATGGCCATTATTTCTGTTTTGTTGATGTTCAACATTAAGCCTATGTTGGAACTTTCCACCTTGATATTGTGTTGTGATGTCTGCATATCTAAGGTTGTTAATGTTCCTTCCTCCAATCATCACTTTTTTTGTCTCTGAGTCCAAGTCTGCTCTGCAGATGATATTTTCTGTGTACAGTATCAATAAATAGGTTGATAGTATGTAGCCTTACCTGACTCCTTTGCTGATTGGGAACCATTCTATTTCTCTGTGCTCAGTTCTGATGGCAGTCTCTTTTATTGTATACAAGGTACGCATTGGGACAATCAAGTGTAATTCTACTCCAATTTCTTTGAGAGCATTCCATAACCCTTTGTGATGTTTACTGTCAAAGACTTTGCTGTAGTCAATAAAACACATGAAGATTTTCCTTTGGAATTCTTTGTTTTGCTCCATTATCCATCATATGTTTGCAATATGATACCTAGTGTCTCATCCTTTCCTGAAACCAGTTTGCACCTCTAGGATTTCTCACTCCATATATGGTAGGAGTCTTTGCTGCACAATTTTGAGCTTGACTTTGCTTACATGGGAAATTAGTGTGATGATCCTATAGTTACTGCAATGTTTTGTGTTTCCTTTTTAATGTTTTGGAATGTATATTGATTGCTTCCAGTGTGTGAACCACTGTTTTGTTTTCCATATTTGTTGGCAGATTTTACTTAGAACTTAGTTGGACTTTATGATTTTGGTATGTATTTCCTCAGTATTAATGCTATTCCATTCTTTTTCCCTTTTTTCATTTCCTGAGTAGAACACTGTATAGTTATCCGACTCAAAATGTCCCATACCTGTCCATTTTGCTCACTCACTCCTAGTATGTCTTCCACCTAATGGTAGTCAAAACAGCAGCAGGTGCTTCCAGGGCTCTGATCCCCCTCCCCCCTCGAGCCCATTTCTTCAATGGAATGATATGACCAATACAAGAAATGTTGATCAAGTCCCTAGAAGAAAAACCCAGAATGTTCTAGGCAGGAAAGGGTACTCCACTGGAGCTTTGGAAATCCTGGGCTATGTTGCTGCCTTCCTCTTTTTTTGAAGATACATTTCTGGTCATGGAGCAGATGAAAATTGAATACTCTGTGGAGGTAGCTTGCAGGACAAAGACTTTACTCAAATGCTTTAAAAATACATGGTTTTTGAAGTAGATCCTCTTGATTTCCCCCCAAGAATAACTTGCTTTTCCTTCAGTGTTTTTGTTCCATTTAATTAATAGACATTAGTTTAAAGGGCTTCTGATTTTTCTTCTATCCAGAAACCTTATTTCCAACTTTTAAAACCATAGCTTTCAGTTTTGTGCTCTTGTGTTCTTCATCTTTTCTGTCCATAAGTAAATTACTGAAACAAAACCAAATTAAAACACTCTCACTCAATATCTACAGCCAGTTGCATCTAAATGAACCACAGTTAAACATAAAATTATATTAAACCAAGATATTAACATTGGTTCAGTAAACAATTCAGTAAACAAAATAGCTGAATAATCAATTAAACTAATCCAAACACCTTCAGTTAATTGCACTTAAAACCAGGTGTTGTTAAACAAAACACCCCTAGCAGGCTTCAGTGAACCCATTTAATTAATCAAATTAATCAGATTTGAGCATTGACTTAAAATAGAACCATAATCTTCACTCATAAATCATATATCACCAGTGAATGATACGTTAGATCACCCATATCTAGTAATGAAACCAGTATTAACTGTCAACAGTCCATCAGTCAATAAATTGAGTAAAACAGGAATCTAATCAATAATCTTCATACTGAACATATATAAAAATGGTGTACCTTTCCCCTCATATTTAGTTCATGTTCCCCATCCTCCAAAGGCCTACAGGTAAAGGCCTATTGAGCACAACCCTTCAGAGTATGTATGACAGATTGACATTGGCAATTGCCATTCTAAAAATATATAATAAACTAGAATAATAGACTCACAGAGTTGGAAGGGACTCAAGGTTATCTAGTCCAGTCCCTTGTCATTCAGGAACACACACCTAAAACACACCTGAAAGTCCAGACAGCAGCACATCTGTGAAGGTCCTATAGATAAAATAGCTAAGATTTTCTCTTCTCTAACCTGGGGAACAGAATAGGAGATTATCAATCTAACAACGCAGAACAGAAGATAAATGAAGAAAGAAGCCATGTAATCAACAAGATTTCTGACAATGCAAACTGAAGTAATCTGAATTGTTTTTATCAATTACAGAAGTTTAGTAAGTCTTCCTGACTCATAGATTTATCCAAAAGATGATCTGATCATATATCTTATACAAAAAATATGGCTGGGTCTACACTGGCCAGAATATTACGGGCTGCTCCTAGAATATTCTGGCCTTGAAACTACCCTGGGCATTCTGCAGGAATGCAAGGCACTGTCTACACCTGCATCCAGCTGTGCTTCCTGGTGCTGATGCTGCTTGTTCAAATGTTCTCTCTGAGGTTGAAAATGAAGTGTTCAGCATCAATCATGTGGCTGGGCACCTTGTTGTGACCTCAGAGAGAGTGACCTGCACCAACAGTGACAGAGCTAGGTCCCTTGATATCCCTATGATCCAGCCATATTTTCATATAAGACTGATGAAAGCCAGCAGGAGCTGTAGAGACTGTGATGACCCATGAAACACTGGAAAAGTTAGTGTTTTGAATATGGCACGTAGATCCAGACATGGATAGCTGAAAACAAAGGGTAAAGGAGCTTGCTAAATGATGGATCTCCCCACACCCACTCTGCATTTCTTACAAAAACTGAAAGTCAAAGATGAGTTCTTGTGAACAGATCAAACAAGACTGGATTGCCTTTATCCCCTGCTGTGTTTCTAAATGTGCTTCCTGTCTACCTACTTTGGAGTATTCCAGGTCTACTCCATGTGTTGTAAAGTCAGTGAACTCTTTTTCATTTTCTGGATATCAAAGCAGTTCTCCACTTTAGGAACCTTTTGGTTCTTCTGAAGGGCTATGAAGTCTGTTTTCCATGAAATCACCTTAGCATGGGGCTAGTTTTAAAATATAAATATGACTAGGAAAACCTAGTTTCCACACCACCTACTATGCCCAGCGGCTGTCATTCTCAGACTCCTGGACTGAGCTGCTCCTGCTTTCTATAGACCATTCTTCAAGACAGATAGATATTACCCCTTAATCTGATCCCAGACTTCACTATCCTCTTTCACTTTTCCATTTTGGTTAGCTCTGTATGCTGGGTCTTAGAATGAGTCATTCTCATATGTGTGTTCTTTCATATTCTTTCCAAATAAATGTTCTCTTAGGTTACCTCTGCCTGGAGTCTGCATCAACATGTACTGGTATAGTTGGTACTTCCAGTTCTGATGTTACCCTCCTCTCACAAGCCATGCTAGGCATTTCCTCAGTACAGTGGGACCTCGGTATCCATGGACTTGCCATCTGCGGATTTGAGCATCTGCGAATGGTAAGTCTACACTGTCCTCAGTGGTGCTGCATACAAGCAGCTACCCCACCATTGAGGACAATGGGACTAAGTCAAGTCTCCCCCCCTCCCTGAGGTTTCTGCCCTGGACTTGGCTTCAGGGGCAGAGGCTGGAGCCTGGTGGGCTGGAGGGAGCCAGAGCTGGGTCCGAGGCTTGTGTCTCAGAGCCCCCTCTGTCCTCAGGCCCAACACCTCAAGCCCCTGCACTAGCTCAACTTCCTCCAGCCGATGGGGCTCCAGCCTCCACCCCCAAAGCCAAGCCCGTGGCAGAAAACTTAAGGAGGAAGGAAGGAAGGAAGGAAGGAAGGAAGGAAGGAAGGAAGGAAGGAAGGAAGGAAGGAAGGAAGGAAGGAAGACTTCTGTCCCATTGTTCCTAATGGCAGCATGGCCAGGTGGGTGTGCCACCAATGGGTTCAATGTGACTTGATCATCCATGGATTTTGGTATCCGCAGTGTGTGTGTGTGTCCAGAATGGATTCCCCATGGATATCAGTATCAAAGATAGATTGGTACTAGTAGTGAAGGTTCTCTGAACCTTGAACTTTTGTGGAAACAACTGGTCCAAAATATTGTGGCAAGATTGATGGGCAGGACTGCTTACAAGGAACATAACCCCCTTATTGCAACAGCTTCACTGCCTGCCAATATGAATGCAATCCAGCTGTTCCTGATTTGGCAGGGACAGTACCAATTGTCTCACTTCTTTGTGTTGTTATATGTGCAAAGAGTAGTTTGCAATAGAAACAAATATAAAGCAATAAGGGACAACTGAAATACATTAAATGTAGGTAGCTATGAAAAACCTGGTAATGCAAAAAGCAGTACTCCTATTAGTGTCAGCAATTGAGTACTGTAATAAGAGGAAGCTAAGCTTACATTTGATCACAGACATTTATTCCCCAAAATCATTGTGCATGCACTTTTATGGACAGTCAAGTCCTCTGGATGTGCGTACTTGTGTAGATTAAGTGCTTCTGCAGCTCTTTCATTCTGTTGAGTGCATTGTCAATTTGGAACCACACAATCTGATTCCCACTGAAAGTGTGATTCGGCATAATTGTCTCTTGGTTCCCATTAGGAAAGGGGCCTTCCAGGAACAAAATCTTTCCAATCCATAATAGTTAGTTTGGGTGATACTTGTCATAATCAACTAGATCAGCAAATCCAATGGATCAGATTAGTAGTAGGAGACCTTGCCTCTTCAGATTGGTTTCAAGAGCTTGCAAAACTCTTAACAGTGATGGCTCTTCTTCCTAGGGACCTTATCAAACGCTGGCCAGCAAGCGAAGTATAAGCGAAGTTTAAGTGAAGTTCACAGATTCCGAAAGGAATCTGTTTCGCCTGCGCAGCCATAGCGCAATGTTTCTGGCCTCGGAGAAGGCGGCGGCGCGGCCATTGCGCAATATTTTCAGCCTCAGAGGAGGCGGCAGCGGCGGCTCCCTCCCGTGCCTCACCCTCCCTCCGCACTTGCCAGCCT
>CM034708.1:175807268-175817805 GCA_020142125.1 Phrynosoma platyrhinos | reverse complement strand
CTTGAATAACACCATATCCTTTGGGCCTGTGTATTCTGGTCATCTATGGACTGGAAGTAGTTCCTCATGAAAGTCCAACAGATGGGAAACAAGACACAAAACCACCCAAAGAAGCTCTGGTTTTACTTAAGTCTTACTCTGAGGAGGAATGTCAGGTGTCCAATGCCCAGACCTTAGCAGGTTATATGGTTTCTTTATTGCTGGTAGCATTTTCTTTTTGCTGGTCTGATTTGGAAGTCCCAGATATTTGGGTCTGTGGAGGTCATGGGAAGAGATTGTTCTGATTAATGGCCATCTCTTTGTGACCACAAGGGGAAAAAAGCATGTCTCTTTTTGCTCATAGGAATGCCAGTGGGATCTATTTTAATTTTCTTTCTTTCTTTTTTTAAAAAAAGAAGATTGAATTTTGGAAGTGGTTGAGACTGAAATCACAAGTAATGGGAGAAAAAGGCCCTGATTCACATCATATATCAACTTCTGGCAACCTCAAACCTGTCACTACCTCTATTTCAGGGTTCCTACCTCTAATTCACAGAAACTGTGAATCACAGAAAATTCACAGGCAGACATTCTGGATTTTTTCAAGCAAATTGCTAGAACCATAAGAAGAAAGAGTTGTATTACTGTTTTCATGTTTACAGTGCTTTACATGCAAATAACATCACTACCATACTTATCCTGGATGTCCCTTGTTTGTTAGCAGAAGTGCATAAAATATTTATAGCAAAATAAAATGCCTGACAAAAAGGCAGTTTTCATGTTCTTAGTGCTTTAAGTGTCACAAGAATTCTGAGGGAAATAAACACATGAATCAATCTATTTTTATATATTTTTTGTTTTTAAAAAAGATGGTTTTGCATAGAAAATAGCATGAAAAATATACCCACACCCACCATGAATTAGCCTCATGTTGTTTCTAGACCAAGGTTGCAATATATGGACATTCAAAATAACCCCATATAATTCTACCTCACTGGCTATACTGAACATGATATCTACTCAGATTTACCAGAGAAGATATATGAACCTTATCACGTCATAGACTGCTGCCACACCGCAAAATTAATATAGTTTGAAACTGCTTTAACTGTCATGGCTCCATCTTATGGAATTCTGGGATTTGTAGTTCATTGTGGCATCTGAAAGAGAAGGGTAAATATCTCACTAAACTACAAATCCCAGAATTCTACAGCATTGAGCCATGGCAGTTAAAGTGGTGTCCAACTACATTAATTTTACATAAGGATGCAGCCATCATCTTCATAACACTTAGTTATTGTAAGTTTCTGCTTCAGTCTCAGACTATTATATTCTGTTGTTCCTTCACTTTCTAGAAAATTTAAAGGTGATGCCTTACACTGTTTCAGGCCAATGGTCAGTCTAGCCCAGTACTGTAGGGTGACCAGCATTAGTCCTTGGAAAATGCAGAGGCCTTTTCCTCCAATAGAACCTTCTGATTAGAGATGCCACAGATGGAACTAGGTGCCTTCAATATGTAAACTGTGTGCTCTGTCATGGAGTAAAGGCCACTCACAAGGAAACAAAACCAGAAAGATAATCCAATTGAAGGGAAAAAATAGGCAATGTGTCAGTATTTGATGGTATTGATTGATGATATGCAGTAAGGTATCACAGTGATTTTCATACTTTGCATAAGTTCAGAAAACATCTTTCCCATGTACATTTATATATTAATCACATGTATGTATCTTCTTTCATTCATTTCATGTCTTGACAGTTTACACTTGTTTCTGAGACTCATAGAAACTTGGAATCATCGAATTTTAGAGTACAAAAAGACTTTGAGGGATGCAAGGATCTTGCAGCCATACTCAAGATCCATGAGATATTGCTGTCCAGTCTCTGTACCTCAAGAAAAGCAGTGCCCAATTATCTCCTGAAGCAATTTTGTTGTTGTGTGCCATCAAGCTGAGAGTATGTGACTTGACCAAGATCACCCACTGGATTTCATGGCTGAGCAGGAAATTGAACTCTGATCTCCAGAGTCATGGTGGCTCTCTCACAGAAGTAATTAATGGTACATTAACGAAAAAAAAACTGTGCTTGTGTCTGCATATGTCTATAGTCCGCTAACCTGGATGGGACTCCTTGAGAACACAATAATAATAATAATAATAATAATAATAATAATAATAATAATAATAATAATAAACTTGCTGCCACCACCCAGTGATTTAACCTGTCATATCCCCACAGTGCATTGGGACATTGCTGGGCCTTCCACTGATAACTGACAATAAGAACAGACACTAACCAAGCTAAGGCCATTAAAAGGAATTAAGAATGAGGCAGAGTACTAAAGAAAAAGATTTATTCTAAAGCAAAGAACATTAAAGAATAAGGCATGGAGGAAAACTGGTCCTCCAGGCCCAAATTTAAAAAAACAAGTTACAAACTAATAATCATTTCAGCCAAACCCGAATTTCTGTCTAATAAAAAAAACCTGAAAGCTGAGACCTTGCTGTTTTCTCAGCTTCTCTCTCCCCAACTGCTTCAACTGTCTCTCTCCAGCAACCACTAGTGATGGCATGCTTCTCATAGATTGCAGTACCCTCTCCCACAGGGAAAAAGGCCCTGATAAATGGAGGGACTCCTATTTATCACAGCATAGAATCCCCTTTTGCAAAGGATTCTGGAGCATGTTGTCAGGAGCAGCCTCTTTTCTCAGAGGATACTTTTGCACCTCAACACTACATCCAATGTGCAACAATAACTGCTTACTGCAGAGGGAAGATGAAGCTGGCAAGATGTTCTACAGCTATTCTCCTACTGAACCCTTCAGTGACAAATCTGGTTGGCTAATACACAGCTGGACCACCAGTGAATCTGTAGCATAAAACTCAACTTCTTGCAAACCAGATAGCCATGACTTAATTCTGAGCATTTTTAAAATCCAGCTCTTCAGCTGACAAGGCTCCTAGAGTGGCTTGCATAAGGTCAGTAGCAATAATAATGGGTTATTAAAACAGTTGACAATTTAAAGAGGTGGCAATGATGATAGTCCACTTCTGCTCCCTTTCCTGCTCACAGGGCAGTCATTTCTAATGACTTCAGTGCAGGGAGGAGGGGACCACTTTCAGTTTAGTAAAGAAGCAGCCACAGGAGGAGATATCCAAAACTAACCATGGCTGCCATTTTGTCCTTCTGACATTGTTATGGTTGCTTTGTGAATGATCAAACATAGTTTCTCTTCCTTTTAAAGAAAAAGCAAGGGTTCTTAATCAAACATAGGGGTGAGTGTGCTGTACATGTGCATTCCTTCCACTGGAAGCCTTTGTTACTTCACTTGTGTGCCGGAGCTGCTAGTTATGGCTATTTATTGGTGAGAAAAGACAGTCTTTATCACTCCCATATCTGTTTCTTGGGAAGGAAGGGACAATTTTTAATGACCCATTACAAATAAATCTAATTTATTTTTTGAAAAAGAAAACAAATTAAAGGAAACAAGACATTCAAGCTTGGTCCTGGCAGGAACAGAACCAGGGACAATTCAGAGAGGCCGTTCACAAGGAGGAACTGACAGGCTTTTCATCATTGGTCTCCAACAAGGATCAACAGGAAAGTACAAAAATGATTCTCTCTCTCTCTCTCCCCCCCCCCCCCCCCCCCATGTTGCTTAAAGAAAGAAGAGCTCCAAAAGCAGTAACAGCACTCTGCCTGTCAGTACTAGACAGGCTGGTGCTGCAATTGAATTTTATTACAAACACAAAAACAGACAAAAAGAAAGTGCCAGAAACCTGGTCTGAAAAACATGGGTGGGCAAAGCAGGAAAAAAAAAAAGTGACAACCCTGGATTGTAATAGGGTGACAAGCATGGCAGCTGTATGGTCCATAAAAAGTGAGTGAACAAAGGTTAGCAGTCTGAAAGAAAAATAAAGGCAGCAGCTTAATATTATCTGCATAATGCAGTTTGAGCAGGGGTGAATTTTGCTAAAGGCCACGTAAAAAATTCATCACCTGAAAAACTGGGTGATTACTTGCTCACAGCACATACCTCTAGTCAATTTATTATATAATAGATTCAACGACAAACAAGAAAACCACAAACAAAGCCTTAAGCAGAACACATTATTCCAAAAAGGTGAGAATAGCAGTAGCTATGGGAAGCATTATCAGCAATTGTTGTAGGACAAGGAATTAGATCAGTAAGCAGAATCCAGATGTTCACCAAGATTGCTGTGGTGTGTGATATAAGGAAACATTTAATTACAACTTTTCAGAACTATTTGCTCATTCTAAGCAAGTCAGGAGAACCCAATGGTACCAACTTCATGCTCTCTACTATAACGTAAGGTTCTTTTGACACTCCAACAGTAGTGCAAACTCACTCCACTAACAAATTCTGACTAGTAATCCTTTCTCCATTCACATGTGCTGGAACCTTATCAGTGACTTAAGACCGGCTCAAAGGGCCAGCCTGGGGGTAGAGTTGGGGCTGGGCAGCTGCACACCGGCCACTCCAACCCCATGTCGATGCTGTCCTGACACTGTGTGCCATTACGCAAGGCATGCGGCATCAGGACGCCCTCCTGGCGCAGCGTTTAAACATGCTGGGCTGAAAGGGCGAGGAAGAGCCATGGCGCCAGCTCTTAGGGTGGCCTTTTGCAGTCCCTAAAAGGAGCGGCATTTTGCTGCTCTTTTAGGGGCAGCAAAAGGGAGGATAGGGGCTGTGGTGTGGGGTTGCTGCAGCCCCGATCCACTGCTTCCCAGGGCGGCTCTGTGCTGCCCATCTGCAGAGGCCCTTACATCAGTCCAAGAATCTATTATGCCAGTATAAGCCACTTTTTTGAGCAGGGTGTAGTAATGGTGGGGATGCAGTAGTGAGGCTTTCAGTACTGAAAATACAGCAACATTAATCACTAAGGGGTGAAACAGATGGGCAGGAAGGGGCTACTTGAAGTTGCCCCTTCCAAAGATGGATTGGGGCTGTGACAACCACATGCTGTGGCCCCAATCCACCTCGAAGAATTGCCCATTCCAGATCTGTTCCTTTTTGGTCTGGGAAAAAGCTGGCTTTTGTGTCTCTGCTGCAACCCAAAGCTGGCTTCAAGAGTATCTTGAATTTGATTTCGGGCTTTGGCAGAGTAGCAAAAGCTGGCTTTTTTCCTACCCAAAAGGAGTTGGTCTGTCTTCAAGGTAGATTGGGGCCACAGTGTATGGCTTCTGTAACCCCAATCCACTTTCAGAAGGGGCAGCTTCTTGCCAGTCTGTTCCAGCCCTTAAAGAGACCAGCAGTGATAGGGCTAGGTAGTTTTCAGTGACCCAAGGTCACCTAATCTCTTACCACTTGTTCCAGCCTCTCTGAGGGGGGATGTAGACGGGTAGCCCTGGGCTGCCCTGGGAAGTAGAGGATCAGGGCCATTTCTACCACATGCCCCGATTCTCCCATTTGCTGGCCCAGAAAAGAGCGGCAAAATGCATCTCCTTTCAGAGCTGGCAAAAGAGTGCCCTAATGCCCCTTCTGGTGCAGTGCATCAGGACTCTGCGCTGGAAGGATGTCTTGGCATCATGCATCATGAGTAACGGCATGTGGCATCACAACATCCTCAGCGTGGGGTTAGGGTGCCCAGTGTGCGGCTGCCCCTCCCAATCCCTGCCTCAAGGCTGGTCCTTTGGCCCAGTCTGTAGAGGCCCTGAGATGGAAATTGATGTTCTTACGGTTCTTTCCATTGCTTCTCTTCCCACCCCTTTATTCTCTCATTTCTACTTACAGTCATCAATTGAACCAAGGGGCAGGATTCCTGTCCCTTTAATAGTTGTGTAATGCAAGCAACATCTACTGAAATGGAATTATTTCATTGCAGCCTTAGCTTGTTTCTTTAGCCACTGTTATATTCACTCTTTAATCAGAATGTCTGGCAAAGCACCTTTTTCTTATGACAAAGATGGCTTTTTATGCTTTCCTCCCACCACTGCAGTGCCCATGCCCATTCACCTTTGCCACTACCACCTCTTCCTCTTCCTTTTGTGCTGGCAAGTACACCAGTTAATAGGATCTTGGATTTAATGTCAGCCACTGCAACAAGAGTTTAGATTCAGAGGCTCTGCAGCCGGGCAAAAAGGGGTGCTTTGAGGCTGACTTGTAGGTGTGGCCTTTAGACAATGCACACCTAAAAGTCTCCAGGAAAGTGCCCTCTAGCCATCATATGCTGAGACAAGCCACCCAAAAAAGGAGCTGCTTTTTTCCGCTCCTTTGGTGAAGATGCGCATGCAGTGACACTGATGCACCAGAAAACGGCCATATAAATGTACTGCCACACATGCAGTGGAAATTGACTTGGTGATCCAGAGTACGCTTGCTGTCATTATGCATAGCAGTTTGCATGAAAGAGGCTTTTGTGACCTCTTCTGTGCAGGTGTGCAGGTGTGCATAAGATCTGCACACCACATCCTGACATGATTGGGGGTGGTGGTGGTCCTGGAGTAACATTTGTCCATGTGTCCTGTTGACCATGTCCCTTGCATGACCACCAGCTGCATATATCAAGTCTGCCCACACAAATCTCCCTTGCATGTATCTCTCCCCTCTCCCCTGATCTGTGTGGGAAATGGGAGGATGATGGAGTGTCTTTTCAGTTGACAAACCCATTCCTTCACCTCAAGGGTGGCATAATCAGACAGTGGCACCTGTCTACTGCACCCACTCCTTGGGGGAAAGCAGAAACCAGCAAATCCTTGCATGATATGTGGGTGTATGACAGATCCTGTGCAAGTGCACAGAGATGCCGAACTTCAGTCAGTGACAGACTGTATACCACCCTATAACAGGTCCTGTGCTGGTGCACAGGGATTCTGAACTTTAGTTACTTTTGTACACAGAGAGTGACAATATACTTGCCTAGGGCAGGCTGATATTTCCACCCCCTCATGTGAGTGATTTCCAGTGTGGGTGCCAAAACCAGGGTCCCTGTTGTAATTTGCCCTCTTGCAGGAGATGTGTAGAAACATAAGTTAGCTGCTTACTGACTGATAGAGGAACAAACCTCTGTTGTTCTCAGTAGCAATTTCCTGTTAAGTGAGGATTGGGTAACTTTTATGATCATGAATATGAACTACTCACAAAAGCATAACTCCAGGTTACACATTTATAACTACATTAGTGATTTCCAGCCAATGATCTGTGCAGGGGGGAAAGCCATGCTGTTTTCTGCATAAAACAAGGCTTTTTTCATTCAAATAAAAATTTTCACAAAAAATCCCCAAATGTAAAAAAATATAATAGCAGTTGACAATTTTCTCATTGACTATAATGTGACAACTATTTTTACAGCTCTGTCTCTGCCTAATTATACATTGGCACTGTTGAGAAAGAAGATGGTGTCTGGCCAGCAGCCCAAGATCTTCAGTAGTTCCAGTGAAGATATAAGAGAAAAAACTTTTGCTGGCACTGACCAAGTTGTAGGACCAGGAGTTTTATTCTGGAAAATGTTCCAGAATGTAATGACTAACAATGTTTGTTGAAAGCAATCATAAATCTGGCAGGTTATATAGATGCAAATATATTTATATTCTGCTAGATCTATGATATGAAAGATGGCACTGAGATAACAAGGCTGAGGTTGAGAGCTAGTTCCAATTAAACTATTCTAATGACACAATTTGTATAGTATTTTATATGCTCCTTTAGAGGGGACGTACAACACACAGCTAGCCATGATAGAGGGAAACACTGCCTAATTGGCTTCTACTTGTCAGCTGCTGAAAAGTAGGAAACTTATTTAGCAAATTACTTATCTGGGAGCATTAGGAAAGTTAACTTAAGAGACATTCAGGGGTCATAGAAGAAATAGAGGGAGAGTTTTGTTGGTGGTTTATTGTGAAAAGTCCAGAGTTTGTATTATTAGCCCCTTCATGCTCTTGTGGAGGAGACAACTCTAGCTCTTTTGTTACCTACCAGAATGATAACCTGTATCATTTTCTTGTTTTGAGGGTCACTTTCCTTCTTATAATTACAACCCAATCAAAGAGTGCCCTTTCTTTGAACATGGAGAAAAGAGCACAGAGCTGTCTTACAATGTGGCAGCAATTGTGAAGTTGGTTTGATTGTGGCATTTACTAAAATGTGACAGCTGATGAGCTAAAGAGCTTTCAAGTGGAGCTACACCTTCTCAATTGTAAATTCTAGAGTAATCTCACAAAGTAGGGAAGCTTCTTAGTGGGATTTTTTATTTATCTTTTACAATTTTGTATGTCTTTTAAATGATTTTATACTGTTTTATGTGGTGATTTTAATTGTTTTAAATTTTTTATTATGAAGCTTTTTAAATTGACTCTCTTTGGGACCTGCCTTGGGTCCCACGTTGGGAGCAAGGTGGCATACAAATGAAATAAGTACAGTAAACTTTTCATGTATTTCTTGAGTAGGAATCCAGTGACTTCCTATGTGCAAATTTCTAGGATACTCTTTGACATTTATTTATTGGTTTGTTTGTTTCATTTACTTGTTTACTATAAGTATTTCTTTGCTGTCCTTCAGTCATATTTCAAGAGCAATTCACAAAAAGAATAGAAAGATTTTTGCTTGGCATCAAAAACACTATAAAATAGACAACAGGCCAGCCTCTTTCACAATAATCTTACATGGAAGGGCATGACCACTAAGAAGGTCCTTTCTCTGGTACAGCAATTTTGTTGTTGTTAGCTGCCCTCAAGTCAGCCTCGACTCATGGCAACCCTGTGGATGAGACATCTCCAAGATTCTCTGTCCTCAACTGCTCTGCTAAAGTCCTGCAGACTCTTGACCATAACCTCCCTGATTGAGTCCAGCCATCTTTTATCTATCCCTAACCTTTCTCATTCCTTCACATGTTGTGGCCAAAGTACAACAATCTCAGTTTAGTCATTTGGCTTCTAGAGATATTTCCATCTTGATCTGTTCAAGGACAATTTGTTTGTCCTTTTTGGCTGTCTATGGTACTCCAAGCACTCTTCTCCACATCACATCTCAAATAAGTTGATTTTCTTTTTTATCTGTATTTTTCATTGTCCAGCTCTCACATCCATATATAGTGATTGGGAATACCATGACTTGGGTGATTCTGACTTTAGTGTTCCTTCCTCCTATCTTCACTCATCCTTCTTCTAAGTCAGAACTTTGTATGATGTTTTCAGTGTATAAGTTGAACAACTAGGGTGATAATATACAGCCTTGCCTGACTCCTTTGCCTATAGGGAATCATTTTGTTCCTCTATATTCTGTTCTGAAAGTGGCCTTTTTTTCTGGAGTACAGCTTCCTCAACAGAACTATCAAGTGTATTAGAACTCCCATATATTTGAGAGCATTCTATAGCTTTTCATGATCAGTGAAGCCAAAGGCTTTGCTATAGTCTATAAAGCACATGCTGATTTCCTTTTGGAATTCCATTGTGTGCTCTATTAGCCATCGTACGTTTGCAGTGTGGTCCCTATTGCCTCTATCTTTCCTGAACCAGGCTTGCACCTCTGGGGTTTCTCTTTCCATATGTAGTTGAAGTCTTGTGTTGGAATATTTCAAAGCATACTTTTGCTTACATGGGAGACTAGTGCTATGGTCCTATAGTTGCTGCAGTCTCTTGTGTCCCCTTTTTTTGTAGATTGAGATGTATGTATTCATGCATAAGTGTAGAAATTTAGGTCAAAAAATTGACCCAAAACCCCCCCTGAGTTGACTTATCCACTGGTCAAACTAAGGGGGGAAGCAGATGGGTGGCATGGGGTTGCCCCAGGAAGCTGAGGATCGGGGCCGAGGTATCCGCACTCCTCGGCCCCAGTGTGCCGCTTCCCAGGCCCAAGAAGGAGCACTAAAATAGTGCTCCTTCCACAAGATGCCAAAGGTGCACTGCAAAAGGAGGACCGGCTGCTCCGATGACATTTTCAGAAAGGGGGTGGGGTGCCCAGCGTGAGGCTGCCCCTCCCCTTCCTGGCCTCGAAAACAGCGCTTTGCACCATCTGCTTAGGCCCTAAGTAATGCATGTTAACTCTTATTTAAAAGATGGAACCATCCCCTGGTGAAAGGCAAGAGTATAATCTGTCCTAGAAACACCCTCTACTCTCTCATTCATCTAGCTTTAAGGGTGAGTACAAAGTTATGCCTGCTGGACTTTTGTAAGTTCTTTGATACGGTTTTGCTTTGTTTCATACTTTAGATCCTTTGCTATATGCTTCTAAGTTTTATCCTCGACTTATCCACAGGTCATGTAAAAATCCATAATTTTGGCCCCAAAACTTGCCCTTGACTTATACATGAGGTTGACTTATGGTTGAGTATATACGGTACATTGACCATTTTTAGTTGGTTGGCCAACATTTGGTTTCCCATATTTGTTGGCATATTTTAACAATTATGTTTTTGAGTGACTGTTCCCAAAATCCCCATGCAGCCTGGGGAATTCTAGTAGTTGTCATTTCAAAAAGTAACATCTCCAAGCTGTGCTCTGATTGCCTCTCACCTAGTGTCAACTATAGGAGTAAACTGAAGATTGTGCCTTAAACAAAGCACATAACAAAATTGGGCATTGCTTAGTTCTCCAATCTGTC
>CM034708.1:175737807-175756805 GCA_020142125.1 Phrynosoma platyrhinos | reverse complement strand
TTCGGGTGCCCTATTTGCTGGCTCTGGAAGGACCAGCATTTTAGCACTCTTTTCAGGGCCAGCAAAAGGATGGGTTGGGGCTGAGGCTTGGGGCAGCCTCTGCCCCAATCCTCTGTTTCCCAGGCAGCCCAGGGCTGCCCGTCTGCATCCCTCCTATGAGGTGAGACAAGTATAGTATGAGGTGAGGCAAGGAAGGAGAAAGGAGTTCTCCCTCACCTTATCTTACCTCACACCTTTACTATGCCCTCTTCCATTGCTTCTTGTTCTCTGGTCCTTGTAGGTCTTAGCCATGCTTTCCTCCTTTCTCTCTATTGTACCTCACCTTAAACTACTGCACCTCCTTTGTCTTGTATTTATCTATTTTGTATGCTGTGTTTTGTCCAGAGTGTACTTTATCCCCACCTGCTACATCTCTTACCCTCCCTCCTTTCTCCCCAAACTCCCCTTACCTTGGTCCTATACAATGCTTCCTTCCCTTATAGGTACAGTTCTCTTCAAAATCTCTCTTTCTTCCCTCTCCAGCTTCACTTCATGCTGCTATCTGCCCACCTGACCTATAAAGAAGCAGTTACAGCTGTTTTAAATAGGGTGCAGGTAAACATGCAAGTGAAGGAAGTTGCTGCAAGACAAGGAGTATGGGGAGAAAAAAACAAAATAAAGTGAGAAAACCCTAACTGTCTCTCATAAAATTGAATTTGTTTTTTCTGGGCTTCGAATCAGAAAGGAAATATTTAAGAAAGTCATGAAAAGCAACACACTCCATAGAACCTTAAACACATCCCTATTCATACCTAAACCTTCACTCCAATGATTCTGTTGCATTCTGTGAAGTCTTTGCAAGATGCTCTGAAAAACACACTTCAGCTAGACCTCCCACCAAAAATTAAGCTTTTCTTCAGAGTTGTAATACTGACCCAAGAAACCAAAAATTGCCACTCAGACTAGACAGGCCATGAATCCCTGTGAGGCTGCACTCATTGGCTAAGCACAATAAAAGGTGTGTATTGGGGGAACACATTTGGTATGGGAATCTTATGGGGAGAGCAGACGGGCAGCTATGAGCCACCCCAAGAAGTGAAGTACTGGGGCCTAACACATGCAGCGGCCCCAATATACCCTTCTGCCAGCCCTAGAAGGAGCTAAAATGGTGCTCCTTCCAGAGCAGGCAGAAGGGGCACCGGAAGGATGTCATTGGAGCACTCGCCGTGTGCAACGGCATGCGCTCTGATGATGTCCTCGGGAAGGGGTTGGGACATCCGGAGTCCAGCTGCCCCTCCCCTTTCTTGGCTCCAAGATGGCGCTTTGCCATCATGGAGCCAAGGTATGGCTCTAGGTATGGCAACTTAGGGCCTGTACATACCAGCCAAAAGGGCCAGTCTAGGGGTGGACTTGGGATGTGGTGATCACACGCCAGCTGCCCCAACTCCACTCTGATGCTGCTGTCATGCCAGGCACTCCACTGCACAGTGTGCGGTGTCAGGATGCTCCCTTGGAGCAGCATTTAGACACACTATGCCAAAGGAGCACAGAAGAGCTGCCGCAGCTGTGGTAAGAGCCTATGCAGTCCTGACGAAATTGAATCAATTGACCACGTCCTCTTCTGCTGTTCCCTTTATACAGAAGCTTGTGTCCTATACATATCCCCGTTTTTCCATTGTTTACCTGGCAGACAAGAGAAGTTTTACGTAAACTATCTTCTTTCTGACTGCAAAGAACAGGTAAATGTTAAAGCTGCTAAATTCCTTGCTGTTGCAATTACTTGCCTCAAAAATTCCTTAAAACAGATACAGTTTTGCCTATGAAATTTGGTTAATGAGAGTTGCCATTTTACTGGTTTTTAAAAATATATAATGGGTTATAACCATTTTATTCCAACTGTTATATATAATTATGTACAGGAGATGCTTGATAGCAGATAATCATACGATCATGATAAAGTTCTGCTTTATAATTTAGAAAACATGTATAATTTACAATTTGTGCAATTGTATTATTTTTCTTCTTACACTGGACCTGTGTCATAACTAAGGGGCTAAGCAGACAGGTGGCACGGGGCTGCCCCGGGAAGCTGTGGATCAGGGCCAAGGTATCCATACACCTTGGCCCTGCAGCGCAGCGTCCCAGCCCCAGGAAGGAGCACTAAAATAGTGCTCCTTCCGCAAGACGCTGAAGGTGCACTGTAAAAGGCTGCTGGCGCACCTTCGGTGCCTCTTCTGCCGCAGCGTGTGTGGACACTGCGGCGGACAGACATCCTCAGAGCGCTGGAAGTGCGGAGGGTCTGGCGTTCTGACGATGTCTTCGGGAAGGGGTTGGGGCGCCCAGCATGTGGCTGCCGCTCCCCTTCCTTGCCATGAAGATGGTGCTTTGTGCCGTCTGCTTCCCCCCTAAGATGCTGTATAGTGTAAATGTCATTATGCAAGTAGTTGCACTTTCAAAGAGGTTTTTCAGCTCTGGTAACCAGGGTTGTGCAAGTGTCATTAATACTGCACAGTGGACAAAGGCAAGACATTGCCATGTGCTGTATGATCTGGATATGTAATTGTATGATCTAGTATTATTCTGGCATAGCCATACCTCTGAAATCTTATGTTAACCTTCTGCTGGACAGGATCTCAGCTGTATGGTTGGATTGGGAGTAACTATCTTGAATAGACAATTTGAAATCAATAGGACAGAAGTTAAACCATGACTGAATCTTGATCCAACCTGTTATGTTCAGTCCATCTTCTAGGAAATGTGAAAGGGAGAGGAGGGAAACAATCTATGCAAATTGGCTAAAACTTCCTTATCTTATATGAAACTTGGCAAATAGGGGTCTCATTCCTTTGTTTTATATAATGGGTTATAACCATTTTATTCTAAGTGCTATATAAATGTTTGCCTGGGTGATACTGAGACCAGATAATTATATGATTATGCTAAACCTCATCTATATAATTTAAATAGTTTACATAATTTACAAGGTTGGAGAGGTTTGATTGCAGACAATTATATGTCCATGCAAAAGTTTTATTATACATTTTATAAGTTGTGTATTTGTTTTGTTTTTTATGCTGGTCTTTGGCTGTAATAAAGATATTGATTGATTGATTTTTTTTTAGACACACTGTGCCAAAGGAGCGCAGAAGAGCCACTGTGACTGTTGTAAGAGCAGCTTTTTGCCACTCCAAAAAAGAGCAGCATTTGCCAGCTCTTTTTGGAGTAGCAAAGTCGTCCCCTTAGTATCTCTGAAGAAGAGACCCTTCTTTGTCCTACCACCTTCAGAGATATATTTAGTTGGGACATAGTAGTGGGTCTCCTGAGTGGCCACTCGTCAGTTATAGAATTCCCCTCATAGGCTAGCTCCTTCTTTTACTCAGGCAATCCTTTAATAGCTAACTGGATCTAAATGGATCCAGTGCTGAGCCTTTAATGTTTTAATGTATTTATTAAAGTGGCATTTTAAAGTATTTTAAATGTTGTTTTAAATGAGAGTATAATATCAGTATAATTTATAAGAGCATGGCATAGTGGTTTGAGTGTTGGACTATGACTCTGGAGACCAGGGTTTAATTCCTAGCTCAGCTATAAAACCTGCTGGATGATCTTGGGCAAGCCAATGCTCTCAGCCTCAGGGGAAGGCAATGACAAACATCCTCTGAACAAATCTTGCCAAGAAAACCCCATGATAGATTCACCTTAGGGTTGCCTTAGTATCACCATAAGTTGGAAATGACTTGAAGGCACATGACAACAGAAACATAATTTCATATGGATAATTTACCGTATTTTATTAGACTTTTTAATGTGCTGCAAGCTAACCTGTATCCCAATTTTATGGGAAAGATGGAATACAAACAAAATAGTATAGAACAGAACAGAATAGAAATGAATGGAATAGAACAGGGGGATCTTATCGCACTGCTAAAATAAACCTTCTCTCTCTTGACTTTAATCTTTATTCGGGTGGATACTATCACAGGGAAATTTGCCACCGAATCCACTGCCTGCATCCAGCCTAGGTCTAGCCTGGGTCCCAGGGGCTCTCAGTGCACCTCTTTTTGAAACCAGGAGTTTTCTGCCTTAATGGCTGCCACCCTGGGACCTGGGCTGGATGTGAGCAGCAAAGGTAAGAAGGTTTATTTAGCAGTGCAATAAACTCTCAGATGAATGATAATTTGGGTAGTTATGTGACTTATTCAATTGCTTCTACAATAAGCAATTACAAATGGAGACCCTTTCCTGAATTATTACAGTCTGATCCTACAGAAGGATAGCATAATACTTGAAAGTGAACTGGATGGAAAATAAGAAAGTTACAGGCAGCAGATGAGGAGAATGAGAATAAGAGAAGAACAAAACTTTAAATGAATGTAATTCTAATGACTGGACAATTGGATGAATTAATTTTACCAAAACAAATGTATTAACAAAACAAATTATTGCACATCACTAAATGTGTCCTGCTTAGCTTTGTCACAGGACTGGAAAGCCAGTACTGCAATTAAAAAGAAATATAAAACATGCCTAACAACAAAGCAGGCTGAAATCCTATGAATAACTTCTTCTACACACAGCATGATTTATTTCCAAGTAAACATGCATAAGCTTTCACTACTCCATTACATATATTTTAGTTTGGTTTGGATATCATATTTATGGATCAATACTCCAAGCCGGTTATATTTTCTAAAAACTTTCCTATCCTTGTTATCTCACCTGCTTCGTTAATTTTAGTTTGTCTTCAGAGCAGCTCAACACATATGGAAATACCCCTACTGCTTTCTCAGTCCACTTGTATTTGCTGAAAGAGACTTTTGCTTCAGAAATCATGCTACAGTGTATTAGGCTGAAATCCTGTGCATATTTACTGAGGAAATAACTCTCATTTATTTCAACAGAACTTTTAGGCATGTGTACATTTGCACTGATGCTTGGAAGTAAATCTTGCTTCAGTAATCCATATTCTCATTATTTCCCATTTGGACACAGATGCACAGAATAGGGCTAGAATTTTGCTAATTGGGACTAGATGTTATAAAGACATGAGGCCCATACTTTCTCATTTTAACTATCTTCCTGCTAGATTTCAGATAAAATGCACAGTGCTAGTTTAAACCCTAAACTACTTTTTTAAGACAGAATCCCCCAACCTGAAGAACAATATTTCAAATGTCTAGATCTGAGCTTAAAGGTGGGACCCTGATGTTTGAAGGGGTAGCCTCTCTCCTCATGTCTCTACCAATGACCATTTGACCTTGCATGTTCCTACCAAAGAAATCAGGTGATTCTTGATGCATCCCTGTGTGCTTCTACACTGACAGGAAAATCCAGCTTAATTTCAGATTACTCCAAATCTGGAGTGACCATGGGCTTGTGCACACATACTGAGATGAGTTCAGGAGAACTGTCCACATGGTTCTCCCTTTTGAACATACCCTGGTCTAATAATGGTCTGTGTGTATGGCCACACAGAGCAAATTATACATGGGCACAAAGTATGAATGGTCACACAGAGTACACACTTTTAGCCTTCTCTGTCAGAGAGCTCTGGTGCCACAACAAGCTACAATTCCCAGAATTCCACAGCACTGAGCCAAGGCAGTTAAAGCAGTCTCAAACTGGATTATTTCTGCAATGTTTTGGCCCATAGTAGCAAGTCATTTTAGCAATGGCAACATAACTCTTGAATGCCCTTCTTGGAGAGACTATTGGGTATCTACTTTAATGTGTTTTAGGCATCAACCCCCTTTTAATTTGCATAGATTTTCAAATTATTTCCAAGCCTTTCAACATTTTGGCCTGGTTGATTTTTATTATTTGCTCTCAATTTTCTTTCTTTTTTCATTGATCTTATTCAGTGATTTTAATGTTTTGTTTTATTGTATTCGATTTTTATTGTAATGCTGTATTTTGTAATTTTTAAAATTCTGTGAACAACCAGATGCGGTTTTATTTGTTGGCAGTCTAAAAATAAATGAAGATAATTAATTAGAAAGTTTAACTAGTGGGACTTATATCTAAATAGACATACATGTATAGGATTACAGTGCAAATCTTTACACCTCCTACAGATGCTCTGACTTTTTTCTTTTTTTATTGCTACAAACATGGCTGCTCTTTTTAAACTGGCTTGTGTTAGGGTTAAATAAACTTTACATTGCCAGGCATTTGAGCAATTAATTTAAGGATACTTAAATGCTACTGTTTCTCTCTTCTGTGTCATGGGATATAACCTTTGTGAAACAGTGTTTAAGTTCCTTTGCACTTTTAAGACATTATTCTGCTAAATGTTAATTAGATTACAAATCATATGCTTACTACAGTTTACAGTCCTGGGCATGGGGACCCCTTTCTGATTGCAGAAATGAGCTAATGGCCAGTAGTAGCATACCTATTAACAGTAAAACAGTCTGGTTTTTTTTTTTTTTTAATAACAGTTCCTGCCTGATAACCCCAAATCTTGTGATGTTCAGCTGTTCACACAGCAAGTCCAAATCATTTTATTGCCCAAGGCAAAGTCCCAAATGGTACCCTCTCCACTGAAGGGCTGTGGCATGACACTTTTCAAGATGGTATCTGTTCTGATATCAGACTGAAGGACCATAGGGTAAGATGGCGATCCTATCTGGTTACAGCTGTTTTTTTTTTTTTTTCTGCTGAAATTTTTGTTTGCATGTTCTCTCTTGTGTAAGCACTCAGCTATAAGCTCAGGTAATGTAAGGATGCATCTATCTCTGTGTTCATCTCTGCTGGATAAAAATGCTTACTGCTTGGGAAATACTGAGACATTTGAGCTTTAACACCATAGTCTGAAAAAGGCTAAAGCTTGAACTGTTTCTTACCCATCTAACTTCTTATTTGCATACAGATTGTTTTGGAGAACTGGCCACCATTGCTCAGCTAGCATATCACTGTAGCCTACCAATTACAATCAATTGATTTGACTGCACTTCCTTGACTATGTCCAGAAAGAATTGGGGCTATTTTCTCCCCATTGAAGATGAGTGGTTCTGTCTGACAGAGTCTTCAATGGACCCTCTTAATGGGCATTCTTTCATCAGACAGCATATGCTCTTAACCTTTAGTCACTGGCATTTGTACTTTTGTCTTTTACCTTTGTTCCTATTGTCATTTCCCTTATTATCCACTGCACTAGGAAATCAATCCAGTGCAGTTACTGATGGATCTGTCCGCCTGTATCAGATCCATTGTCCTGGCAGTCAGTGCCCATCTCTTTGTTCTGACTTCTGAATTTTGCACTTGCCTTTGGTTTTATTGTAGATGCTAAGGCACTCTTCAAATGAAATTTTAGATAATGGATAGATATGGTGAAAGAGTGGCATACCATTTTATTAAGCATCACACAGATCAAATACAATATTCATTATCGAAAAGATAAAATTCCCAAGTTAATTTAATAAACCTTAAATGGGCAATTCTATACATATTCTATACATATAGCTGTAGAAGCAAACATTAAGCCTGCAATTCTATCTGGGCATAAGTATCATTTATCACACACTCAACACTTCAGTCTTCTGCAGTCTCCAGATTTTGCGGACTATAACAACCATCACCCTAGCCATTATGGATCTTTTTCGCAAGGGATGATGGTAGCTGTAGCTCAACATATCTGGAGAGCACAGGCTGGTGGATGAGTACATTGGCCTTTCTTTCCAGGTGAATATGCATATGGGTGTCCTGCATGCAAGTAAAAAAAACAACACAGGTATTTCCATTGGTTCTTCTTCTCAGGAAAAGGGACAGGTAGTGATATGTTTAAAGGGCCTAGAGAAGTGAGAATATAAATGTGCAAATTTATTATAACCAATTATATGAGCCTAAATCAAATTGTAGTGCCTAAATACCATGAAGGCACCAGATCTTGTCTGATCTTGGAAGCTAAGTTGGATTGGCCCTGGTTGGTACTTGGATGGGAGACCACCAATGACTACCATGTGCTGTAGACAGTATTTCAGAGGAAAGAATTGGCAAAAACATCCCTGAATATTCCTTGCCTAGGACAACTCTATGGAATTTATTGGGTCACCATACGTAGACAAGCTACTTGAAGGTACATGCACGAATCAAATTACATAAACATAATTCCACAAGTGTAACCATTTCACATGGCCTCATTTGTCATGACTAAGGTAGCCTCATTGAATCAAACAGATTTATATAATTATTGACCTACCATTTGGCATTTATTCATTATGATTACTTTCCTAGGAACTAACAAAAAGAAATAGATCATAGAAATTATAATGACACCAGTGTCTTCTTAAGCATGTCTATGAAACTGGAACCTTGCAAGCTGCCTTATATTGATTTGGATTATTGGTCCTTTTATCCCAGTATTGTTAGCTCTGACTGGTAGTGGCTCTCCAGAGTTTCAGGGAGGATTCTTTAATTCCCAGATGTACCTGGAGATTCCTGGTAATCCCTGGAAGGTGAGAGATCCCATCAAAATACTAATCAGGCATGACCTTGCTTAGCTTCTGAAATCAGACATGTACACAGTAATATGCCAAAATATACAAGGCAAACTTGGCTCCATTAGGACCCAAGGAGAATTGCTTTCTCTAGGTATTTCTCAGTCACATTTGCACACCCAAGGGGACTCATGCTGAATTAGTACTGAGCAGCACATAAATTGAAGTTACATTCAGTGGATTTGGGAGTATCCTCTGACCCTAGCTATGAAAGTTATTCACTGGTATAGTCATATGAAACTATTACTGGAACAGCTTGCTAAGTCAAACCTAAGTAATTCAAGAATTGTTGCCTTCATGTATGATTTGACAGCACCCAAAGATCTCATTGAATTTATGGCCACGATTTATTTACCATCAGATCCACCCATGTCTACAATGAAGTTTCAAAACCACATCATTTTGAGGAATATATGACTGCTGGGACAGATACTGCCATATTTTAAAAAATCTTGCTTTCATCAGTCATAGATGGAATTTATTGTGTGAATTTTGATAACTCTGTATGGGAAAATGGAATCTTTTAACAATTCTTCGCTAGCATTCTGTATGGAATGAAAATTAACTGAACAGACTAAGTCCTCTTCCAAGAAAATAAGACTCATGGAAACAGAGACTTGCTTTTGAGTGTACATGGTTGTTGTTTTAACTTTATCTATATCCCATTCATTCCCAGGAGGCCTGTCCATGGAGCTCCTGCAGATATGGAAGTGGCGACTTTAAGGACAGGGGAGGGCCAGCCATACCAATGAAGTTTTGACCCAGCTGGTTTGTGCGAACAACACTGCATTACCCCAC
Organism: Phrynosoma platyrhinos; assembly: GCA_020142125.1. Classification (NCBI taxonomy): domain Eukaryota; kingdom Metazoa; phylum Chordata; class Lepidosauria; order Squamata; family Phrynosomatidae; genus Phrynosoma; species Phrynosoma platyrhinos. The sequence continues at coordinate 175,747,530 of CM034708.1, read as the reverse complement.
TGCACAGCTGCCATCATGGACAATCCAGGGCCAGTTCCAGAGCATAATGCTCTAGCCTAGTTCTGGTCTTAACAGCCAGTGCAGACAGGGCAAGAAACTAGTGGTTTGCATCAGAATAAAACAAGAAATCCTCTAAAGAGTGAATTCTAATGAGTGTCTTACATGGATGATCTGGTATAATCTGGTGGCATACAGAAATGACAAAAGCCATTTCCCACAGCCTGAACTGCAATGCAGAGAAAACACATAACATATGACTTAGCTATGAATCTTAGCAAAATATGGCTAATCTAATTCACTAGTGTTTTCTAGTGGCACTAAATTTATGTCAAGGGATTATAAATCTTGACACAACCTTTGGGACATTAGAGCATCAGTGTCACTGGGGGGAGGTGCAGGGGGTTCAGACCATACCAGGTGACACTCTAAGGAGGGGTGATACTACTGCTCCTCAACCATCTGTATTTAGGCAGAAATGGGCTGTGGCACTTGCCTGTGTCCCTTTAAACCAGGGGTAGGCAACCTTTCCCATTTAAGGGCTGAGGGACTTCAGCTCCCAGAATCCCAGGAGCTATTGGCCAATATGGGACTATTAGCCAACATGGCTGAGGCTTCTGGGAGCTGAAGTCCCTCGGCCCTTAAAGGGGAAAGGTTGCCTACCCCTGCTTTAAACTGTAAAGAAATGGGGTGAGTGGGGTGAGGATCAGTGAGAGAAGAAGGGAGAGGCCCCAGTTTTTCAATTTTTCCATTTTAATTTTTTTAAAAATATATTTTAAAAGATCATGTTTTGCCAAATGTTAACTTCATCCACTTGAAACTATGTATATGCAAATACATTTAGGCTGTGCGTATGATATTGTAATTTAAAGATGTAATTTTAATTTTGCTAGTTGTTTATGTCACAACTATTACCCTTACATTCAGTGATATATGGCAATTATGATTTTAGAGTAACATTAGCACAAAAAAAATTACTGTATTTTCTGTATGGTGTGGTATAGGAGGAGGTTAATGAGTGGGGGTAACACCATAAGATAGCACACTGGTGACAGCAAACCTAGTGATGCTGCTGTATTAGAGTACACTAGTGAATTAGGGGGGAAGCAGACGGAGGCGTCGGAGACGCCGCCGGATGGAGCGCCGCGGGAGCGCAGCCTCCGCACCGCTGCGCTCCTGCGGTGTCCCTGGAAGGAGCGCTAAATCAGCTCATACAGTACAATGCTAGAAATTTGGGGGCTGAAGGAAAAATTCATTTGGGAGGGTAGAATTTCTATGATGAGGTAGTGTCTTAATTTTCCCACAGTAACTTTATTGTTGTTGCTATTTACCTTCATGTCTGATTGCAGCTCTATCATAGGGCTTTTGCAGACTGCCAGAAATAGTGCAAATTGAGTCCACTTTAAGGGTTAGGGTTAGTTCTAGGGAATCATATTGACTGGTTTTTTTCTGAGACATTGAGCCTTCTCTGTCAAAGAGCTCTGGTGCCACAATAAAATACAGTTCCCATGATTCCCTAACCCTAACCCTTAAAGTGGACTCAATTTGCACTATTTCTAGCAGTCTGCAAAGGCCCATAGTTTTCTTAACAAGACATGTTCAGAAGAGAGTTGCCATTAACTTCCCATGGCTGAGAATGTGTGACTTTCCCAAGGCCACCCATTGGGTTTCTACAGTTGAGCTGAAATTTGAACCATGATCTTCCAGAGTCCTAGTGAAACACTCAAATCACTACACCACTGGCTCTCTCCTGTAGCTGCACCTCTGATAATATTTCTATCTTTACAAGAGACCAACAGCTTCAATGTACTTTCAAACACTACTTTGGTAATGTTAAGGTATGTATTCACAAAAGCATATTGTAGTATATAGCAGTTTTGTAGTGTCTGAGACTTGTTCAGAAAGAAATACATCTTACAATAACTATGAATATATAGATATGGTACGTTTGTCATTTTGATTCAGTATGAAAATTGAGTGCAGCCTTGGATATAGCAGGTGCTGAATGAGTCCTTGCATTTTCCCCTTCTAATGAGTTGGTAAACGGCTGCTTAGATTTACATTTTCAATGTGTGTTGTAGTGATTTACATCAGCTCAATTAATATTTTCAGTTGCAAGCAAGCACTGACTCAGTGATTACACACACTTCAGTGAAAACAGCATATTAAGATGAAGAAAATTATTATAAAAGAAATTGCCCTAAAAAGAGGGTATCACTTATCTTCCTCCTGATAGCTTTCAGTTTTGAATAGAGATGGGGAAAACCAATATTTTATAAAGCATAGTTTTAACCTTCCGAACCAAACTCTATTAACAAAGACTAGAAGGAAATTCTCTACATATGTAAGGGAGAATGCAAGGAAAGTACAAATTATAGGCTTTGCATGCAAAAGTTTCCAGTCTCTGATATCTCAGGGTGTTACTGGAAAGATCCCATCAAACTCTGGAAAACACTGCCAATCAATGTAAACTATATAGCTTGGAAAAATTACATTTTTGCACAATAGCTCCCAGCATCCCCAATAACTTCTGAGAGCTTAAGTTCAAGGGGGAAACCGACTTTTCCTACCTCTGCAATGATCTGAGAATTAATCAAGTTTGACACCATTTTAACTGCCATGGCTCAGTGCTATGGAATGCTGGGATTTTTAGTTTTCTAAGACATTTAGCCATCTTTGTCAGAGAGCTCTGTGGCCACAACAAACTATAAATCTCAGGATTCTATAGGATGGAGCCATGGCAGTTAAAGCAGTGTCAAACTGCTTTATCTCTGCATTATGACAGCAGCATTTGGGATATCTGGCTTGCTAAGCTCAGTTATACAGATCCCTATGCTCCCTATTACATGGTAGTAACAGACATAGAGGTCCCAATTCCTTGCCATGCAGGTTGTGATGTACCCTGGAATACATTCTCTACATAACAGTTTGAGAAGCTTAATGCTCTACAGGGACAAAAAGATCGTAGAAGATCTCATTTTGGCACAAGGCAGTTCATATATGTGAGGCAGCCCTATCATCAGGTAGTCATAGCTGAGTGGTGAATGAAAAGCTCAATAGGTCAAACCCTTGCTGGGAGTCTTTCTGTGATAATGAACTTTGTAGCTCCCCAACTGAAAGTCGTGTGGTGGCATTTCAAAAAGCCAAGTTGTGTTATTGCCAACTGCTGCTTGCTTGGGTAAGTGGTTTTCCTAAATCCTTTCTAGGAGCTGCAGAATTTGGTGAAAGAGGGAGTATAATGGAAGAAAGTAGCATTAGTTCAGGTCAGAGAGATGGGTGGCAAAGTGGTTGCTTCCTGATGGTCTTAGATTACACACCCCATCTAGAACAGCCAGTATGATCAGCGTTTTAGGATGATGGGTATGGTAGTCCAACAACATCAGAAGGACCGCAGTTTCCCACTCTGGAGCAGACACTAAGCATTCTCATAACCATATTAAGCAGCTAGAAAGAATGGTTGCTTACACTGCATATGTTGAAAATATAAATGCAAATTTGTAAATACAAATACCCTAAGATTAATGTGATATGATGATGTGCTGCTGTTACTTGCAGAAGCTCTGAGCTTAGAATACAGAATACAGAATACAGTGGCCCCTCCGTTTTCACAGAATTGAAGTCTGTGGTCTTAATTATTCACAGAGGGGTGAGCTAATAATTATTTAATTTTATTCTATGTGAGCTGCCTTGATTGTCTTGGCAGAAAGGCGGGATATAATAAAGTTATTATTATTATTATTATTAAATGGTGCACGTGCCCAAGATGTGTGCTCAGACTGCGCGCAGGAGTGTGTGACCATTCAAAGCAATGAGGCCTGATTATCTGCGAGTTTCCAATTTTGCGGGGTGAGTGGGTCCGGAACAGATCCCCCACAAAAACAGGGGCTATTGTACAGTTCTAGAAACCCCAGCTAGCATTACTCACACAATTACCTATGATTTCAAACAACAGAATGTAAAGGCAAGCACTTGAGGACTAGAGACAAAGAACAAAAAGCCAGGTAATAAAATTTCAATTCCCATCTGGATCTCAAGAGAAGTTACTTTTATGTTGATTTTTTAAACCTGTCTTTTATTGTCCTTTGTCTCTACTCCTCATATGGCTAGCAAGGAGAGTGACTTCTGCTTGCACTGAAATCCGTGACAACATCTCAGACAAAATGCCCATGGTTCTGACATCCTCACAATTTTTCTCCTGTATGATTTTTAACATCTTTGCCTGATGGAGAAGCCAATGAAGCTTTGAAAGCTTGCAGTTGGCCTCCAAAAGGCATCACTGGATTTTGGAAAAAAAGGCAGGCTCATTATTTAAAGTTTTTTAAAGGCTGCATTTAGCCTGAATCTCTAGTGCTGCACATGTTTGAAATGCATCTTCTCCTCAAACCTGCCTTATCACCCCTCCCTCTCTCCATATTATTGTCTGTTTTCCTCTATCTCTGCCCCTCACTAACTGCAGAACACCGCACAAAGAGCCAAGAGATGACAGCCATCCATATGATCCCCCTCCTCCTCCTCCATTGCCCAGACTGAATTGCCCAGGTGTACCCAAGTGTGCCCAGACACACCCAGTCAACAGGCAAAAGCCCCATTGTTTTCCATTTAAAAGTTGTGAATTACTGTGCTGGCCATTATAGGCAAAAGGAGCACTGTTCCAACTTGTTACTACAATAAGGAATACATTACAAAAGTAATTCATCGGAAAAACAAGTTACTCCCTAGCTCTACTAGTGGGTTTGTAAATCTGAGCAGAACTGGAATGTTACTTTTAAAGACTGCATCTCCCTGGCTTTCCCAGCCATGATGGTCAATCCCTGGATTCTGGGAGTTGTAGTCCCAAAAAGTAACCTTTCCAGACTCTAAAAATTAGTACCCAAACCCAGTTGTCCAGGAACTGTGGCGCACTGTCACTTTTTTGCCCTTCTACTTCCTGTCTTTTCTAAATAGGAAGGTAACATAGGGCCAAAACAGACCAGCAAAAATTGCTGGCTTCAGAGTGGTGTGAGGGCATGGTGTGAGAGTTATATTAAGCAGCTTCACAATTTTATTATATTAAGTGGCATATAAATCTGTAAATAAATAAGTTACTTTACTTCAAATAATACTCCGTATAATCATGCATATTAGGAAAAACAAGCAAATATACTGATAGCTGCAAAATCTATTTCCATTCTTATGTTTTTATATATGAACACATTAAAATATAGATGGGATGATGATAATATTCATTTTAAGGTCTTTTGTTTTATTCATTTTCCCTTAATTCATGCATGGTAATGCAAAGGATAGGAATAACATTAATGAATTATTTGGCAAATGTGTTATTGTATACTAATTCATGCCCTCAAAACAATCAGATTGCGCTCTTAACCTAAGATATAAGCACATGAGCCTTGCTTTGTATCAAACGATATAGAGTAATTTAATGCAATATCTCATCTCATTCCATGACTGCAAACATTTCACGTAATCTTCAAGAAATATTATTATGTCTTTCTGATTCTTAATATATAAATTATTTACACTATGCCCGTGAGAGAGCCATTTCATTTAACTTTACAGTAATAATATAAAATAATAGAAATGTGATGTCTGATTAACATGATTAGTTGAGGGTTTCTGTGGGCTTTTTGGCTGTGAGGCCATGTTCTAGAAGAATTTCTTCCTGACGTTTTGCCTGCATCTGTGACTGGCATCTTCAGAGAATGGTGGCATGGAAGTGATTAGTCGACTCTCACACTCTGGAGGATAGTATCCATTGACAACACTAGCATCAGTTGTCTTGATGTAAGAAAAGGGCACAGGATTCCTTAATGTCACATGGAAAAATAGTAAACTTTACTTAAAACAAAGCCCACCCAGGGCTGGCATTTGGCTGCTCACTGCTGAGCAAAGCTGCTTGTAGAAATAAAGAGTAAATGGCATATCAAACGAAATAAAGGATGGCTTTTTGAAAAAGCATCTTACACTCGAATTGGCAGTTCTCTTGGTGTTGCCCGGTGCTGGAGTCTTCCCATTAAAATGAACAAATGCCACATTTGCATTTCTGAACACTGTTAGCATTCCTAACATTTCTCAAACAATCTTTTGTTTAAAGGGGGATAGCTGCAAAACATTACCCAAATTAATTTACCAAGCAATCTTAATTACAATAACAGACTTGTAGAAAAATTGAGAAGAATCTCTACTCAGCAGAAAAGTGTTTTCCAGGAGTATTTTGGAACTGAAATAAATGAGATACCAAAAAGCTAAAGCACTGACATTTCCTCTTTTAAAAAATAACACACCAAATAACACGAGACTATAATCTGTGCCAACAAGCAGGGGGATTTACAGAGAGTCCTATACTTGGGAATGCATTCAGGAGGGTAAAATCATTACTGAACAAAATACAGACATAGTGGAATGGGAAAACCACAGTCTGCTTTGCTTAGCAGACAAAACATTTGCAATCTTTCTGTCTCTTTCAGTATTACTTTGTAATTCTCAAAGGAGAATACACATCTTTATTAGTGAATTAGGAAAAATGAATAATAAAGTGCATTGCCATGGCTAAATCTGCTTAATGATTCACAGAAGAGTACAATGGTATGATTGCCTCAAGAGTTCTAAACAAACAATTTTAATTAGGGAAAAATACTAACGTGGGGAGGTGTTTTTTTTAAGTTATTTTGGATTTTTGAAAATGAATTGCCTGAAATTACCATTTCTCTTTATGTTTGTGGTTGAAAGAGATGGATTTTTTCCTATCCCTTTTAAAATGGTTAGGCAACAATAAAGACATAGTGGTTGGAGAGGGTAATATATTACATTTCATGCAGTCAAGGGAAAGAAACCCAAATTAGGATTATGGAAAAGTTGTAATTATTGTTGGTGGAAGATGTTTCACAGCATCAAAACTTACTTCCTTATTGTAAAAGCACACTGCAAAGTCTACTTCTTGTAGTTTTGAGTTATAGGCAAAATGATACCAAGGAATAAGCCACAAAGCTACTGACAAAACTTTATACTGCACCTGCTCAAGATTTTCAGACTCTCAGTAGGAGGCAAGATGAGCCAGCATGGTGTAATGGTTTGAGCATTGGATTAAGCCTCAAAGAGGTCAGGATTCAAATCTCCAGGCTGGTATACTGTGGGTTAGTCCCAGCCAGAATATACCTATTCAAACAATTGTTGAAAGGTGAATCAACAAGTAGGTAAACCCCATGGATAGAATGCGGATCTTATCGCATGCAAAAATAAAGCGACTTACTCCTGCTGAATTACAGTTGCTTATGGGATGCAACTGGGAATTATCACATTATAAACGCCACTTATGCTTCCAGGTGGCTGCATTCCAGCTCCTAGCCACTCTTAGCTCACCACTTTTCAAAAGTGGGAGCTTCCCGTGTTTGCTAATCGGCCGGCTGAGAGTGGCTGGGAGCTGGGATGCAGCCGGGATGCAATCGCCCGGTGGCATTGGCAGCATTTTAATGCAATTATCAGTTGTGTCTCATGGTAAAGGTGTTTTGTTCAGTGAAGTGAGATTGCAGTTACAGATGCTTTAAGTAATGAAATCTCTTGAAATCAGTTCAGGAGATAGATAAATTCTCAATTTCTGGACAAAAGAACTGTAGCAAAATGGAGAAGTGATTGAAACATGTTTAAATTGTAATTGATATGCCGGTATATAACAATTCAATAACAAAAGTGTGAAGGCCTTAGCACTACCACCTAATATGCTTTGAATGTTCATGCTATTAAGACTTTTCCAAATTAAAAAAAATAGTCTATTTTAGTAGTTTGAGGATTTTCTATTTGAATTATTCAGAGAAACTGCATGGGCCATTTCTCTGTTGTCAAAATTAGACAAGTTGTACATGTCCCTTATCTCTGTTGTGTAATAAGCAATGCAATTTTTCAAAGTCCTCCCATAATTCCAAAAGTGGTTTTGTCTAAAAGGTTCAGACATGTCATCCAGTGAATCCACAATGAAGATGGGGACATTTGGGAAACATGATGGGGCACAATGGGATTAAAAATGTTTTATTAATATTCAGTTGGCTAATATTCGCAGTGGTATCAAAGCTACTGGTGGAAACTGCACTAAAATGTAAGGCTTATAAAAATTCTAATGCACATGCAGTCATATATTTTAGACATCATATTAAAGTACCTGGTGGCATTTGTACTATCATGCAGAACTATGGTTTATGTATTTATTAAACCAGTGGTGGCATTAAGACAGTTTATCACCATTGGCAGATCTGTTTGCACACAAATACCTGGATGCACAATTCTAAGACTAAGAAGATCACAGAGAAGCATTCAGAAGTTTCTCTAATCCCCCCCCTCCCTGGAGTGTGTCAGTTCTATACAAATGCAGGATGGCTGAAAACAACAAACACAGTAGCTGACTGGATTGCTATTCAGATAAAGCTATTATTGAGAATTGAGATAAAGGAAACCATGAAAATGCCTGCTGGGGGTTCAGAATATGATGGCTGCTGCTCTACCTACATCTCTACAACTGCTAAGAAATTATTAACAAGCAAGGAAAGAGTTTTTAAAAATCCAAATGCACACTATACTGATCATTACTCTTTGGATCCCATGCTGGGAGAAGGGTGGGGTACAAATGAACTTATATAAATGAAAATAAATAAAAGAAAATATGACAAGAATGCACATTTTCATTAAATACTTATAATCCACATCTCTCAACTACAATCAAATTTGTTGCCTATGAACACAAAGGAAACTGGAGTTTTTGCTTGGACAACATACAAACCCATATAAGAATAGTAAGTAATCAGTTGGCATGTTAAATTAGAAAGGGGTAATTAAATTGTGTTCCTTCTTTAGGAAAGATACTTCTCAGTAAGATCAGTAAAGCCCCCCCCCACCATATTGATTTTAAAGGTGGGAATGAGGGCAGAGAGAAATAGTATCTACAGACTCTTCTCTTATTATCTTCTATTGCATATTCTAACTTCACTCTGATGTCTAGGAAAGGACTTTGCTAGGCTTACTCATATCTATCCACAGGACTACAAAGGTTATTTTTGGTCTTCTCTTTCAAATGGAAGGAAGGTGGGGGTCTCATTACAGTTTGTAGAGACTTCCTGATGGCACAAAGCAGAGCATTTTGTTATAACATGTATAATAAAAGGTTCCTGGCAGTAGTTTGGCTGAATTATAGGTTGTGTCATGAACACTGAAAGTGCTGCTGAGTTGAATACCTCTCATGTTGCTGGTATCAAAACATGGCATCCTGTAAATCTACAAAAATTATAGCTCCAGACATTTGACACTGTCCATAAACAGTTTGTTAAAATAAAAGAGCAGGTTAGATTATTATAATCAATGATTGTCCCACCAAAGGAGATAGAGCCAACATATCCAGTAGTATGTAAACATGGTGCCAATCTCTGTAGTTGCTGTAAGTGCACAGTACTGCAGGCAGCAAAAACTGTGTGAGTAATATTGTAGATATACAATGTGTAATTCAGAACTTGTAAAATTTACTTTTGGGATTATAATGTTCAGATTCCCAATAGTACAACCTCTGACTATATGGGTAGAAAGATTCTGGGCATTGCAGTTAATTTTTTTGGCCAAGATCCTGCAGCAGACATGTAGCCTGTCTACCCTCTATTTCCCAATCTGACCTGCATATCCCACCTTTAAATCCAGCCAGTTGTGCTAAGGGCCTTTGCAGACTGCTAGAAATAGTGCAAATTGAGTCCA
>CM034708.1:175709211-175719376 GCA_020142125.1 Phrynosoma platyrhinos | reverse complement strand
AGCCTCTAAACCCAGCCTTCTTCTTGTGTCTTGTGTCATGTGACCATTTGTTCTCACAAAACTAGATGACCTAATTTGTTTTTCCTCTTTCCTTCTGTGTTCCCAGAAACAATTACTGTGGTTGTGTTCTCTGTGTTGTTTTCATGTAATCCACCTGCAGGCAAAAACTTTCCCAGCTAACAAGCTTTCACACATCTGTACATTTTCACTCAGACTACAATTCCCACAATTTTGTAACTGCTTGAGAATGCAGACAGTTTTTATTTTTTCTCTTTGGTCATCATTCACACTGGTGTTTCTTATCTCTAGTAATACAAATGGGGTTCAACTGGCTTCTATTATTATTCCTGGTGGCACAGCCTGTACTGCAGCCACTCACTCATAGACCACAAGGTTGGGAGTTCAATACTAGCCAGGGCTCAGGCTAGACTCAGGCCTGCATCCTTCCAAGGTTGCTAAAATGAGTACCCAACTGTTGGGGGGCAATGAGTTTACAGTTGTAAACCGCTTAGACATCCCATAGTGTGATATGAAGTGGTATATAAATGAAGCTGCTTTGCTTTCCTCATAACTCTTTGCAAGTACAATAAAGCATTCCATTCTGGTGGCTACTAAACTGTGCTACTTAGTGAACCTATTGCTGCAGTGTTTATCATTTGGAGAGTTTGAAGCCGGTTCCAAAATCTTGATATCCTTCCTCACTTGGTAGATTTTGTTGAATTTGATTTATTGAATAAATATATTCAAAGAACTCCATTATGGGAAAATTGAGGGAAGATGTAAGAGTTCCATTTTCTCCATGACAAAAAATAAAAAAGAAGAATCAAGATTGCACTTACACACTGCTGTCCACCATTTATTGTAAGGTGTGATGTGAGCCTATGATGGAAATGAGACTATTTTCAGCCCATTTCATTTTTCAGATATGTTCATTTACAGTAATTCTGATTTATCTGATTATCATATTCATCCACTTTTAAAAATCTATATTTTAAAATACTTTTTTTTCTCAATACATATTTCGATATGGGTTTTTTGAGCCAAGACATGTGGTAGGACATTTTGGAAGTACCAGAATCAGTGAATAACTAAGTTTTAATCCACTCCTTTTTCCAAGTAGTGTGGATCAATTCATAACAGAATTCATAAAAATTTCCTGCACACTCTTGTCAAATATTTGGTATGTCATCATTGTACTCTTTTACGTCATAGTCAACCAGATGAAGTTGATGAACATTCTTTAGTTAGATGTCCAGTAGACACAATCCTTAAATATGTCAGGAGAAGAATGGAAATAAAATATCTTGGAACTCAGCCTGCAATTTTGAGATATTCAGGCATATGCTTCTGGAGATTTGTAATTCTCTGGAACACACACAGCAAACTAATTCACTTCTTTAAAGACCAGTCATTTTACTGATCCAATCTAATTAGCACAATATTGATTTTAGATTATAGCTTTCTCTGGCATTGCATTAGGCAGTGTTTCTCTTCTTTAGCTTTGGTGACAAATATGTCAGCTACAAATGAAACCTATTTGCCAAAGAGCACCATTAACAACTTCAACACTTAAGAGATGATTTAAACTGCTCTTAATTGCATCAATAAATAGATAAACATAGGATTTCAGCTGCTAAAAGCAAGATGGTACACATCCTATCATCCAGATTGCATTTGATGACCTTTGGTGTTTTCCTATCACCATCATAATTGTCATTGTCATCATCACCGTCATCATCACCCATCATCATCAAACACCACCACCATTATCAACATTATCTATATTTCATAGTTTGCTTTTGAAAAGTATATATGTGTGTGTGTGTGTGTGTGTGTTTGTGTGTTTCGGTTGGAATTCATGATTTTGATTACAAATACATAACCTAGAGTTATACATTTGTTACTGATTCATATTAATGATCCCTACGTTTTCACTAGTGGATGGAATATGTAGAGATCATAAAAATCCTTCAGTCCAGACTTACTGGGCATCAGCCATTGCAAGAAACAGAGGTATGTTCTCCTATTGAGAGAATACTGCAGACTGATATTTTCATTCCCTCCTGTGAGTGATCTTGAGTATCAGAAAGAAGTGTGACAGTAATTCTGCTCCTGATTGTTGTAGCAGTGGTTGCCAGTGAGAAGGAAGTGGAATAAATCAGTCTTCTATGCTCTGATTGACAGGAGAACAGACCCCCATCACTCACAACAACTGATGCCTGGTAAGTCAGGAATGTCAGGACCGGATATGCTATTTAGTTAAGCATACTTAACTGATCTAGAACTTGGACCATAGTGATCAACAATCACTTTCCATGCTTTTTTGTCAATATTTCTATTTAACTATTTCAAAAAGATATTTCTCCCTATTTACTGTCTTAGGAATATTCTATCATATTGCTTCTGAGGTGTGGTCCATGCATGTCCATATATCTCTTGATGTATTCATTCTTGATTATGGTACATTTATTGTTGAGAGTTAGCTAAATATGTGAACTATCTCAGTCTCATCAAATAATATTGGCCAAGTTCATATTTTCAGTTCGGGCAAGACTACAGTGGTGTGATGGAAGAGTGGTGGGAGCCCTCTATCTTCACCAGAAAGAGAAGATCCCATTGTGACGAGGCCCCTCTGCATGAGTACTTAAGTAGGTAGGGGAACAGTCCCATTGGGCTTGACTCACTTGCCTGGAAGACAATTTCATTTTCCAAAAGGTGGAAGAGGCAACTATCTCCCTAGAAAGATTATTCCACAATCATTCATAAATGTGAGACTCCCAAGATATCTTTTTCTTTCATGACTCTTCAGGAAAGATGAAGCCAGCCTTCCCACGCCCCTGGATAGTGGCCATCAGCATTGTCACAACTGACATATAAATTAAAAAGTACCATCTCACTGGCTTTAGGCACTTGCAATGGCTTTCCCAGGTCTGTACAAATCATGATCAAGTCAGAGATAGCTTATGGATGAAGCAGCGGGAGGCTTCACCAGCTTGAGATACACCTGTGCTTCAACCGAGCTCTCCAATAGGACAATATCAATGTCCCCTTCCTTTATCTTTGCTGGTAACCGGCAGAAGTTAGATTGGTTTCCATTAGTAGAAATCCAGAAGAGCAGCAAGAGTTTTTGACTCCTAGATTTTTTAAATAATAGTGTACATGAGAGGACTTACATGTGAACTCTAGTACTGATATTGAAGTAGGATTTGTAAAAGTTACTAGAAGTCCCAGAATCCCCCAGCCAGCATGGTCAATGGTCATGTTAGCTGGGGGATTTCCACTGAAACTAGATTCCAGGGTAGAATATGTGCTCAGAAGCTCCTCATCCCAGAATTCAATTTTTATAAATAAGTTGCACCTGGCTGTTTGCTGTATCTCAGAATTATAGTGAAAAACAAAGTAGCCTCCATAAACCTAAAGTCTGAGTTATAAATGGAAAAAAGAATATATCTAAATCACAGTGGTCTTAAAGAGAGAAAGATTTAAAATAATGTTTAGCATTGCCTTAAGTTTCAGTGGGGAAAAACTATCAGTTCCTATCTATAGATCCCAAGTCTGTGTAAAAACTGTTGAAATGTGCAATGAGGAAAATTTCTTTAAAACCATCAGCAATAAAGGACAAAACAAGGAATGGGAGTGTTGCACAAAGTGGATGTTTTAAGTTTCTCCTGCTAAGAAAACTTTCTTTAAAATTCTGTGAATGAACACTGATTGCACCTCAGAGAAACTCTACAGTACCATGAGAGAAAAAGATGAAGACAACAACCTAGAACACTTAGACAAAGTCTTCCATCACTAATCAAAGGAAGCTGGAAGTCCAAAGAACTGTTCAGTGTCCAGCTGTTAACACGCCTGATTTGAGTTCAGTTCAGTGAATTGACTAAAGTGACTAACATAAATTACTGTTAACAGCCTCCATGGACAACAAAATACATATAAATTGAACTCTGTGTGCGTATGTCCATGTCTCAGGCACACAGAGGGACCATGAAATTGCTAGGTGCCATTTTTGAAAAATTAATTGGTTTATCAATATACCAAAGCTGCCAGAAGAGTAATATTTTATTCCTGTCACATACTATGACTTGGTTTCTGGGCTGAGATCTTTTTGCATTGTATTGGAGGGAAGTACTTTCTCTCCATGAAGAGACACTGTTTTAAGCAATATACATTATAAACATTCCATCTGTGTACCCTCTTTTTGGTTAACTTCATTCATTCTCATGGTTTCATGAAGCACTTTTATTCTGATACCTTCAGACTCTTCTCTGTCTATTATATATTCCCCATTAAGATTCCTTCAACCCAATATTCTCTTACTTATATGACTTCTGAGAAAACCCAGAAGTATCTTATGTGCTTTTTACTTTTTTTCTAGAGAATGTGCACAGCCTTAGCTTTGAGGCTTGGATTAACATGGGGGGGGGGGGGCTTTTCATTGATAGGTTTCCATCTTGGCTCCACCTCATATTTGCTGACCCCTCTCAACCCACAGAAAAGTAGCATAACTTTGTCTTTTCACATGGCTTCAGGGAATATCTCCCCCTGCTTTTGACCTACTCATTGGGACCATACTGTACTTGGTCAGTTCAAACATGTCTGCATTGGAGAGATTATGGGGCTAAGCAGACGGCGCTTTGCACTATCTTCAGAGCAAGGAAGGGAGGGGCAGCCACACGCTGGGTGCCCCAACCCCTTCCCCAAAATGTCCTCGGAGCAGCCGGCCCTCCGCATGGCCAGCACTCTGAGGATGACCTCCTGCTGCAGTGTCCGTACACGCTGCAGCGGAAGAGTTGCCGAAGGTGCGCCAGCAGCCTTTTGCGGTGCATCTTCGGCAATTTGTAGTGGCGATTTGTGGTGCGGATACCTCGGCCCTGCGGTGCAGCTTTCTGGGGCGGCCCCGTGCCACCCGTCTGCTTCCCACCTACGTGAATCCATGAAACCTATCATGTTGATATGCATATAAATCACTTGTAACACAGGTGTTTATTTACTTGCATTGTTCAGTTTCATAGCTCTTTTTGAAGAGAAGCATAAAGTTGGAAGAATGAAACCAGCTGTTTCTATTGAGAATACAATTTGTCCATTCCAAAGTCCACAAAGCAATCATTAAAATGAAGAGCCCCCCCCCCCCGAATCTTCTTCATAGTGATAATGTCAAGGCTGTTTCCTCTGTTATTTTGGTAACCTCTTCATTATTCTATTTTAATATATAATGAAGATGAATGTCAACTGTTTTAACAACAGATTTAGGGAATGGTAAAATATAGAGTAATATTGAGTAATCTGCAGCAGGGTTCCAAAATCCTAATTGATTTTTTTTCCTTGATCCTTTTTGCCATTAATCTTCTTTTCATTCTGTCTAGCTCTTCTGGCCATTTCAGCTCTTACTCCTTCAGTGTTCCTATAGAAAACATTTTCAAGAAATAGAATCTCTTCTACTGTGTAAGAAGGTTTTTCCTCCTCCTCCTCCTCCTCCTTATCATTAGATTCTGTTTATCTGAAGATACACTATTGAGTTTTGGAGGGAAGAAATAGCAGAGAACCAAGAGACAGGGCTTAATTGGTATGCTAGCCCATGCAGAGCTATCTGATTGCATTTGGTAACTAGCGAGAGACAGCCGACATTTCCAAGAGAAATAATATCTAGCTGTGAGTGTGTGAATATGTGTATAGGAATTGAATGGTAAACATCAGCCTTAATTTTAGTATCTTGCATTATACAAAACTTTAAAAAGATGAGTGCTCTGATATTCACACAGCACCCACTGGGCTAGTGTTATCATTAGAATATTGTGGAAGCCAATGTCAAATCTTCACCTGACAGGAAAAGCTCAGAGTTTAAAGAGCATCAAGAATTCTTCAATCATGATTTTCATCTTCTAGCAGAAGTCATTTTACCTATTAGTAACAAGAAAAACTTGTTATTTCACTGGGTTATATGAGTGCAGGCAACATTGCCTTTCAAGTTAGGTTTTTATAGCCTAGTATGTAATACTCTAAATAGCCTTTAAAACTAAGAGGTGAAAATGTAAAACTATAATCCAGCTCTAAATGGTCACTTTAGCAGAGATCACACTGAAACACAGGAGAGCTCTGTTCTATCTACGAGGTATTTTTGTTAAAAAATAATTGTACTACAAATGTGTCTGTAAATGGTGTACTATTTTCTTCTCTATTGTTGTATGAAAAATATTGAGATATACTGGAACTGGGGAACTTTTGGCTCTCCAGATATTGTTTTGGTTCAACATCTCTTAGTCCCACCATTCAGCACTGGAGCTGTAATTCAAAAACAGAAGTTCCCCAACCCTGCTATATACTAACAGCAAATTAATTTTTGAGTGCACCCATCTGTCACCAAAATAGTACATCCATGCAGAAAAGAGAGGTCCCAATATTTGCAGAAAAAAATAAATAAAAACCATGGGTCCTATTGGTCAAGTTTTTGATTGTTGTGTAGAATGGGGCAGAAAGTCAGGGAAGGGGGTATCTTGAAAGATAGTATGGTTGGCCAGCTGAAATTTTGAAAGAGAGCATGGCAACATTTTGGCTGATATGTTAGTGATGTATGCAGTAATAATAGAAAATTAATGCTGATGCATGTCCTTTGTTAGCTGTGGCTGATGGAGGAGTTCAACACTACATCTCTGTTTAAAATTGTGTGCATGTATGAATTGGATAAAATTGTGAGACATCCCCCCCCCAGACTTATACTTGGCACCAGAATGAAGCCATCTTGGATGCCAAGTAAGCTTCCAAAGAGAGGGCACCCCACAACTGTGGTGCCACAGAAGAGAAGAGAAGAGAAGAGATTTTCATTGGTGTGATCTGAAGAACTGGCAAGAAAAGACTGTCTACTCTTTCCCTGTGAAGTCAGCCCTCTTAATTTGTCCATGTTGCTATCAAAAGTAGTTACCATTAACAGAGAATAGCAACAGAAGGAAGGGTTACATGAAGGTGGGCATAGAGTGGCCCATGGGTTGTGCATGGTCCCTGATTCCCACTTTTGTGGCATCTGAAGCTCTCACAAGTTCCTCACATCTTCCTACTCCCCCCTCCCCTTTAAAAAAACGTGGATGAAATTTTTGGGCAATTTGGTCAAACATACACATAAATTCTCCCAATGCAAGAAAGCATGCAAAATATGTCAGGATAAAGTCATAACCAGAGCAGAAAATGTCCCAGATGCAGCAATGGAGTATTAAGGTAAAAAGGTAACTGAAGGTCAACAGGTGCCATGATGATTGTACAAAATTGAGGGGTGCTGAGTCACAAGAAGATGATGAAACCTCAGCAGGAAGCATAATCATAATGCTTCAATAATACAGTCATGATACACATGTGACAGGAAACGGTGTGACATACCAGTTGGAGGTTGGACTAAACTCTCAGGCAGAGAGTGTATATATAAGGGAGTTTCTGCCAGTGTACATTGGTTGAGTTGTTGTTGTCAGATGGTGGAGGAACATTTTGTAAGATAATATAAGATATTGTAATTATTGCAACTAGGATTAAAGCCTCTTAGAGAGAACTCAGCTGTCACATGAGATTCTTTGGTAGAAGGAGAATTTCTTCACCCTGCACCACTTCCAGAGTGTCCTGTGGCATTTGTTTCTTAGCAGCCTCACTTCTGCATACATGGACTTTGGGTCCCACAATACCCCCCACTTGATCCCCACAAGCAGCTCAGACTACATACCACCCCGTTACCTCTGTTTGATTCTGACCTCCATGTCAAAATGATTTCCTATGACTTCTTATCACCATTTTTGAGAGGAACTGTAAAAGAAACCTGAAATACTTGGGCTTACTGTGGAGCCTAGGTGTGGCCTACAATGGGGCCTCAGGGGAAATTGACCATTAGTCAGGAACCCTGGTGGCACAGTGGTTAAGTGCTGGTATTGCAGCCACAATATTGTGAGTTCAATCTCAGGGCTCCTGGTTGACTCTGTTGGTATAATATGCCTTTAAACAACAGAAAAATATTTTGATTAACTGAATGATGAGTCACAGCCAAAATTCTATATTAGTGGTCACATGTCAGATGATAGTTGACAGTTGACAGTTGGAATGTTCAGTTAGTTGTGAGCTATTGTTGGAGCAGCAGGTTATTGCTGTGATCTACTGTGTTTTGGTTTGTACCTGTGAAACAGACATTGAAGCTGTTTGAAAGTCAGAAAGGAGTCTCTCTCTCTCTATATATATATATGCTGTATTATATTGTACATATTATAACTGAAGATAAAAACGTCCAGGACTTTGGATGAATCAATTGTCTGTGATTGTTTCTTTTAAGTGTGAAAAGTGGCACTACCAATACTTATAACTGGGTGGTTTTTTTTGTTTTGTTTGTTTTTATACTCTCCTGTGTACATTGTTTTAGTTGTAGCTGGGTAATTTTTTACCCAGACTGCACCAGAAGTTGGACTCACCCAAATTTAATATACTGGCTGACAGACTCAGCTGTCTATCTTTCATAGTTTAGTAACATAAATACCCAGCTTGTTGGTTGCAATTGGCTTACAAATATAAACTGCTTAAAGAGTACTTGGTTCACTATGAAGTGAGGATTCATGCCCAGCGTGCCAGGTTCCCAATTTACATGCTGAGAGAGAGATTCTTTATGGCACTTTATTAAAGATTGAGTATACATGGCTTAGTAGCAAATCACATGTCCTCCCATTGCTGGTGAGAACAGCATTCTTACACAGTTTTACAATCATATCTATGACACCAGACCAAACTGATTGGAAGACAACATTTTACATACAACACAATCTAAGCTTGTGGATACTGCATGGAAACTAACTCATGTTGATTGCTCAAGCTTTGCTTACTACGTCACATATGTTATGTGTGGATTTTGTTGTTGTTGTTGTTTTGCTTATGCATGGCAAAACTGAATTAATCTATTGTCTATTCAGCCCTCAGAAACATGTTATTTGTTGTAGCTGTACTCCTTTATGTTCCCAAGAAAGGAATGCCAATTGCTACCTCAAAGAACCAGGCCTTAAGGCTCAAGGCTTCTGCTTGCTTCTCTAAGGGGCTATGCAGACTGGCTAAAGGGCCAGCCTGGGGGTGGAGTTGGGGTGGGGCAGCCGCATGCTGGCTACCCCAACTTAACCCCAATGCCGTCCTCATGTCATGTATCTGTCTGCCCTCCTGGTGCATGCAGAATGTACACACACTGCACCAAAAGGGCATGAAAGAGCCATATCACCAGCTCTTAAGGCACCCCTTTGCCACCCCTAAAAGGAGCAGCATTTTGCCGCTCTTTTGGGGGTGGCAAAAGGGAGGATCAGGGCTGTGGCGTGTGGCTGTGTCCCCAATCCGCCGCTCTCAGGGGAGGCTCTGTGCTGTCCCTTTAGGCGGGTCTGTAAAGGCCCTCAGTCATACTGTAAGGTTTTAGGTGCACTTTCTGTCTTTTGGGCTATCGGTATAGAAATGTAAAGTGCTAGTGCTACCATTGCCCCCCCCCACACAATTGCCTCTTCTTGGGTTATATAATGCCATGCATGTGACCAATCTGCTATTCAACTCTCTGGAGAAGAGGGAAAACAGGCTGTTTACTTTTTATGATTTTAAGACTGTGCCATAGCTGATGCTGTGCCTGCAGCAGGAAAGTAGGGAAGTTGTAACTATTTTTTAGATTACAGCTTGAAATATTTTATAGTCCAGCCTTCCCCAGCCTAAGACATGGCTGTTAGGTTAAGGGTAACTGCTATAATAGAAGGAGACATTTAAGTCTAGGAAGAAGCATTTAGGTCTGGGAAGATGCTTATACTTTGTGCTCATGATTATTCTATAATTTTGAACTTGAAACAAAATCTGTACATTCCATTCTATTGCCAGGTGCTGTTACATTTTTACCTTTATAGCTTCCTCCATCTGAATTGTATGTCTAGGCTAATACCTCATCCTAGAGGGGAATAATAAATTCTGACAAAACAGAAATTTGATGGACTTGCAGTTAAGGAACATTAGCCCAACAAAATCATTTCGGCATGCCTGTTCTCATGTCATATAAGAATATAAGGTATTCTGCTAAATCCAGGAATTTATTCTGTTAAATCCAGAAATTAGAATTGTTTAGCCATGCTCAGTTTCTTATCGATGCAGAAAGGGAGTGATGGATTTTGATAGATATAAAGAGTCTCATCAG
>CM034708.1:175668775-175679483 GCA_020142125.1 Phrynosoma platyrhinos | reverse complement strand
GGCTCTGCCTCTGGCTTCTCCTCTGATGGTGGTGAGAAGGGCAGTTGGGAATAAGTCCATTGAAATCAAAGGAATTTACCTCTTAGTAAAAAGGTGTATGATCTCATGGGAGCAAATAGAAGACAGTTAACAGGGTTTGAATAAGGTGGATTACACCTACAGCCAAGGAGAAGTTGTGAGTATGAAGAAAGAAAAGCAGTTTTTGTAGCTGAGAAAAGATTAAAGACTGAGGAGAGAGTATGTTTGAACTGTGTAGGCAGAAAACACCACTGCTAGATCCAGACTAATTATAGTAAAAGGAGAGCTTTTGAACATGCATTGATTTAAACATGATCAAGTCTGGATCCATCTCTAAGAATATAATGTGTACAGGCATAGTATGCCAGGATCTACTGTGGGCTCAGAGATCTTCTGTTTTGCGTTAGTGTATCTTTGTGTCCATTAATGTTAGAATGGTATATAGCTGGCTCTCCATATCCATGAACTCTTTGTCCATGGATTCAGCCATCCATGGCTTGAAAATATTAAAAAAAAACCACACACACACCATAAAGTGCAAAAAGCAAACCTTGATTTTACTATTTTATGTACCATTTTACTGTGTCACTATATGTAATGAGATTTGTGTATTCATGGATTTTGATATCTGGAGGGGGGGAGTCCTTGAACCAAACCCCAGTGGATACTAGGAGCCCACTGTATATATAGTTGAAGCTGATGTTATAATAATGGTGTTCCTCAAAAGGAAAGCAACCCAACAGTACTGTTCCTTGAATTTAAGGAAAGGGAGCACATGCATAGCTTTAATATAATATAGCATTCTGCAATAATGGTATCCTAAATAGATTATAATGTATGCATAGATCTTTACTCTCATTGCTCAGGATTCTATATGTTTAGAATTTAAAGTGTCCAATAGAATGTCAGCTTTGAGTTTCTTTGTCTGTCAGTGTATAAAACTACAGCCACTTTGGTTTGTCTTTTGCCCAGTGACCTGAATGCTAATTCCGTTGGGACTTGCCGGCAATAAATCTGTGTTTTTAAACTAATTTGAGGTCCCTTGTTCTGCTTCAACTCTGCCTAAGAACCCTGGATTCTGAGTGTTAATTTGCTACAGTTTCTGTGACATTTGATTCCTGGGAGCCAGTCTTCTGCTTGCATAGACTTCTGGTCCCACATGCTTCAACAATAATTAGGCTGCTTCCTGGGTTTGGTAGCATTTGGATACAGGCCATTTCCTCAACCAATTTTCTTCTGTTGTACAGAATCTCCAGGAAAAAGAGCAGCAATAAAGAGATGCAATATGTTACCTGTGGAGGCAATCTCTGTGTAGTTGTTATTGACTACATTTCTTTACCATCTGCTGAATTCTGATCCCTTCAGTCCTTCTTGCAGTACCCAGATACAAAAATATCCACAATGAACATGGAAAGCAGAAACAAGAGAATGTAAGCATACATTCAGGTCGCTTGTTAAATGAAATGAGTGTGCTGATTTATTCATTTGAATTGTACCCCACCTTTCAACTAAATGATCAGTAAAGCAGGGTGTGAAGCTATGTGCACCAATTGTGCCAGTGCCTTCATCAGAATTCAGATCAAGATTCTGAATGACAACAATATTGTCTGATCTCAAGGTCTCCTGATGAAGTGATAGTCCTATACATGCTTTGTCTAGGCTGGTGTCCAACTGACAAAATGTTTCATGTAGTACTCCTCATCCTCCTACCAACCGTCTGTATAATGTTGTGCAGCATTCAGCATTTTTTTAACCAGGTTTGCCAAGTGTCAGGAGCACATACTGATGTATCAGACTTGATTGCTTTGACAATCTGAAATAAGGACTTCCCTCTCTGACTTATGTAGTTTGGATCTGACAGATTTGTTTCCTGCTCTCAATGTAGTTCAGTGAATGAGGGAGGAAGCAATGAGAGTACTCTGTATGAGCAGGAGTAGGCAATTGCCAGCAGTTAGGGGGCCACATTCACCCGCCCAGCAGGATCATAAAGGGTCATGCGCCCACACACTCACTGCCATCCCTGCTCCCAACCATATTTTTTTGTGGTGGTGGAGCATGCATTGATCCCAAATGGCTAATATTATTAGACCCAGGCCCTAGGGGTATTGTCCATTTCACCACAGTTTCAGGCTTTGGGCTTTCCCACTCTCTTTTAGTCCTTTACTGGCCCGTTTTGGAAAAACCCACCAGGAATGCTATTTTGCCTATTTTGACTCCACAAATGTTTGGAAGGGGACGGGTCCTTCAGTGTTGAAAAAGATATCATTGGGACCATTTATAATACACATGCCAATGAGACTCTGCTGTAAGATCTTTATTCCTACTTCCCAGCCAGAGGCATATTGCAATGGGAGAAATTATTATCTTGAATGTAAAAATCCTCCCCCCACCATTGCATTACCAAAGTGGCTGGAAATGTATGCCTTGTTTTGAAAATCGGCCTTTATGTTTAACAGTTCAGAAGCATCAAACAATCTTTTTAAAAAATGAATTGCCAGCAATACCCCCACCCACCCACTTTTAGGACATAAACATGGTAGTCAAGGGAGTCTAGAGAAGTGGAAGGGATTCCTTTGAATCTTCTTGCCCACAGGCTTCTGCTTTTGCAGTCATGCTGTACATTTTGTAAAATCATTGCCCAGTTTTAACAAGTAATTTTCTGGAGCTTTCTTACAAATGAACTGTCAGAATTGCACATCAAAGGTTATGGCACACATACTTCTTTGAGATCTATACTTTTTCAAGGTCTCATTTTATTTATTTAATCAGTAAGGAACATCTGATTTGGGGGATGACTAGGCAATGTTTCATATAAAAGAATGAAAAATTATAGTTAAATGGAATATGACTTTTATGGACTTCCCAAACTTTGAAAAGATTTGATAGATGCAGCCTTCTTAAAAGACAATGACAAATAGTGTATAATAAACATCCATGTTTTAAAAATGATTAAAACAGATTACATCAACAGTGTCAGTTGTGGCAGCTTGTGTAATATTGTGATATTGGGGTGGTTTTGAAGGATTTTTATAATAGATTTTTTAAAACATTAATAGCATCTCACAAAAATTTGTTATATTATACAACTTGCCAACAACAACAATGACAACAAAATCCAAAAAATATGTTGAGTATCAGACAGGATTCTAAACATCTACCAGTATATTTATTTTCATTTTTACAGAGTTTCAAAATATTTACAAAAAGTTTACTTTGTTTTCTGTTTTTCTTGTAAGGATAGTGTGATACATTCCTTTAGTTCTCCATTATGGGCCTTTGCAGACTGCCAGGGAGCTTATTGCTAGTGCTATGCATTATGAATAAAGCCTCCTTACTTACAGAAGAAATAATGCTATTTGTAGTCCTGATATATAATGGCACAATAGTGCACTGCTTACAATTTTCACTCATAATTTACAGTATCCACTTGGAAGAACTTTTATGTCATACTTATAGTTTAGTTCTAAAGTATAAGCCTCTTTATTTTACTTTTTCAAAATATGCTGTCCAAACATATGAACAAGTTTGTGGTATTCATGAATGTTATCCCCAATAAAGTGAAAACCATTTTAGGTAGGAAGTAGCAGGCTTCTGTTCTCACTTACCAAATATGCATATGGTAAAGTGGAAGAGATTTACTTTTATTTCTTTACTGATGTGAAATTTTATATGCAAATGCAAAAATCTGTGTTCCTCTTTTCTGAAACAATTTCTTACAGCTATTCACTCTTAATCTAAAGCAATAGGTTTGCTCAAGTAAGGGGAAATCTCCACAACCATGCAACCCATGACTTGGAGATAGAGCTAGAAGAGTTACTTTTTGTACTACAGCTTCCAGCATTCCCTAATCATCATTTCTGCTGGCCATAACAGTTGGGGAATCCTGTTAGCTATAATAAAAAAGAACCTTCTTCGGGTTCTGCTTGGAATTGCATGCAATTCCTTTCTATGAAGTGACTGGATTGGTTGTTAGGAGAATATACATAACCAGAATACAACATATGCACACAAATACATAAATCTCTGCTTCTGATCTTCCATCTGTACACTTTTGGTTGAGCATGTAGTTAGTCAGACTAATCATCCAATTATTCTGGACAAAAACAGTGCTATGAACTAGCTGATGGCCAGATGATGTTACATTTCTGGCACAAATTCCTGGAATAATTTTGATAGTGTACTAATTACAAGGGACTATTATAAGTAATTATTACAGTTATAATGGACATAAAGAACTTTATGGATGAAAGGCAAAATAGTTGAGTAGTAAGGATACTTGACTACATCCTTGAGCACGTGTGTGTGTGACTCTCTTCTTGGAGTCAATAGTAGATCATCCATTCATCTGCAAATGGATAAACAATCCATTGAAATGAAACAACTCTTCTCATGTTTTGTTGTGGGTCAATAGACCTAAATTTTTCAAGAAAGAAAAGAAACAGCTTGAGAATCTCCACATGTGACACAGGTGAAAGAGAAACAAAGGCTTCTAATATAGTTTTCATCTACAACCCCCCATTTCTACATGCCCAATGGCCAAAACTTTCTGCAGCTTGGGGCCATATTGTGGTTTTATGGATGAGTGATGATTATTTTCAGGGTGTTTTTTTTAATGTATTAATGTTTCCAGATAGAAAGAACTTGAGATTTTAAAAAACTGAATACCGGGGGGGGGGGGGGGATGACAGACATGTCCAAGAAGACAAGAGTTTTGAGTAGTTAAGTACAGTCTCTCCAACTTCAATTCCATCATGATTCTTACATGGAGAGCAATGAGCCTGCTGCACAGGACTGCTTCCCCCATGCATGACTGGGAACCTACCTTCCTTCCTTCCTTCCTTCCTTCCTTCCTTCCTTCCTTCCTTCCTTCTTCTGATTCTTGATCTCTGAATAGTGGCAGAAGGGCAAGATTTGGGGATAGCCAGATCTCCTTTTCACATCTTGATTCAATTGCTGAATTAAGGTTTTGTCCTTTTATTTCCTGACTGACTTTTTATCTTTGATAGCTACATGGCAAACAGGTATAACATTCCTCTATCCTTGTTGGGAATACCTATACAGTCTATACCTATGAAGTCCAGCTCCCATATCTGTGGAGGATATGTTCCCAGACTTACTGTGGATAGTAAGAACTGTGGATAATGGTGAATGCTATATATCTGCCAGCAGAGGTTGACCATAGTCATGATGGATGATCTCCAGATGCCTACAGAGGCCTTCTCTCCCCTCCCTCCAGATATGAGTAAATGAAACCACAGTTACTGATCCCACAGATACGGGGATCAGATTGTACTTATTGGATTTGGCCAGAGCAAATGGGGGATTTTCCCCCCAGATTATTTTCGGGGGAAAATATATTTAAAATTACTCTTTTTGTTATTTGTGCCTTCAAGTGACTTCTGACTCATGGTGAATCTGCCATTGTTTTTTCTTGGCAAAATTTGTTCACAGTAGGTTTGCCATTGCTTTTCACTAAGGGTGAGAAAGTACGACCTGCCCAAGGTCACCCAGTAGGTTTTAATGGCTGAGTAGGGATTCAAACCCTGGTATCCCAGATCCCCAACCCATTACTAAAACCACTATACCATGCTGTCTGTGTGTATAAAAACTGCATACTAAGATAGAAGGAACTTAAGATTTTAAAAATATGAAAGCAGAGAAAGTGAAAATTACACATTTCCCCATTCCTAGTGATGAAGATATGTAAAAGATAACCACTGCTTCTCCTCCACCAATGTTGGATACAAATATAAACTGATTTCAGAATAAACTTGTCTCCAGTACTAACCTCCAGTGCCTTTCTATGGGATAGAATCTGTTTTATGGATTTCTATTTGTGCTGCAGCTCTAAAAGGCAAGTGAACTTTAGGGATAATATGGCTAGTACACATTTCCATGCTGTGTTTAGAACGACTTGAAGGACCAAGCTCAAAAAACAACATATTAAACATGCAATTACATTCACTTAACCTATTTCATTTTGTTTAATATTTAAAACCAAAGTATAATCATGGGGGACTCTGATTTGAATTGGGATTGTAAACCATTTCCCTTACATGCCATTTTCCCAAAGAATATTATTTCCCTAAAGCTCCTGTTTACCAAACAAAGGAAATGATTATTTGTGTTAATAATACCTTCTCTTCCAGGAAAACTGGGTGTGGCATTTCAATTAAAAATACAAGGGAAAGAGTTATTATTACCCTACAAGTATTCTACGCATTTTATCCAGGCTAGTCCCCTCTGTGGCTTCTATTTTGGGGGTCTGCCTCAAAATCTAGGGGAAATAATTTCAAATACATTATTGAAAACCACACTTTGAGTTCTTGTAATTGTTGGAGAACTTCAGTTCTCCACTGGTGAACAGTCAGCCAAATTTTGAAGTCCATGAATAGGATGGACACAATCCAAATGTTAGTCATAACTAGAGTAGGCCCATTAAACCAACTGAAAATACACAAGTGTTGACTTACCAATTCAAAATTGACTCAGTATGCCTACTCAAGTTAGAACTGCTTTGGATCTAGGTCTTAATATTGTAGATGTGAGCAACAGACTTCCTCCCTACTCCTTCCTGGTAGTCCATTGCTGTCTTTTTCTTCAGCCACCCCTAGACTGTGAAATGACATACCAGGAGAGATTCAACAGCTGAATATGCTATCTAAATTTAAATCAGCATTGAAGACTAATTTCTTCCAGCAGGCCAATCCTGATGATTTTTAAAATTGTAAATTTTAAATATGGATTTTAAACATAGATTGCATGTGTCTTGTTTGTTCTTTTAAATTGATATATGTTTAATTGATGCTGTGTTCTTAACTGATGCATATTTGTCAGTCTGTTGTTATTCCCTGTCTAGATCCATGGGAGAGGCAGGTAAGAAATCAATATTATTATATTATTTCAATCTCCTGTACCAACTGACAAAATAGTTTCATTCAGTATTAACTAATCCAACATTTCTTAAGAACTAATTTTAATTTTCATACTACAAACTATTGGATATTTCAACCTTGACCCACAGATTATTTATCAATTGAATACTCCCTCCTAGTTGACTGACTAGAAGTAGTATGAATAGTTTTGGAAGCCCGAGTTGATTTAGTCCAACTACTTATTTTTAATGTAAAGGTGCAAATGTAATTATGCATTTAATGTTCCATGTGGCTTGAATCTAAATTGTACTAAGCTATGCAATAAGAAACACTTACTTATCTTGGTGGTCCATCATCATCAGAGCAATCTGTTAGGGAAACAGATTTGGAGATAAAAGAGAAGGTCAGATTTGTGACTTCAGAGAGTAAAAGAAAACAGAAATTATTTTTATTAAATATAACTTGGAGAGTGAGTGTTTGAGAGAGAGAGAGGGGAGAAACCAAAAGTAGATGCAAAAAGATTTTAAACTAGGGATGAAAAATCTCTTTGTTGGATTTGGTAAACTTGGTGCTGAACACACAGGTGAGATACAATGGACAAAGTCCATCATATCCTTCCTACAGATCTAGCCCATTCGTGCCCCCAGGACTCACCAGCTGTTGGCCTCTATTGTCTAAATAGGACAACATCAGAGAAGACATGGGACTTTTGGCCCATGCATATAGCCCCCTTGACAAAATTGGCCTTTGTTCTCCCCTTGAGATTTCCTACAATAATAAACTTCTCTTTCTTTGATAATTTGCACATTTGAGAAGGATAAAAAGCATTTTAGACAAATAAAGTGTTCACAAAACAATGTACACTTTCTAAATTTTAAATGGCTAAAATGTGCACAATAGAATAAAGGTATGTAAATTTTTGTGAAGGGAGAAACCTTTTTATATTATATAAAATAGATAAATAATTGTACACATTATGGAAAAATGCATTTACATGTGCATGAATAGCCATGCATCCATGTGACACCCATGTGATCCAGACCTCTAACATGACAACTTAATTTTTCTAGAAGAATACCATCTTCAGAATAACTATCAAGAAAGAGAATTGCAAATACAACTGACAGTACTGAGAAAACAGTATGCATTGAGACATTATATTATGAACATGGTCAGATACAGGTTTGAATCAAAATTATTTTGGCTCTGTAAAAACTATTGTTAGCATGCCTAGGTTCCATCCCCCACCAATAATGGTAATAAAGAAAGACTATATAGACTAGCACAATTATGTGGCTGTTCATTTGCTTCCCATGCCATTGTTCTCCTGCTCAAGACCACAGCCCCTAGAATTCATATCATGTCTGGGAAAAGATAACATACACTTTCAGGAAAAATATTCCAGTGCAGAACTGTTGCTTCAATTCTACAATAGTAGCTAGATCATTTCCTGAAAATGGGAGTAAAGAAACCTGGACCTTTTCATAAATGTCATAGATTTTATTGCTCTTTATGTTATTATTAACATAATGTAATGTTTCATGCACAGTGTTATATTTAATAACAAAACAATAAAAATATATTAAAATGTATGACTTAGATGCTGGCTTAAAAAGATGAAGTATTTTGTTAGAAACTACTTTCCTTGTCCTTCAAAATCTAAGGGTGAGGCAATGAAGAACCAGTGCAAGCATGGAGGTCAACAAAACAAGATACTATATCATTTCCCAATAATCGTTAGCAGCTCAACCACTATAATGATTCTATTCTGATGGCTCATCTTAGTTGATGATTTTTCACAATGTATTTCATGGCTTCCATCCCTACATGAGACTTTATTACTATCACATAGGAATAAAAAGCCATAAAACACTAGAGTGAATTTATCTTGATCAGATGCAATACTGAATTTCTTCACATGATTTCACAACCATTTCCAAACTAACTGAGAATTTCATGCTACATTACTCAACATTTTAAAACTACATTTCAGTGATTAGAAAACACACCACAATAGTTACATCACAAATTAACAGCAATTTAGGCTTCAAAGCAGTTACTAGCTAGACAGATTGGGGACAATCACAACACACAACCATTGAATTCACCAAATAGACAGGACGCCACAAAAATAGCACTAAAACAGACATCTTCGAACACATACAAAAGACAAGAAAACTGACAATTATCTTGGAAACTTTTAAAATTCCTTTCACCCTTTCCCACTGCAGCTCCTGACAGGACCACTAGAAACATGGAATTTGTGGAGTGTGTTAAGACAACAGCACTATAAGTACACTACAGCATCCCAGACTATCAGGGAGATGCTCCTTTAAGAATGACAGTACAATGCTATAAAAGTCAAGGGCCAGAAACATTCTACAGGGCAAGCCTTACTCTAGATCTTAAAAGATCTCCATCTATTATAATTCCACCACCTACCCTACAATCATATTAGACAATAAAGAAAAGATCTTATACAGTTATTTATAAAACATGTGAGGACTTCATAGGTCAAGAAATAATTACTGTAAGTAATTTAAATATGAGATTACTATTCTGATACCACTAATTGGCCAAGCTGAAATATATGTCTCAAGGGTCATGGAAGCAGTCAATAAAATGACTTAAATGCAAAGCTTTTGGAAGCAATGTTGCTTCTACTTTTTTGTATATATGCCAAAGAATATCCAAAGTACCACAAGACTAAAAATCAACACTTTAAATAAAATAGCTAATATGAACATTAGCAAAATAACCCTGGTGTCAGTATTGATTTTAATTTACAGTTAACCTTTGTTGCTCAATATCTTTTCAATTGTATTTATCTGTTTCTATTCTCTGATTGCCTATCAAATCCTGTTTCTCATCTTGCACAATATGGTTAGAATACATTAGAGCAGGAAACTCATAAATGAAAGGAAGTACATAAATAAATTAAATGATCATGCATAAAACATGCAAATGATTTACGAACTGCATATGAAACTCTTATTTATATATTCATTAATCTCAGGTTGCACTTTTGAGGGGCAAAGGAACACTTAAGTGGGTCCAGATTAATGCACTCCCAAACCTCTCAATGTGTACTTAAATAAAGGTATGCTTTTGGTGATATGTATGAAAATGTACACATTGTTCATTTTGTTTTTAATCTTTCATTTGTCAGGACCAGCGATAATAAAAGGAAAAAAAATCAAACTGGGATACAAATTTACCCTGATCTCAATTAATAGGTATAATACTAAACACTGGTCTAAATCCATCTGCAATCCAAGCTAAAGTAGACATAGAGTGATGATTTACCATTCATCAATTGATTCAATTGGTCTATGGTGGCTGGGAATACTAACTGGATTTAGGCCCCCATCTTTACTTTATATAGATAATAAATTATATTCCATTCTATAGATTTTTGAAATGATACCAAGCAAATAATCTCAGAAGAAAGTATCATACAATGACCACTGCATGCTGAAAATATATGTAGTCATATATTCTCCTTCCGTGTAGCTGACCTGATCCATCAAGGAAAATTGGGATGCAGAAACATACTGCTACATATTAATTCATGGCAGCCATGTCCACATGACTCACTAATGGATTGCCACATTGATTTGTATGGCACAGAACTGCATGGACATATCGTTTTAAATCTGAACATGTCATTTTATCTGATGGATTTATGCATCCCCATGGAGCTCACTAGTTGTAACATGGGGCTAGTTTTGTGGGAATGCACTTAGAGCCTTTGCAGACTGCTAGAAAAGTGCAAATTGAGTCCACTTTAAGGATTAGGGTTAGTGCTAGGGAAT
>CM034708.1:175647047-175668675 GCA_020142125.1 Phrynosoma platyrhinos | reverse complement strand
TTTCAGAATGTCTACATGCACTGATTTCAACAGGGGTGACTTAAATGCACTTAAGTGCAATCTTTCTAAGGAGATGAGCAGGGAATAAAAGTACATAAAATTTGGATCACTTGTATCCAATCTTTCTAATTCATCTTGGATTTCAGAGAGTTGTAGGTCAGTCTGTGGTCTTCTTCCTTTTGAAATAGTCAAATGCTAGGGTGGCAGGGTGACATCACATCGCTTAGATATGTGGGAACCTCAACATCATGAAATTTGCTTCTGTTTGTGAGAAGACAAGAATGGGGAGGAGTACATTCCCTCCCATTTTGCTTTTTTTTTTAGCCAAACCAAATTCATACCCCTAAAACTAGCCCTTTACCACTTTAATCTTTTTATTCTTGGAATTGTGAATTACAACCTTGGTTTGTAAGTTTCTTTCAGTGTCTTAGCTCTGCATGGTTGTCCTTATTTATGGAAGAAGGAAATTGTTTGTCTCAGCTGCACTCCCTTGTTGGCTGACAGCCTGAATTGAAAAGGAGAAAGCAAAGAGCTACAGGACATTCAGCAGGGAGAAAACTGACTCCATTTTTAAAATACTATCCGTTTTCTTTTTCTTTTTCTTTTTTTTAGCAGGAAGGCTGCATAACTGACAAAAAGGAAAAGAATAGCATTGAAAAGAGGATTGGGTTAGAATTTCAGAAGACTTGTTTTGATTGTGTCTTTGTTTATGTGGTAAAACAAAGCAAAAGAGGGATCAACCCCTCCCCAAGAGATTCACCCTGAAACTAATTTTTCTGAATGGCCCAAACAGTAATGCTTAATGCATTGCCATGTATGTCAACTTCATTTCCTTAGCATACATGTATTGAAAATTAAAATTTAGTCACAGAAACCAAGTTAAACACACTCAAATATTTAACTTGTTTTAGGAAGCATTGAAACCTCAATATGTCCCCAAAATCCTCTCTTAGAAAAATGTAAACTATAAATGTTGAAAAAATACTGCAAAGAAGCAAGGACACATACAAAGACACACACACACACACACACAGACATTCACATTGATGCTTTCAAACACACACACATTTATTAAGTCTCCCCTCTGAGAGCCTTTCAGGGATTACTTGGGCATATCTGCATATATGAAATTCATTCCCATAAATAACAGCAAGATATCAACACAGTGTCAAATATTCTGAAAATATGCTTGTTCTTAGGTATGCTCAAATGTATGGTTGCAAAAAGAGAAAACAAATGCATATTTATGAAATCCTAAGAAAGTCACCTGGTGACTAATAATAATAAATAAATAAATAAATAAATAAATAAATTATATTACGGCCCTCTGCCAAGCAATCAACTATCAACTATCCTGTTAGCATTTGCTGGAATTAAGCTAATTACATGCCCTCCACCACCACCACCCCCCATTTTCCGGTAAGTCCATGTGGGTAATTTCTTTCTCATTATTAAAAGTGGAGCTGGCAATTCCTTCAAAGATTCCTCTTTGGTATGGTTGAGCAGAGACTGGATCTTTTGTCTCAGGAATGTATTGCTGAAAGCTCATTGTCACATGGGAAGGGGGGAAAACCTGAAAGTGATAAAGTGAACTTTATAGATGTCTATATAAACATATTTTAGACCAATATATTTAGCTGACAGATGAAATGGACTGTTTACCTTGGAAAGTATGGTCTTTTCTTCTCCAAATCATCACTCAGACCTGAATGCCATCCAAAAGCGATTCTGCCTGCTTCAACTTATCCAGCATCTGGGGTTGTGAGATAACCTTCATGGCACTGGCCTCCTTTACTGACTCCTTCATTATTAGCCTCCTGGTGGGTGAGATAGAATACAGTGAATGTAATAACCATACTTCACACAACAGGCCCTCTCATGCTTTTAAATTGAAAATCCCCTTATTACAAAACAAGGGGTGTTCTTTTTCTTCTACCTTTAAGTAGGACTGCCACATTCATTGGTTTTTACAAAAACGCAGCTGCGTTTTAAGCTACAGATAAATAGAATCTGCTAGGCAATAATTCTCCTCAGACTGAATTGCATTATTTTCTAAGACGGTGAGGCAGTCTCTCTCTCTACTCACACACAGAGAGAGACAGAAATGAAGAGATTTCTCTTCAGATTATGGTTCTGCTCTATTTTGTACTATTAATTTGCAATACCACATATATCTCCTAGGAGGGGGGTTTGCCTTTGTTTTTGTTTTTTAGCTCAAAGGCTTGAATAGCAACACTTTCCCCATTTTATGAAAGATTGATTTGGCTAATATTTAGAAATAACACTAGACAATAGTGATATAGCCACAAAACTAAATAATAAGTATCCAAAGTAGGTATATGCATAGATTTCAGTTAACAACTCTGTTTAACACAAGTAGACCCTCTTATTAGTTCCAACTAGAACAGAATCATTGTAAGGACTGGATTTACCGATGTGTTGACCTGCTGTTCAACAGCTGATTTGATGGATCTACTCTAGTTGGAAGTAGGCACCAAAATTTTAACCATGCTGGTTATTTTGCTCTATTGCTATGATTATCCTCAAGAGTTTTGTCTCTACATCTGTGTATATATGCTTTTATTTTAAAAAGCAGATGATAACACAGGAAAAAAAGTAAAATTGCTGTAAGTAATTTCTGATCTTTAGTGCATCTAAAAATGCTCTATTTTAAAAAGATTCTGTGTTTCCAATAATACATAAAATTGTCTGCAGTCTCAAATTGTAATAAAATACAAGTGGGTTTTGCATACTTCATTTTATTATGCAGATCTACATAGAACGTCACTGTTTTAAAAAACAAAATGATATATTTGCTAAAAAATATAAACAGATACTTTACTCAGTGTTGTATGTTCCTGTCAGTGGATCACAGACATTACCACATGTTTTGTATCATTACAGACACAGTTGAAGCTAATAAAATACAGTGTGAGAATGAATTAATTCTATAATTTCAGCTTCAAAACGCTTCACAATGAAAAACTGTAATAGTGGAGGGAGAGTTCAAAGGAAGCTCCTACATGAAACATTCATTATTTAAATGTAATCCTGAATGCCAATAATGTAGGACAAAAATACTCTTAGTACTGTGGCTGAGCTCTGAGATGTTTTCTGAATTCCAAATTATACAATTACCCTGTATTATTGTTTTGAGCAATATGTGAAATATCTATTAGGACTGATACACTATCTACATCATTCAAAGCACATCTTTTGCTGTAGCAACAAAAATAACAGCAACAACCCCAAAATGTAGTGAACAGTGGTGACTTTACTTTGAAATTCATAAGATGTTGCTGCAAACTGATGTTAAGGTGGCTTTCAAACAGTGGGGCCTTTAGGTTTTTTTCTTTGTTTCAATATAAAGGAAGCCAACTTGAATATGACAAGGCCAGTTCTCTGGAGCAGTAGTCAGAGAAGAGCAGCAGAATACATATCTAGCAGCTTAATCAAACACTTGACCCCAGTGCATTTGCTGGTAATACTGGCTGTACGGTATGGCATATCTACAGAAATAGTGCAATGGTTTGTGATTTCTTTTAGCTTCCTGTTGTTTTTTTAATTCTCTTATTTCTTGGTGCAGAAGCATCTGTTGTAGCCATGGTCTAAAGGGGTCTACCATAGATGATCACCCTACAATATAATGCTTGACTGATTTCTCTAGTAGTATGTGGGATAATGGATTCAGGATAGATGGAAGATTTCACATGGTAGAAAACTTTATATAAAACAAGGTAGGCACCATTTTCCTGCAGTATTTGTTCTAGTAATTTTGCTCAGAGCTTGGAAAAAGTTATCACTGGCTATGCTGCCTCAGGGATACCCAGAACTGTTCAAAAAGTTTTCCAAGCTCTGTTACTCTGTTTTATGTTATGCTTTCTAATTTTTAAAATACTATGTGGCGTAAATCTGCTGGTATCAAATTTATGAAGGGTTGTAAAAATGTTATAGTTAAATTCTCCAAATTTCCATGCAAGTTTCTTTCTTAGCCCTGGGCCCTTTAATGAGAGATACAGAAAACTGACCCTGGAAAATTTATGCATACAAATTATGTGCTCTATCACCCAGCAATAGGTATAGAGGGGAAATTCATACAGTTCACACAGTAATGAGAACCTATCCAATTTTCACTTCCTGAACCAATATGCAGTTTGAAATACATTGATCTTTCATTATTCACACTCTCCAAATTTTGATGCAGTTCTTCCATTAAAAAAATGTATATATTGAGGAAAAGCTACCTTTCAATCCCCTCATAATATTCTTACAGATTTTAGTGCATACTCCTAAGTGTACATTTATTTGTGTATTTAAATAATATACACATTAGTTAATTTCCCCTATTGGCTAAAGTATTTGTTTATAAATTTTTCAGTTATGTGCATTGTAGCCACTTCATTTAAAAATAGGCACATTATTTTCTGTTCATGTCATTAGTCTGAAATATTTTGTAAGTTATACAAACATTCATATTCTCAAGGTGCATTTCTTCTATTCTCAAGGGGTGCATTTCTTTGGTTAAAAGTAGTGATGTGAATCTCTGTGTCAATTTAATCAAGCTTTGCATGCCTGTACTGAGTTGTGAGATTTTGAGGGTTCCCCCCCCCTGCATTATTAATTTCCACAATTTACATTAATTTTACCAATTTGCAGGTTTATTTGCACACATTTGCCTTAATTTTCCTATTGACTAAAGTGAGCTTCTGCATATTTTTCAATTACACTCATTTCAACTGTTTAAAATATGCACATTGCCTAGTGTTTTGCTTTTGCTTTTGCTTTTGCTTTTTTGAATGGCCACATCGGCCTTGCACGGGTGCAAAAATTCAAAGCCATGCGCAGATTTTCTTTCAGTATAGTTCAGGAGGTTCAAAAATGTTTCTTTCGTCATGAGTGTCAAGTCAAACTAAATTTCTTTCCATTCCTAGTTGAGATTCATGAATCCTACAAAATTCTATTTAATCCCTATTTTATGAGGGTTCTTACATTTATGTTTTCAGAAGAATGAGGGGGTGAACAACACTGCTAAGGAAATTCATGCTTTTTGGTGATGGCTGTGGGTTTTATTACAAGTACCCCCTAGTATTTCACCGTCAAATCTGCTGAATTTTAAAGTAAGTACACAACACAGCAATACCAAGTCTAACTTAAGGATGGAGACTGCTTCAGCCATTCTACATGCAGTATTTTTCATTTTTCATGTTTACATCACTTAGTTTTTGCTTTGTACTGTTCAACCCCTTCAAGTAGAAATGCTGGCGCTGAAAACAGGGTTAAAGTTAAATTCACTGATCTGCAAACCTTCCTCTCTAATCTGAGATGGCAGGTGGTGGCTGCTGAAAGGTAAAGAAAGCACATTCTATACATGCCCAGTTCTTTTATTAATACCAATGAGAATGAGAGAGAGAGAGAGAGAGAGAGAGAGAGAGAGATGAATTGGTCCTGAGTAGAGTTTTCTAGGGAGAGAGGAGGGATGATGGACTTGCTTCTTGTGCTGGATGCAATACACAGTCTGAGGAAGGGCACAGGATATTACCATGTATCTTATTTATATGATCAGTGTGGTTAAATGGATGTTTACTACAACCTCAGGAGAAAAAAGACCTATTTTTCAAAGAAAGTGGGACAAAAACAGAGAAATTTGCAGTCATGGATCACTAAAGAATATAATTGGACTCTTCATATCCTCTGCATTGAGGCTCATTTTCTTTCACAGGGTAACACACATTGGATGATAAAGAAATTATCATGAAGGGAGGCAGCATGAAAAAACATGGACCATTTACCTTTTGAATACTGTTATTTGATTATATTCTTTCTGCTTTATGGGAGATCGGGCTCCTTAGAAAAGGCAATCGTCTTGGAAATGAGCTTATATTCTGCTGGAAGTCTTAAAGCTTGATCTCTAACAATTGTGTCAGGGCATGATGTGTTCTACAGTGCATTCAGTGTAACTTTATAGTCTATATACTGGTGTGAGAATTGTTAAGAATTGTTAAGACTAAGGTGGCCTAATTGATGCAGGGAAATAGATAAGCACTATCTTGTTAACTCTGTACATGCCTGAAAACCTCTCTCCTTACATAGTTGGAGAAATATTAAATATTACTACATTATAATAAAAATGGCTTCAGTTACATGCAAGTGGTAATATACAAAAATGACGGTTCTGGATGAAGATGCATGAAAAAAATTATCTGCATGAAAAGTTAAATGAAGCCTGCATAAGCTTTGCAATGCAGACATGGATTTGCAAATATGAAAATGAAAAATGTCAAAAGTCTTCCATTATTGGGAGCCTTAACAAATTTGTTTGTTTTTTTGCACATTTTCTACACAAAAGTGTGGTCTTTCACCTTATGCTCAAGCATGAAAAATCTGGGAAGAGTTGACTGTTTTTTTTTTTTATTTTACATGACTCTCGTCAACGATTAGAAAATTTGTGACTAGTGGCTAGGACAGTGCCTGGATGCTCTTTGCACTATGCTAATTTAACTGTTACACTATGAGTTGTACTTTCTTTGGGCTCACGCAAGGCAAAGGGAACAGTGAGGGCTGTGGGAGAAGAAAACAACTGCCTCCAAGTCATCTATTCTTCAAAGCTTATCTTTTGTGAGAGAGGGGTCCATGGAACTCAATATGGGAAGGTTGGCTTGGCCAACTGCCTGTCTCATGGCATAGACAATTGTCCAAGCCAATCTTCCCTATACATCCCCATCTCTGTTGACAACCCACCCACCCAGAAGCTAGGAATTTGAAGAACAGGT
The DNA here is from genome assembly GCA_020142125.1 of Phrynosoma platyrhinos. Classification (NCBI taxonomy): domain Eukaryota; kingdom Metazoa; phylum Chordata; class Lepidosauria; order Squamata; family Phrynosomatidae; genus Phrynosoma; species Phrynosoma platyrhinos. The sequence goes on along the minus strand of CM034708.1, from coordinate 175,661,905 downwards.
GGTTTGGAGCCAGCAGTTGCCTTCTTCCATCATCCTGTAGCCACTTTGTTATTCCCCTTGCCATTTTCTTTTTGCCAGTGCCACCTTAAACTCCACTGTTGATATAACACCAGTAGAGCCTATCAGGCACCTGCCTCCCCCCCTCCCCGCTCCCACAAAATGGAATAATCACCCCAAATTAATCAAATGTTACTCTGGAGAAATGGTGAATATTTTTAAAACACCCCCATATCTCAAAATGAAGAAAAAAGCCAAACACGGCTGGAAAAGGAAAACAGCATTATTTTTGCTTTTGTAGTCAGGTAGTTATCAGGGAATGCAGTTCTCTATAAAGATAAAGATTGACTCCTTCTTTCTTTGCTTTACTTTATAAGTTGTATAACTGTACTTAACTGTACTTGAAGGTATACTTTAATAAGCTGTACAAACCATTACTGCTTAGGTGTGATACAGCACATAGACTTAAATACAATTACTAGTCCTTACTAAAATAGAACCACAAACTCAATTGCAGAATGGTAAGTCAATACTGCTACAAACCCTTGATTCAGTAGACCTATACTAGCTGGGACTAACCATTAGGGAGCAAGGATTTCAGGTAGAATGGCTGGAATCTTCAGGTATTTTGTTCCTAGATGTGTTGGTGTGTGTGTGTGGAAGTACAGAAAGTTTTCTTCCTCCCTTCGTATCCATGGAAGATCCATTCCAGTCCCATTCCAATCCCTAACACCATTCCTATCACATACAAACAGGGAATACGTAGGTGTGATATCTTTGTCCATAACATGCAGGCAGTGGTGTCATCCTCCAACACCACCACATTAAATCAAATATTTACTATTATGATCAAGGACCAACCCTCACCAGTTAATGGCATTCAGATCACAGCTTGGGTTGCCATGGCATAATCCACTGAAATTTTATCATACTGAAACTATTGTGATAAATGATGAAAGGGGTTTGTGGCTGAAACCCCAACTGTTAGAAAGAATACTATTGATTTATGTTTTTCTGACAGATCAGTCGGATTAACTTAACTTAACTGGAAAGAGAGTAGCCATATTCAGAGCCAATGTGGTATTAATAACTTAGGGACTGTTTCCAGATCAGACACTTGAACTAACAGCTGTGTCCTAAATGAAAAACAAACAAGACTCAAGAGGCTTGCCCTACTCCCTAAAAGAAAAAGGACTACTTTGCAAGCATATAAGAAAACACTTATCCTGATGGATGATGGCTCATATCAGATCTTTCTAAATCTTTCATTCATGCATGTGAGGGTGAATAATTTCTGCAGTTTTCTCCCTACTAGAATGTAAAATTCAAGGGGGGGGGGGTGTTGTAAAAAAGATATGTGTTTTTTGTGTTTTATTTTGCATTCCCTCCATATGTTTTGGGGTAATCAGTTTTTCCCCCAACAGATATGTGTGGGGATGTTTGACATGGGTTTTGCACAAAAGAATACTGATTCTTTGGGGCAGTTACAAATACATAACCACCATAGTTATGTAGTAATGCAATGACCCACCCAGTCTGACCCTCCATCCCTCCATACCCAGTAGAAGCCACAGCAATTGATGGGAGTCTATTCCCCTTTAAATGGGAAGCAGCTGACCAATGGTTCTACCCCTCCTGTGAGCAATCTCTGGTGTGACAAGCAGAAGCAGGGTTCTATTGCAATTCCCTTCATATTAGAGATCTCTCATATGAGGGAAATGGCAACATCAGTCAGCTGCTTCCTGACTGACTCCTCCATCAATTGCAGTGGCTACCACCTAAAAGGAACCTAAACAATACATAGGAATCATGAATACAAATCAGTTCTGTTCATGGCAAAAGTGTCACAATCATGATTAAATAGAAATCATGAATATGGAACAATTATAGGTGTGTAAATCTAGGTAGCTGTTCCATATTCACAATCACTGCTTATGATTGTGCCACTAGTGCCATTATCATAATTCTCTTACTTTACCAGTCTTCAGCTGCATTGGGAGAAGGAAGTCCATTCTGCCAGTGATTGGAGCATGGATGGATGACTGACATTTCTATTAGGTTTGGGTGGGGGATGGGGTGGCATGGTGTAGAATAGGAAGATTACTTAGAGCCTTTGCAGACTTCTAGAAATAGTGCAAATTGAGTCCACTTTAAGGGTTAGGGTTAGGGAATCATGGGAACTGTATTTTATTGTGGCACCAGAGCTCTCTGACAGAGAAGGCTCAATGTCTGAGGGGAAAAAAACAATTCCCATGATTCCCTAGCACTAACCCTAACCCTTAAAGTGGACTCAATTTGCACTATTTCTGGCAGTCTGCAAAGGCCCTTAGTTAAGTATACATTGGGGGGGATGCAGATGGGCAGCCATGGGCCGCCCTGAGAAGTGGAGGATTGGGGCCAAGGCTGCCCCATGCCTCGGCCCCGATCCACCCTTTCGGTGATGGGGAAAGGGGCGCCAAAATAGCATTCCTTTCCCAAGCTGCAGAAAGGGTGCTGGAAGAGCCACCACACGGCTCTTTTGTGCCTCTTCCAGCACAGTGTGTAAAAATGCTGTGCCGGGAGGATGTGATCAGAGCGCTCGCTGTATGCAACATCGCGTGCTCTGATGATGTCCTTGGGAAGGGGTTGGGGCGGCTGGTGGCCGGATGCTCCTCCCCTTCCCTGGCTCCAAGACGGTGCTTTGCGCCATCTGCAGAGACCCATTGTATACTTAACTAAGTAGCTCAGGGGTAGGCAACCTTTCCCCTTTAAGGGCCAAGGGACTTCAGTTCCCAGAAGCCTCAGCCAGGTTGGCCAATAGTCCCAGGTTGGCCAATAGCTCCTGGGATTCTGGGAGCTGAAGTCCCTCGGCCCTTAAAGGGGAAAGGTTGCCTACCCCTGAAGTAGCTGATAGAGAATAAATAGGTAGCTGATAGAGAATACTGGCCATTATTTTTAAACCATTAATTATTTTGAATTAGCAATAGTAACAACTTTGGGTCCTCATGACATTACATTTACCTCATGTAATGGTAAAGGTTTCCCCTTTGGCAAGGTTGTCAAGTTGTGTCCACCCATAGGGGGTGGTATTCATCTCTGTTACTAACCCAAGAGCCAGTGTTGTCAAAGACTATTCCATAGTTATGTGGTCAGCATGACTGCACAGAACGCTGTTACCTTCCCACCAAAGTGGTACCTATTTATCTACTTGCACTTTTACATGCTTTCAAACTGCTAGGTTGGCAGAAGCTGGGATTAATGATGGGATCTCGCTCCATCACATGGCACTTGAACCTTGAACTGCTGTCCTGCAGATCTTGCAATCAACAGAGTCAGTGTCTTAACCACTGAGCCATTGCAAAGATGACAATATAGCAAATTATTTATAATAAATAAATATGATAATAATGTTCTGGGATTTAGTTGTACATCCTGAATTAAGTTCAATAAGATTTGAGTGTCAACAAGGTGAGCATATGGATCCAGTATAGCATCAACATTGCATATAGATATGTTTACATGGAGCTATCATATATGTATATACATTTTACATTAGGTAAATAGCAGTTTTGCTGGAATACAAGAGTGTTTACTAGACAGAATGTAAAGCAATCTTCTTGCTTTAAAACTGTACTGCTATATGACAAATGTACCCCTAACTTCAGTTTTTTATTCTACTACTCCTTGGGGTTGAAAAATAATAGGCTATGGAATAGCTGTCTGTTTGTGAATCTTTTTAGGTGATTCTCTTATTGGATACCACATTTGAAATCCCATTTAAAATGTGCAAAGCTCTACTTAAAGATTATATAGAATGAAAGCTGCTGACACAGGATGGCAAAAACTGTGATGCAAGATAGGTATGAAATCCAAAACCTAAATTCAACAAGCCTGTCTCAATAATCAACATGCCAGTTTAACTTCCCATGCTAGTTAGTACTTTCTTTTTGAGAATGCAACAACTGGCCCATTCATGGTTTCATTTAACAATAGAGCCTGAGAAAGATGGAAGAGTGGGACCAAGATAAAAAGCATAGACAAAAATTCTGATGAGCTGAATTTTAAGCCAGCTAACAAAAGGATTGAACCTTATTACCTTTCGTCACTAAGAAATTCCCCCAACAGTTGGATGTAATTTTTAAAGTTCATGGGGAAAATCCTTCCCATTATTATGACTGCATGGTTTAAAGGTGTACATTTTGTGTGGTTCCAGTTTTAAGCATTTTTATTGACTTTCTGTTGAGAGACAGACAGAGGAAAAACATGGCAAGAAGATGAGATGCAATATATGTTATTTTCTCAGGTCTTCAAGAACTTCATGAAACTTTTATTGGGAATATAAAACTTTTGCTAACCTGCTTTATGATATAGGGGATCACAGAAATCCAATGTATATGTCTCATGATGTCACATACAGTGTGAGAATAGAATAGAAAAGCATACACATTTGGAATGTGTCAAGTTAATTAATTTTGCTATTTATCTAATGTAAAATGCATTAACACATCACAAACAGGTGTTAATGGAACACACCAAGGAATTCCAGAAGAATATCACCTTTATAGACTATGGCATAGCCTTTGACTGTATGGACCACAAAAAGTTATGAAACACTCTTAAAGACATGGGACTGCCACTACATTTGATAGTCCTGATGAGGAATCTGTACTTAGGACAAAAAGACACTGTCAGAACAGAATATGGAGAAATAGAATGGTTCTCAGTTGGCAAAGGAGTCAGGCAAGGATGCATTCTATCACCCAACCTGTCCAACTTGTATGCAGAAAGTATCATATGAAGAGCAGGTTTAGACTAAGAGAAGGAGAAGTGAAGATAGGAGGAAGGAACATAAATAATCTATGCAGATATGTGGGTGACACCATAATATTAGCACAGACTTGGAAAAATTACTAAGGAAGGAGAATTACTTAGGAAGGTGAAGGAAGAGAATGCAAAGACAGGATTATTGCTGAACATAAAGAATACAAAAATAATGACCACAGAAAATCACAGATGTTCAACCTAGATAATGAGGAAATGGAAATAGTTAAAGATTTCCCATACCTTGAATGAAACATTGAACAGAATGAAACATTGAACAGAATGGAGACTGCAGTCAAGAAATAAGATGACTAGGAATGGGAAGGGCAGCCATGAAAGAACTGGAGAAGAATGTTAACTGAGCACTATACAACTGAGCACTAAAGTTAGAATTGTCCAAGACATTATATTCCCCATTGCTATGTATGGATGTGAGAGCTGGACAGTGAAGAAAGCCAACAAAAAACAAATCAACTTATTTGCCAAAAATATAAACAGATGAAACCTGATATATCCTTGGAAGCCACAATGATGAAACTGAGGCTGTTGTACTTGGACTATATCCTGAGAAGACATAACTCACTAGAAAAGCCAATAACACTAGGGAAGGCAGAAGGAAGTAGAAAGAGAGGAAGACCGAAGGCCAGATGGATAGACTTAATCAAAGAGGTCATGGTCCTGAATTTACAGGACCTGAACAGAGCAGTGGAGGATAGGGGCTCTTGGAGATGTCTCATCTACAGTGTCACCATGAGTCTGGGCCAAATTGAGGGCAGCTAACAACAATTTTACCTAAAATGCTATAAAATTTTCATCAGTTGGCATAAACTGATTTAAAAAAATCAAAAAAGGATTCAGCTCTGGGACCTTGCACAAATATGCAAAAGTGTGGATGATCCATATTATTAAATGGCGATGTGAACACACATGCTTCAACGTGCCTGCATTCACATTGCTACCATTTAAATATATGGGGCATGATAATCCATGCTCAGTTTAATTTATGGATCGGGAGCCCATGAATCTAGAGGATCCACTGTCATTCTGAAAATGACAAACATTTAATTAAGTGATCTTTGCTGCTAATTTGATAGGGTTAGTTTTTTAAAAAAAACCTTCATGTTCTAATTCAACATACAGAAATTGCTAGTAATCAATATGTTAGTACCATACTTTGTGAGCCCTTCTGCTCACAGAATTACCATTAGAAAAAATTTAAAGCACAGACATTACATTATCCATGTCAACCTTGGCGAAGATTAATTAAAGCAAAAATTTCTTTCACTAAGGAGTCATTTGTCTTGCAGCCATAACACAAAATCAGTATTCTCTCTTTAGCTGCTCTGATACATTTTTAATTGACTTTAAACAATGATCCTGTGACTTTATATGCTGCATTATGGAACCTGTTTGAAAGCTCACAAAACAGTTTCCACTTGAATAATGAAAGAGATTTCCATACCTTTTCACAATTTCTTCTCCTGGACCAACACAGTCTAAGCAACAACAAACAAGAATTCAGAACAGATGATACTGCAAGTGTTCAAGCCTTCACTTCCAAAACATGGATGAATTCACTGCCCCAGTGACATGAAAGCCATAAACTGCTACTGGAAGTGGCAACATTTTGGTTAGCTCCCACTATTGCTGTCTACAGACTGGTAAAAAGAAATACCTCTAAAAATAGCCAATAATACTGGAGCTCATTTTGTACCAAACAGGTTGACAAAATATCTGAAAGAGTGTCTACTTCCAACGCTATCATGCCTGCACTTTGAGATTGTTTGTGTTTATGCCTTTTGTGCCTGCCTCTCTTTCAGAGTAAGTGCAAGTAGGAACAGCCATCACAGTTTTATAGAATGTCTTTTTCATATGAGAACATTTTCTGGCACTAACATTGTTCCCTTTAAAACTATATTTGAAAGCTCCATGATTTATACAGTAGATCAATACAATAGCAATAGCATGTCAGTAGACCAATAGCAATAGCAATAGCATGTTTATTTCTATACTGCTTATCAGTGAACTCAGCACTCTCTAAGCAGTTTACAATCTGTAAGCCAATTTCCCCCAACAAGCTGGGTATTCATTTTACTGACCTACAAAACAATGGAAGGCTGAGTCAACCTTGGAGCCCCTGGGATTGGACTCACAACCTTGTGACTTTAGTACCAGCATTTAACCACTGCACCACCAGGGTTGTCTATGTTGACTAGCAGTGACTTTCCAAGGTTTCAGACAATTGTTCTGTTCTAAAGCTATCACTGAGCTGAATGTTAGGGGTGGGGGAGAAATACACTGCTGGATCGCTATGAAGTCTCCTGGGATTAATAAAGGACAGTATAAGAATATTTAAAATACATAAATATGGACTTTATTTCTTCAGGGTGAGAGATAGAAAATAGTGGCTCAAGTGGTTAAGACACTGACTCTGTTGATTGTGAGATCGGCAGGTTGGCAGTTCAAGGCTTGGGCATTGTATGATGGGGTGAGCTCCTGTCACTAGCCCCAGCTTCTGCCAACCTAGTAGTTTGAAAGCACGCAAATGCAAGTAAATAGGTACCACTTCACTGGGAAGGTAAACAGTGTTCTGTGCAATCATGCTGGCCACATGATCACAGAATAGTCTCTGACAACACTGGCTCTTCAGCTTAGTTACAGAGATGAGCACTATCCCCTTGGACATGACTTGACACCCTTGTCAATGGGGAATACCTTTACCTTTACCTAATACCCTTAGGGGATGTGAGGGATGCCAATTCTGATGATCAGAAGATCGGAAGCTTGGCAGTTCAAGTGCTGAGTGCTGCATGACAGGGTGAGCTCCTATCACTAGTCCCAGCTTCTGCCAACTAGCAGTTTGAAAGCATGTAAAAGCAAGTAAATAGATAGGTACCACTTCACAGTGGGAAGGTAACAGCATTTGGTGCAATCATGCTGGCCACATGACCACCAGAGCAGTCCTCAGACAATGCTGGCTCTTTGGCTTAGAAATGGAGATGAGCACCACCCCCTACAGTCAGTTATGACTAGGCATTCATGTCAAAGGACTACCTTTACCTTTACCTTTAATACCCTTACAGCTATAGAGCACATAAATGAAGCTGACATGAGGTTTATAAAATATATCACATTCTCCCATCCTGCTAAACCAGCGCATCTATCATTGCCTTTTCCTTATCCAGCACTGCCATGCAACTGGGAAAATATTGCAGAAAGTTGAAATCAAAAGTCCAGAAGGCAGTGTGGTTTTCTGTCTCCTTGCATGGGAGGTCATTTCTTCATCAAATATAGGGCAGGAACTTTAAAAAAAATGTGGGATAAAAGTAAACTGGTAGATGTGCCTAAGGACTCTGAAAACTTAGCATTTAGATGTATGACTTTGAATTTCTGTATTTTGTTGGATAAGTATTGCCATATGAGTGTGGGGGTATTGATCCCTAACACATTCTTTGTCTTTATTATTCTATATAGGTGCAATTACCCCCTCTATCCTGATATTACTGCCACTAAATTTACTACTGAAAATAATATTGTATTTTGGACAGTGCTTACCATATGTCAAGATTTGTTCACTTTGTTTATGGTATATAATGCTCCAAAATCCACAAACCTCTTTATGAATTTGACAGAAAGATTTGGATTTTTAAAAAACTGCTGACTATTTATCTGATTTTTTTCTTTGTTTATCTTGTTTTTATTTAGTCCTTTTTTGGTAGGGGAATCTTTCTAGTGGCAGTTTATCAGTCCAAAAGTCATCCTTCTTAAAGTTAAATAGAGTCCCAAAGGGAATAATGCTATGTTATGATATAGCACTAGTCTCAGATACACTATTTTTGGTTTTTTTTAATAGCCACACCTATTTCTCAGTGGGATAAAATGATGTCAAAAGGTAGTCACCATGGTTTGCAGGCAAGCCCAAGATATGGCCCTATCTTATTAAGACAGTACCAAGCAAGCCTGGGGAAAGGCTGTTGCAACCAGTCTTTTCAGGAGAGGAGTTGAGGGTTCAGTGAATTCATATGTAGAATAATGACAATTGCTATAATCAAAAACTATACATAGAAGCTGCGGATCTGATACACCTGCCATTTTAAAAGCTGTTTCTCACATTTGAAGTTCAGTAGCAAAATATTCAGATTAGAGCATCCCAACATAACCAAAACATTACAAATGCATGCATTCTTTCAGGCTCAAAATTGGCAGTGACTTGGATCCTGGCACACAGGATCCATGTTCCCTTCATGTCATTAGTTTACATTAGTTTTTCCTTTCCTTCCATGGTATGTATTTATTTATATTTCATTATATATTGGTTAGAATCCTATAGGTGGCTTATAAAGTACAAAGTAAGTGCTTTTACTGATTGTAGGAGCTATTCAGTACCTCCTTGTGTAACACCTTTGCTCTGGATGTGGAAAAGAAAACTGAGCCTCCTGGCTTCAGCTTGATCCCCTCGAGCCACTGGCTGGCCACAAGGGTGTGCCAGGGGACCATCCGGCTATTCTTAGTACACCTGAGAAAAAGAAGCAGGTTTTGCTCTTGTCAAGGGGAAAACATCTGCTTCTTTCTTACCCCACAGGTACACAAACTGTGCCCAGATGCTACTGGAAGCTCCTCTGTGTCCAGCCAATAGCCAGGAGAACTGGCCCAGGAAACTCAACTACTCTTGCACACCTGGGGATGAGAGAAAATTGTCACACCTCTGACCACTGATGTAGCTAGACTACCAAAGATGTATGGTTGAAAATGAATTCCATTTTTGGAGGAAGGTGGGATATAAATCCCATAAATAAAAAAAAATTAATAATATGATTATTTCTTAGAAAGAAACTCTTCTAGAACATGGCCACACAGCCTGAAAAACCCACAAAAAACTATGGATGCCGGCCATGAAAACCTACGACTTCACATTGATTCCAAAGTGTTTTGGAAGGGGAGGCCAGGGGTTTTGCTCTTTATAATTCATACAATCCAACTGGCCTACTTACTAGAGAGAGACACTGTTTTCAAGTACAGGTTCATTTCTCTATTTTGTTCTTATTTGAACTGTTGGGAATGTATTGCAAACATGATGGTTTTGGTTCTTTAGATTTCAACCCTCTCTTCAGAATCTTCAAAGTATTTGGGTGGGGAGGGAAGAGCATCCACTGAGTGATGTAACATTATTATTAAACATGGTAACATTAATATTAATATTAGACATAGTTGAAATGTTCATTCAAGAAAATTATTGTTAACATTTAAGAAAATTAGATTTATGGTCTTTTTACAGGACCAGTAACCATATAATCCTTGTAGGACAGACTACAGCAGATGGAGCAACATGTAATTATGAGTGGATGCAGGTAGGTCAAGCAGGTATGATCAGTGTAAAAACCAGTGTAAAAACGAGGCATAAAGTAGTCTGCAACACTAGATTCTAAGTGTTCAAAAATATACTAGTTTCATTCTATTCTTAGAGCTTATATGAAGTTTTCATTACAGCCAATCTTCTTTTTCCTCATAGTCCAACTATGAACCTTCTATTTTAACAGTATCATTCCTTGAGCATCTGGTGAGCTCCATGACATCACAGAAATTCAGCCAGTTATTACCTGTAGCTTTTCCAAAATCTCCACAGTAGTTCATAGTACAGATAGTTTTTCCCCTTAATATTTATTTTTTGAAAGGCACCAGTTTAGAGCAATGACAACTATACAGGGCTTAGCCGTGTTGATTGATTTCTTATTGGTGCAGCAACCTATGTCTGGGGTGCTTAATAGCCCATAAAGAACATAATAAATAGCTGAAAGTTTCATTAAAATCAAAACTAAATACAATATGAGAAGAGGAGTGACAAGCATTATATTACTGAGAACATATCCAGTCTCAATTATCTCAGAAAAATACTCATTAAAATATTTACAGAATTATTAAGAAGCATAGCTTTTAAGCTTAAATCATTTAAAAGAGAAACCCAGGGTCCAAAGAGTTTCTGAAAAAAAATGCATGATTCACTAGCTAACTGTAATATTTATGTATTGGCCTCAACTTGTCCACTAAAAATGGGAAACATTTGAAATCAAATAAACAGAAAAGCTTTGTGAATTTATTGTATATACAGATTTCATTTTACCTAACCTCTCATGTGAACACTCATTTAACTAAGGGTATAATATCATCATAATAAGCTTTCAAAAGCAAGGTTTGGGAACAATGCAATTAAGTTTTGTATATGCTGCAGCAGAATTTAATGAATATTTAATTTATTTTTAAAAGAAAAGGAGTGTAAAGAATTCATTGCCTGTCACTATTTATAGTAAGTATTTTACCATTTTACTTGAAAGGTCAGCACTCACAATTCTATGTGAGAATGTAGACTTTAGGTAAAACAATTGGAACTTTTTGACAAGGGGGAAGATAATATTTCCTCCCCATTTGTGCAACTTTTCAAGATTTCTGCTCTGTGTTCAACAAAATACAGCCAGTATACCAATTACTGGAAGACTCAATCCACCATTATAAAAGCAGTTTAGTAGTAATTATAGGGTTTTAAAAAGGAAGTAGGAGCTTCAAAAGTATGCATGGAAATGAACCAAACAGGGCTGGAAAAGTTGTTGATCCTATGCTAGAATTGGACAGATTTTTGTAAGAACTCTGAGATTGGTTCAAAAGATACACAGATATAAGAATTCTGAGCCCAGGGAAATTTGTCTGAATGTCAGACAAAACTGGATAGGGCTTATAGCTCTTCCACTTAGAAATCTACTCCTGGTTATCTCAAGGCTTTTTCATTTCCACAGTGTAAGTCAACATGTTGAAAAACCACATTGCTATTGTGAGACAACTGAGAGTTAGAAGGCCTTGCAACTTCCTCCATATTACCCAGAATCCTACAAGTAGATCTAGACTTTCCCATTATTTATTTTATTTTATTTTATTTTATTTTATTTCTATGTTGCCTTTCTCCCAGAAAGGGATCCAAGGTGGCTCACAATGTAGAACACATTAAAACAAGAATTTTACAGCCAATTAAAAAAAACTAATTAAAACACTACAAAGTTAAATTTTAAAACATACAATAGTTAAATACATAATCTTAAACAACAACTCCCCAAATAAAACCAGGCTTGCGTGAATTTAAAAAGCCTGCCACTACACACCTCTGATCTTCCCCCATCTTGGATATTTTATGAAAGGGAACAGTACCACAACAAACTACAATTCCATAGCTGAATTCCATAGCATTGAGCCATGGCACTTAAACGTGTGTCAAACTGGATTATTTCTGTAATGCCAATGCAGCCCTGATCATTGCTGTGGCCAATGTGTAGTATCAGTATGAGCAACCATCATGCAAAATTAGTGTCCATAAGTGTTCCAAACTACTGGTTCTTAACCTGTCAGCTCTTCCAGGGTATCTTTTATGAAATATTTCATGGTTCACTTACTGATTTGCAATGATAGATACTCATAAATTTTCTTATCCTTGATGTGAAAGGATGTTGACAGATTGACACACCTTGCTTGGGGGGGAGATCACCATAGGTTTGGTGTGTGTGTGTGATATCAGGACTTCTTCCAAAAAATAATGCCAAATAATGTCAAAGCAATGGCTTCCTGTGCAAGATACACTGGACACCAAATCAATAATTTTATGCAAATGAAATGGGAGCAAAAGTCTCCAAATGTGAAAACAACAAAAACTGACCAAAAAAATGGACGAAAGCTCTTCAGCTTTTAAAACAAACTGTTATTTCATATGAGAACTGAATAACTGAAGATTTACATCGTAGTTGCTACCATTATTTTGAAGTAACAGTGCATCCTTTTGGAGTGGGGGGGGGGGTGAGTAGTTATTGGCGTAGTGAAGTTCAAGGCACCAAAGTCCAAGACCACGAGCCTAAGGAAATCTGAAAATGACAATAGATAATGGCAGATAGCTGAGCCAAGACCAATGAGCCCTAGCAGCAGCACCTGCTCCAGGGCCAACTGTGCATGGCACTTCTTGTGGCTATATCCTCTCTTCATTTTGAAAGAAGAAAAAAATCAGTCAGGTGATCATCAGTCAAGTACCAGTCAGGCAATTTATTTTCTTGTTTTAACTTCAAGTACATGTTAGAGCAGCAAGAGCAAACACTACAGTCAACTCTTCATATCCACAGATTCAGCCATTCATGGTTTGAATATATATATATATTTATATATATATATATAAATTCTAAAAAGCAAACCTTGATTTTTTCATTATAAGGGACACTATTTTACTATGCTATGGGGCTTAAGCATCCTTAGATTTGGTATCTTTAGAGAACCTGGGACCAAACCCCAACTGATATCAAGGGCCCACTGTATTTTATTTCTGTAGTCATTATGGTGCTTTGATTTTAGTAAATAGCAAATGGAAACCTGCACAAGTCCAAAAGTATTTTAAATTATTAATTGGTTATTAAGCATTAATTATTTAAAATATTAATTAGTTACATCCATCTCCTACCTTTCTTCCAATGGACTTGGGACAGAACTCTCCTCCTTCCCACTTTATCACCACAGCAAACCTAGCAATCAGACAAACAAAATATTCAAGATTAGGTCTCTTAATGAAATAAGAATGTTGAGGGTGATGGAGGCTGTTGTCTTCATCAGCTGGGCAGTGAGTCTGCTCTAGAATTTAGTCCAAATTTTAAAGAAACTATCAAAGGCACTGAACTATACCACAATAGACAGTTCAATGAAAATTTGGACTAAAACATTGAAGAGATGCACTGTCCCACTAACATGGACGCCACCAATTACCAATGGCTATGAGATGTTTAGGACACAGCATGTAAGATTCACAAGATTTCTAAAGTCATAAATACAAATAAAATAAAATAAAATGCAAAAAGTAGAGAATTGTGGAGACACTGGAATATATATATATATATATATATATATATATATATATATATAATCTAAAAAGATATTACAATTCATTGACATGATTTAAAAATCCAAGATGATTCATCAACAAATAGTGCATTCTGTTTCCATTAGCTCAAAGTTCAATCTACTGGAAAGCAGTTTCCCTTCATATCTTTAGCACCCCCCTTTCCCTTACAGAGCTCCCTGTGTATATTGGAGGACACCTTCAAAAATAAGGCATTGGATCTAGTGCTTACTGAACTTGATTGGGATCCAACCAGCTACTAGCCAAATGTTTTAAATCTTATTGAGATTGGGAGGCACAGTTTGGAGTTTATGGCTAATTTCTAATACTATAATAGTCACCACATACACACACAGAGAGAGAGAGACACACACAGACAGACACACACATATACATATTCAGTTTTCATATTAAATTTGTCAAAAATAGACCAACAAACTTTAGTCAAAAATAATTGCAGAAGGAGGAAAAAAGCTTTTAGCAAATTCCCTGGAGTATTATTAGCCCAAATACCATCCCAAATACTTTGAATACCATAGCCATGCCATTTGAAATTCAGTTTCAAATAATACAGTGACCAAATAAATGTGGCAAAGTGAAATTTCTCCTGATGTGATAAATGCCAGCTTCTATCAACTCACCAGAAAGACTCACTATATGAAACTGATGCAGCAAAATAAATACCTGGTGATGTTGCCATTTCAAAGTACTGTACAGTCAACTTTGCACCTGTGGTGTATAATTTAAGTTTCCAAGGTTTTAATCCTTTTTAAAAGAAACTTAAATATACAAAGATGAAAGGTAAACCTATCAGAGTCTGTCTTTCATTAGCAGAACAGTAGAAATGTGACCCTGAATAATTTTATCTAAACTCGATTTACTAAAGAATGAAGACAGACCCAGAAAGTCCACAAACATGTAGTTTGTAGTTTAAAAAAACAATAATAATGGCTTTAATAAATAATAAATAATTACATAACAAACACTAAATCTTAATCTAACTAAAGATGGTCTGGGTAAAGAGAGATAGCATTACCATTGTTCATATAGCAGGAAGATGGAGAAGGGAGATGTTAGACTAAGGAGATTATTGCACAAGCATAAAAATGCAACTTACCTCTCCCGAATTCAAGTAAAATTTGGGCTGCAT
>CM034708.1:175620507-175637487 GCA_020142125.1 Phrynosoma platyrhinos | reverse complement strand
TGACTTGTGAAAGGAGCGCTATTTTAGTGCTCCTTTCAGGGGCAGCGAGGGAGCGCCACAGGAATGAGGCGTGGGGCTGCCTCGGTCCTGCGGTGCACCTTCCTGGGGCGGCGCAGAGCCGCCAGTCTGCTTCCTCCCTTGGTCTACTTTTTCAGATCCATAGAGTGAACTGGTACATCTGAGGATGTAGATTCAGTCTACAAAAGCTTATGCTACAACTTCTTTTACACAGTCTCAAAGGTACTACAAGATCCCTTGTATGCTAATATTCCAGACTAATGCAACTATGTCTCTCACTTCTAACTAGAAACACTGATAATTATTTGACAAACCAACTTGGTTTTTAAACCATATCAGGGATTATTTCTTACCCCAAAGAGAATTTCAGTGGATTGGGTATACATTCTTTGCAATGTTCACAGGAATGTTCATGAGTATGGAATCAAGGTATTCCACAAGACTCAAAATATCCAGAGCCAAAAAATAAATGTTCATATGAGATTGAAATTTTGTTTTGAGTAATTCTCAGCCTTTGATTTTACAAAAATCAAAAACAAAAACAAAAAATACAACAAACAGAATACATTTGGTGGGAAACTTTTGGTTCACCTATTTTTCCTAAAAAAAAACAAAAACACCACCTGTATATAACAGAACACTGAACATAGGGGAACATTATTTAGAGCATTCTTTGGGTGAGAATGTTGTAATGTGTCTCCTTTGGACACCTAGTCAATGTCACATAATCTGCTAAAATCAGGGCGAAGAAGCACTAAACTGACAGGTGAATTAAAAAAATCATAAATGTAGATAAACAGAGCTTGGGAAAGTTAAATTTGGGGCCACACCTCCAAGTAGCCATGCTGGTTAGGTGATTGTAGAAGTGGTAACCCAAAAAAGTAACATTTCCAACATATTTACAGGAGGCATATGATGCATGCAGCTATACATTGTTTTCCCTTTCATTTGTTTCTTAATTTAAACCTTGGAAATAATTTAAACCTTCAAGAGAAGGTAATTAACAATAGATATATTCCATTAGCAAAATCAAATGGGCCCTTCATATGAAAACAAACTGTAAAAACAGTTCAAAGTGATATATTACATGTGTTTCAAATCATTGAAAATATATTCTTGCAGCCATAGTCAGTAGCTATATGTACATTTATATGAGCATGTAATCCAGACGTGGTTGCTCAAGATGGTTAAAAGAATCAGTGTAGTATATTCTAGCTATAAAAATATTTCAAAGGCTATATTAAAAGTGTTTATATAACAATGCGAGTGTCTGAAAAAGTATGGCAGTAAAATCTGACATGTAGCAATTAGTAATCTATATACAAATCTTGAAAAGAGATCAAATCATTATACCTGTAAAGTGGGATATAGCTAACAGGCAATTATAGGTCTTTTTAAGTGATGGATTGCTTTAAATATGGTGCTTAACCAAGGCTTAGAGTATATACGTTCAGCACCCTGAAATGTTTCTTTTCTTTCCCTTCCCATCATCCAACTGCACCAATCCACAAGTTCAGTTCTCCTCTTATTTTACTTTTTTCATGGAATCCTATAAAAAGGATTTTTTTCCCCTGGAGGGTGTTTTAAGTGCAAATGAAAGGACTAGGTAGAAAGCAGCTGCTGCCTGAGGCTGCTTAATTTCTCTACTACAATGCCTAAGACTTCTCTATCTTGACAGAGTCAGTGGGGACTCATCTTTGATGAAAGGGAGAAATAAATTGAATAGGACAGGAGATTGCATATTTATTATCATTTCAATAACATACATCACATTTTAAAAGATAGAAACTCTTAACTATGCAGGGAGTGTAATACCAAGATTTAGCTGGGCTCAACATTGCTATTTCTAACCTTTGTTAGCTAGCAATATGAAAAAAGGAAGCAGGATCTTCACTTCCTTTATACACAGGGAGCATAAGCTGCCTTTCCTGAGTCATCCTGCAAACAGCTCATTAACCGTACAGGCATACTGGAGAGTGTAGACTGGTGGATCTCAAACTCTCGGCTTTCTGTGTCTTATACAAGATTGTATCTTGACTGCCTACTTTGCACATTATAATTTGTGTCACATTTACAAATCTACCTTCCCTTCTTTGTTCAAAGAAAGAAAAATAAAAGGTCACCACCTATGAATAAAAGTCCCAAAATTAGAATCTAGTCTACGCTCATGAGACTTTTTCATGAAATGGAGGAGAGGTAATGTTCAATTCAGCAACTCATTTACATGACATGATAGGGCCAACCAATAGCTTTCCATTCCTATAAAAATAATCACATAAAGCAATCAATTTCTTACCCAGTGGAATCACTAGGCTTGGTGACACCTGATGCAGGGGGAGAGGGCTGCCCAGGGGGGCAGCAGTGGCCTGCCCCCCACTACTCACCCCTTGTGGTTTCATCACTGTCCCAGCTTCCTCTGTGGAGAGAGAGCCAAGAGGTGATGAAGCCAGGAGGGTTGTGCTTGCTCCTCCACTGTCCTTGCCACCACCTTTCCTCCCTCCTAGGGAGGGATCTGGGCTGGCAACAAAGCCATTAGGGGTGCACTTACCCCTTTGCTGCCATCTTGGCTCCCTCCCCAGGGAGAGAGCTGGGTGGCAATGAAGCCATAAGGGTAACATTGCTGTCCTTGTCATCACCTTGTCTCCTTTCACAGGGAGCTGGTCTGACAACAAAGCCATGAGAGGTGAACTCATCCCTTTGACACTGCCTCAGCTCCCTCCCTGGGGAGAAAGCTAGACATTGTTGAAGCCACAAGTGCTACTACACTCACCCCTCCACTACAGTGAGAGGAGGACTCCACCAGGGTGTCACACCTCCTGTGGCATGCCACCTGGTGTGGTCTGAACCCACCGCACCCACTCAAAGCAGCTTCATTTTTTATATATATACCTCTTCGTATCACGCATGGGATGGCTAAGCGGTTTACAACTGTGAGCTGATAGCACACTATGACCCTTTTTCTGGAAGTACAACTGAAAAGTTAGTTCTCCATAGCATTTGAGATAACTAAATATTATCTTTAAGATAAGCACAGTGAGGGTGGGGGAGGGCAACATATGGTCTTCCAAATGTTGTTAGTCTACAGTCCTAGCTAATCATAGCCATTGGTGAAGAACACTGGGGGTTGCATCATCTGAAAGTCTGCAACATCATCTGAAAGTCTGCATCATTCCTACCCTTGCAGTATACCATCTGGAAAGGTTTTTCACTCTAGCCATGATCCTTTTATAATAACTCCTCAAGCAAAAATATCATTCAGGAAGCATTCCCTTCAACTTTAATTTGCCATCTCTTTAGTGATGAACTGGCCATTAATTAGTCAGTAAGTTAGTGAGACCAATTAAAGGTGGGATTTTTGTTATTAGTTTCCTCTCCTATATGTTTTCTTTTCTGTTTAATTTTTTTAAAATAGACAAAAAAATAGAGCAAGAGCAAGAGAAGTAAACATGATTCGAAACTAGTAATTAGAGTGACTTCAAACTGACTAATTAAGAAGGGATTCATTATTACTGCTGTGCCATGCTGAGTATGGTGCAGCTACAAAGTCAGACACTAAAACATTGTAATGTGCTTCACAGGAAGCTTCTAGGAAATGACACAGTAGCCCTGCCTCTAATCTGCTTGTTAGGTGCAGTGTGAGAGGACCATGTGATCCTATTAGGATCCTAGAGAGGACTGATCATTGAATAATATAATCATTAAGATGGCAGTGATCCTAAGGATCATCTAGTCTAATCCCTTTCCAGTACTAGAACACATGCATTAGGAACATATACACAGACAGAAGCCAATTTGAGAATAATTCACCTAATTCATTCTCTTTCTTCTCTATAATAGCAGGTAAACTGAAAGAACAATAGCACGGGAACAAATTCTGCCATAAAAATCTGCTTCAGTTTCTTCCCTTTAATATTCAGACCAACACTCAACTCTGCAACCTCTCTGAAGAAATTCAAATACTGTATGCTTCTGAACCTTTATTTTTCTTTCGGTCAACATCAATACTTCTGATCTCTGTTTTCATGTCAAGCTCTTAAATCACAGGGTTCTGTTTCCTAATGATATGACTCAGTATTGGGTTCAATTTGCAACATTCAGATCTAAAAATGAATCTTAAAACAAGTTTCATCAACTTTCTGAACATTCTGATTTACCATTTTATTTTGCTGAGCTATTTGGGGAAATATTCATTATTACTTGGAAATGCTAAATCAAAATACCAAAAGCACTCATGAAAGTTTGTAAGTGACAAAATGAATAAGAAAGTTCTGGCTCTGATCTGATTAATCATCTGATGCCTATTTAATAATTAATGGACATAATATACTAACTCTGAACTAATATATAAATAGGCCTTTGGCTTAAGCATTAATAAAATTGATTGATTGATTAAAAATATATATATAAATAAAAGATAAACTGTTCAATATATTGAATACAAATATGCAATGAAAATTTAGTTCAATCTTGAATAACGTTCAGAGCTCTGAAACATTGTACCTGCCAAATTACAGACCCAAAATGCCATTTTGTTAACAGCCTCAGTTTTCCAAATAGTTCAGTATATTCAGAACAGTTGGTATATAATTAGCTTTTAACTATTATTGTAGCCTATCCTGAGTGTTTTTGTGTGTAAACATAACCGAAAATCAGTTTCCTTAAACCAGTAAATATATGTGCATGTTAACAGTGTAATCTGATATGCATCTACTCAGAAGTAAGCCCTGTTAAATTCAATGAGAGTTACTCCCTGGTAAGTGAATGTATAGGATTGCACCTCTTGTTCTCTTTAAATTATATTATGTAGTGGCTCTGCAAAAAAGATTTATTTAAGATTCTGTACAGATTTAACTCTTCAAATGTTTCCTGTGTCAGGCTACACCATGAAAAAAATCTTCTCCAGTGTTAATTGCCTTGCTAGAACCCAGCTTTTATATACGCTCATATGGGAGTAAGCTCTTTTGAGCTTCTGAGCTGACATGCATCCAGCTGCACCATAACTCAACTTGTCATTAAAGATATTTAACTGATCATGTTTCTCTTACCTGCTTAGTCATTGTATCAGTATATGATTGTCATAGCATCAGTACTTTCATTCTGAAATTCCTTTGCTCTGGATTCTGGAAAGCCATTTTGCTATTCAAGCTGTTTTGCTCAAGCTAAATCATGGTCCTCTTGGCTATCTTATCTTCTCAACATCATGGAGAGAGAGAAAGAGAGAGGAGGAGAAGAAGAAGGATGATGATGATGACCCTTATTTCTATGTTTCCACTTAAATTGGACTGAAAATTTTAGCACTGGAATTTAATTTCTGAGGGGTTAATCACTCAATTAAAGGTCCATCATGCTTTAATCTGCAATAAAAATTGCTGCAGCCTGAGTCACCTGAGACACATTTATTATACTCTTATTTCAGTGCAGAGAATGCATCACTAATCTTCTAACTCTTTACATTGGCACATATGCCATTAACACATTTCTAAAAGTTATTAGTTCCTCTGAAACTATCATGAGGAGTTCGTTGCTACATATCCAAGAAAATAATCCTGTTAAAAACCAGGCACATCTGCTATGACACTGCTTTAGCATTTCCTCCTGTAATCTTTACAGACATTTAGTTCTCCAGCTGAGTTTTAACAATGCACTAAGTCTCAATTACATGAAATATTATGTGAGTGCTGATTAAAATAACAATATACTTGTTCTAGTAGCTTAATCTTTCCTTCTGTTTAAAATTTGCATTACTAATCTTTTTTTCTCTCCCGTCTATATTTATACCAATCTCTGTTCCAGACAAAACGAAGTATTTTTTTCCCCAAACCAAACCAGTGAACAATAAAAATGCCAGGAATGGTTAGAAGTATTATCTATCACTGATGATGTGAGGAAAAATATCTCCAGCCAACATGTTTCTTTGCATAGCAGCAGTTCAGAATAATATCTTGACAAAATGGTGCCATTTCTATTTTCCACCTTACAAATTTGACAAGATATAATAAAATATTTAAAAATACTTATGGATTTGCTTTGTATGAAGTCATAAGCATGGATTTTTTTTAAAAAAAAAGTCTTATGGTATCAGTTATTTTTTAATATATTTTAAATTCTGCAGATGATATGCTGCTAGCAGAAAGAATGTGTGAATCAAAATAATTTCCAGAGAGATGCTAGCTGTCAGAGCTACACCCCATTGCATTAGCTACTATATTTTCAGTTAAAAATAACATCTAAAAGAAAATGCATGAGAAAACAGTCCAATTGTCAACAAATGAAAGCAACCTATCCTTTTTCAGAGGTTTTTATTAAACCCAAATAATGGAAATATGACCAGCAATTCCACAATGTTTTCCTGCTATGCATTTTCCTGTGGTGTTGCATACATCAGCTATTGTTTCCTTTGTTTTTATTTCCACAACATTCCATCCTCTCCTTTTCATATGGCACAGAGAGAGAGAGAGAGAGACATCACTGTCAATATTCACACTGATATGTTAGACTAGCGATAGCAACATGTACTCTAGGGACAAGTATGTGAGTAAATAGAACTCATAAAGAGAGTAGGAAAATATAACTGCAAAGAACAAAACATTGAACAGAGTCATTTTTAATCCAAAAATGTGTAAATATTTTAGATCAAAAGCTGAGCTGTTTAGATAGTTCTGAAATATTTTGAGGTATCTGAAATCTAGACAGTTAATCTATTGTTACAAACATCTGTAGCCATAAGGATATGCAGAAATGTGTATTTTTAATAACATTTCTTAATTCAATGCCTGAAAGTGAAGACTATATGTCTCCATTGACTTTAAGACACTTTCTTCTTTTAGGAAGCACACAAATAAAACATGGAAATATTCAAAAAACTCTGTCTGAAGTCTGTGTGGTGGTGGCGGGAACACAGAAACAAGTATCATATTTATCCCTATTTTAAATGCATTTTGTTAAGAGCATTGACAATGATAAGATATTTTAATGTTGATATTAAAGTATAAGCATAAAATAATAAAGTAGATGTGACTTTGAAATGAAAGTTTAAGTCCTTTGAGATCTTAAGAGAATGAGAGAGAATCAGAGGAAAATTGAATTGCGAAAAGAAACATACCATTAGCCATTCAGGAGCACTATTTCTCATTCTTCCTACATAGTTCTGCAGATCCATTAGTCCAAAAGTCGACTTTCCTGTGTTTCTCATCTTCATGGGCAACGACGGCATCAGACTGCTGGCAAATTTTTTCGATTAAACTTCTCAGACACGGTAGCAACTTTGTTAATTATGATATTAGACAGCTGGCGGGCATGATCAATCATCCACTATAAGAAAGCCAGACAATGAGACATCTAATCATTGCAACGAGAGCAGATAAATTTTGTTCCTTTCTTATACGTGTCAGAGATTCTATCCCTCCTGACCCCTCTACACTGCCATCGACTGTCAAATTTAGATTCAGCAAGCTCCCGGCTTTTCTTTATCCCTGCCTTAGATCTGAAAGTCCTGGTTATCAGGAAGACAAGCGTCACCAGCTGTCTCTGAGCAGGAAGGCAATCAGGTGAATAGTACTTATTATCTTTCATTGCTTTCTGTGGAATGACAAGATTGATTTGGGACCAAGAACACATCCATATCTCAAGAACAGTTAGCAGGGCTTCAAGTTCAGATTGTGGTGCATATGTAAATGTGTACTGAGGAACTTCAATACTAACCTTAATATCACATTCTTAAATTTAAGGGATTAGGCAGAACCCTTAAACATTTACTCAGTTCCTTTTACCCATAAAAATAGGTATTCTTTTTTCATTTATCTCCTCCCAAAATGGCCAATCCAGGTTCTACCTAGGGGGCTGCATTTCACAGTGGGTATTCTTAATTGGGCCCACAGAAGCAGTTGGATTCTATTAAAGACTTGTCTGTTGGCAGTTTCCATCTTAACTAGTCTCACACTCTATAAACTCCTACAAGTGGAACAAGCTTCTGAATTCTAATCTTGTTATAGAGAAGCACCCTCCTAAATAAATAGTTATTCTTAAGATCCCTTGATTTGACAACAGATACATGCTTTTCTTGAAAACAAAAGAGAATGGTGGACAGATATTAGAGATGATGAAATCCTTACAGTAAGATGCCTCATAACAATTAAAGGCACATTCAATAGATCAGGGATCATTTAAATTCAAACATTATTTTTAAAGTATACACATATAAAGGACTTTGCAGGAATCCTAATATGAACTGTTACATCATGTAACTTTACTTATACTGAGATATGTAGTAGGGATGCTAAGAAACCTCTTTACTGAATTCTGAAGGTGTCTTAACAGGACATCACCAAACAAGCATCAGTGTGCAATGTGCATCAATATGCACAGCACAGTGTTGTGCATTACACACTAATATGTATCAATGCACAGTGGATTAGACATTATACAACTGCACAATTCTAATTCCTGCAGACGTAGGTCCATTTACAAAGACATAAGGCCCCACCATTATTTTGTTACTAACCAGCATCAACATTACATGTAAAAGCACACTGAGAATTGTTTTTCAAAAACAAGGAGCAGTTGCCTTCTACAACTAAGATAAATTTATTGGACAGTGCAAAATTTATCTTCTTTTTCAAGTATTATTAACATTTATAGAAGAACTATAGCTAACACATAATGTGAAATTCCACTTTGACTATTCATTGATTGCAGCAATAATTCGTATCTTAGAATCAAATTATTATTTGCTTAAGAGTTTCCAATCTAATACTGCTGGCTATGCTAATGCACTTTAAGGATTATGAGACAAGCAATTTACTTAGATCCTTTAAAAGTTGCCACTAAAACTGTGAAATACAGCTCTGTTTTTAAGGCTAAGTAGAAAAAAAGAATACTTTGGGATATTAGTTATGCCCTGCATAACTATCTTGATATGAAAATATCACAACAAAATCAGTCTATTCATGCAGAGTTGTACAAAAATAAATAAAATAAAATAAAATCACAGCTATAAAATTTGTTGTGCAACCTTCTTTCAATCCTCTAGGTGTTACAATCATCCCCTACAATCTGCAAAACACATCAGCTTGTCATGTCATAGTTATTCTAGAATTTAGAATGTTTGGTTATTGTTGACTTTAAAATTGTATTTTACAGTTCTTACTGTTACATATATAAAATTTTGATAGGGAAAAGTGAAGCTCCATAAATACATTATGGACCTCTAATCTGATAAAATGTTTACACAGATTTAAGACCTGGTGCAAGGAACATTTGCATTTGCATTGAAACAACTGAACAAATTAATTAAGATTTATTACCTACTGAGGACCTCCTCATCTCAAAATAAATGCATTTATGACAACAGAAGTGTTCATTTGTTTATCCGTGTTTTGAATTTTTGGCTTGATGTTTCCAATGCTTTCAAAATGTAAATGGGTACAAGATTTAAATGATCAAGCAAATAAAATGATTTCTATGAAAATGAAAGAAGGCAGTCTTTAATGCGCTGTTGACAAATCATGGAACCTGTAGAACCACAGAAGCAATTTGCCTGGAACAATATAGTCACCACAAGATTGCATGTGTGTGCACACATATGTATATGCAGATTTGCTAATCAAAAAAAATGTAGTGATGATGAATGAAAAAGGAGAATGAAAAAGGAATCTCATCAGTAGTACAGATATCAAATTTCTGTTTATTTCACTAACACTACATGCCACATGCAAGTGTGATATATTGTTCCATGGCTCATTGATAAATCACTGGATACAGCAAGATTTGTGGAAATATATAAGTAAACTTGTTTAACTGGTGGCTTAGAGCAGGGGTAGGCAACCTTTCCCCTTTAAGGGCCGAGGGACTTCAGCTCCCAGAAGCCTCAGCCATGTTGGCCAATAGTCCCATGTTGGCCAATAGCTCCTGGGATTCTGGGAGCTGAAGTCCCTCGGCCCTTAAAGGGGAAAGGTTGCCTACCCCTGGCTTAGAGGATATCCAATAAATCCAGATAACTAGTAGGCCAGATAAATGAGGCTATTATTCACACAGATTTAATCTGGGACCATAGTAGGCTTACTTGCAGTGCAGTGTTAGCATCTTTCCCAAGGATTAAATCTCACTGGCATGAATCCTGCTGGTTAGCCCCAACTAAAATAGCCCCACTGAATCAGCTGCTGAATGGTGGACCAACACATTAAACCCCATTAATTCTACTCTAGTTGGAAATGGCAATAGGTTTCAAACTACTCTGTTTCTTAAGACTGAAGCCTCACATGTAATTCTGTAATTTTTTAAAAAATTGTTTTTTGGGGGGAAGCAGGCCCAGGAAGCTGCGCCGCGGGGCCGAGGTATCCGCACACCTCAGCCCCACGGTGCAGCTTCGCCGCCCCTGGAAGGAGCGCTAAAATAGCGCTCCTTCCACAAATCACCGAAGGTGTGCCGCAAAAGGCTGCCGGTGTACCTTCGGAGGCTTTTCCGTTGCAGCGCGTGCAGACGCTGCAGCGGAAAAGCATCCTCAGAGCGCCGGCCATGCAGAGGGCCGGCTGCTCCGAAGACGTTTTTGAGAAGGGGCTGGGGCACCCAGTGTGTGGCTGCCCCTCCCCTTCCTTGCTCTGAAGACGGCGCAAAGCGCCGTCTGCTTAGCCCCTTTGTTAATTTCTATATAATTGCCTACAAAATGTTTCTAAGCATTTTGGCTAAGGTCAATTGTGTAGTATCTATTTTTCAGGAAACAGTCTTATGTTGATTTGGTTTGGTTTGGTTTTTAATTTATTCATTTACAGATTTGTGTTACTCACTTATTCTTAAAGCTACCAACTATTACCAAACCATGTGGGCAGAAGCAGAGTATTAAGGTAGAAGCATGAGACACTATAGCATAGAAACTGTAGGGGATTAAGATGAAACCAATGTGAATCATCATCATTAGTATGGCATGATACTTTCTGACTGAAAGTCCTATTAATTCCTACATACTCAACCAAGAATCTTTTGGAAAGAAATATTGAACTCGAGGCAGGGAAGATGGCTTCAGCTATAAAGCCTCTGAGTAACAAGCAGTATACTATACTGCAGGGGTTAGGCAACCTTTCCCCTTTAAGGGCCAAGGGACTTCAGCTCCCAGAAGCCTCAGCCATGTTGGCCAATAGTCCCATGTTGGCCAATAGCTCCTGGGATTCTGGGAGCTGAAGTCCCTCGGCCCTTAAAGGGGAAAGGCTGCCTACCTCTGATCTATTCTATCTACATTGTTGACAAAGTTAATGTATTAATGTGAAGTTGAAGGCTTTCATGGCCAGCATCCATAGGTTTTTGTGGGTTTTTCAGGCAGTGAGCCCATGTTCTAGAATAATGTATTCTTGATGTTTCACCTGCATCTGTAGCTGGCATCTTCAGAGAATTCTCTGAAGATGCCAGCCAAAGATGCAGGTGAAACATCAGGAATACATTCTTCTAGAACACGGCCTCACAGCCCAAAACCCTCACAAAAACCTAATGATGTATTAAATTATATTCCAAGTTAGTCTTCCCAGTGTGAAGGAAATATAATTTTAAAATAAAAAGGGGCCCAAAGTACTCAACAAAAGTCTTGCTTTCAATATGTACTTTTGCTGTGAGGCAATTAATTGTTCAAAATACCTCACCACACTTGTACAGGAATGCTGAAAGTCAAATCAATATATACTATAATCATTATAACTAAATATGAATGTCAACCCAAAACAAAATTTATATTCATCAGGCATATTCTACCATAAAAAAGATAATTTACTCTTCAATGGAGGTTTGCAAATGTAGGATTAGGAATATTTTATTTTCCAACCGAATTATCACATAGTAAGTTCTTAAAATACAGATTTAAGCTGCAGTACTAGATAGTAATATACACCCTGGCAAATATATATGCTATTATTGCCATAAATCATTCCAAACAATCTTCCATTTCATCTAGGATTCACCTGAGTGGTCAGCTACAGTGAAAACATTGCTAACTAGACATGTGCTTCTTTCCTGCCCATGGCTGGCTGGAATGGCAAGATTATTTTGCTGTTCATTCTTTCTGTCATTGGGCTACAGGCTGAATCAGCCCAACATATTTTGCTGTCTGACTTGAAGAACTAGGGGATGTCCCACCACTTTCTTTTGCAAAAACTGACAGGACTATGGAGTTGAATCTTTTATCACTCACTATGGGGTAATGTCTCCCACCATGCTTAAAGGCAATAGATTAGCTTCCAAGCAGCTATGGAGTTTGCACAGCACACAGATCTATCTGTGGTCTTAAAAGACCACTTCATTTTGCCACACAATTAAGCATTACACTGCACTACACTGTTATGGTACTGTTATTACACTTTTACTGCCTCCTGTAAAATTCTGGGATTTGCAGTTTGGGAAAGGGGATTTAGAATTCTCAGTCAGAGAGCTCTTGGCCCTCACTAAACTATAAACCCTAGAATGCCACAGGAGGTAGCCATAGCAGTAAAAGTATAATAATAGCACTATAACAGTGTAGTGTGATAGAGTCATAGGGGGGTTGCAGACTGCCAGAAATAGTGCAAATTGAATCCACTTTTAGGGTTAGGGTTAGTGCTAGGGAATCATGGGAATTGTTTTTTTTCTGAGACATTGAGCCTTCTCTGTCAGAGAGCTCTGGTGCCACAATAAAATACAGTTCCCATGATTCCCTAAACCTAAACCTAAACCTAAAAGTGGACTCAATTTGCACTATTTCTGGCAGTCTGCAACCCCCCATAGTCTGGCAGCCATAACTCCTCTGTCCTTGCTTTTAACTTGTGTGAAACAGAGGTTTGAATACCAGTATATATCAGTCCCAGATGTGAATAACAATGATTGGGTCAGGATACCCCTTCACATGGGGAAGCTCTATACCTGTATGTAAGTTATATGCACAGAGCCTCTTCTCATGCCTGCTGTGAACATTGGCAGTTGAGACAGAGCTACCCATTCTGGTACCACAACCTCCTTCCTACATACTGTGAATGGATGGATGAGTCAACTTCTGGATTTAAGTACTCTAAAATCTTACAGCCCAATCCTAAATATATTTACTCAGAAATAAATTTGACTGAGTTCAGTGAGTCTTATGTCCTGATTATATACACATCATGAATATAATCCTATTAATATTTTCTTATAAGTCTTTATGATTATATGTAAATATTCACAAGGTTGCATCCTGATGAAGTGGATATCCAATGATACCCAAAAACAAGAATGCACAAGCCTTAGTGCTGAGTGCACCTTTTAAAGTATTCTTCTAAATAGTTGATTCTGCTGCAGTCTATATTTTCTTTTCTTTTAATTGGAAACACTATTGAATTAATTGGATGTTGAAAAATATTCAATGAAGAATTAGGTGGCCTTAAGCCCATTGAAACCAATCTCATAAATCTGAGAAAAGTATTGCTTAATGAAATCAATGGGTTTAAGCATTGGGTTTAAGCCATAATTAGAATAAGTTTGTTTAATCAATACTTGGAAAAGAAAAGAGAAGTTATAAGGTAAAATCCTCAAAAGAAAGTCTTGGAAGTTTACTAGACTGTTTGTAAAAAAAAAAAGCCTTCCCAGCACCCATTCAGTATTGCAGAACTGGAATGCGAAAATTCCAAAATAAATGTTGAATTCAATAAATTAAGTACTCAAAAGCTGTTACAATTTTCATCTGTTTGGAGCAGAATAACTCCAAATCTCCAAACTCAGAAGACAGATGCAATGCAATTTACTTCTAGATAAGTGTATAAGAAATATAGCCTCAGTCTCAAAGCACTCTGCCAAGAAGAGGGCAAATCAATTGTAGCACATTCTGAGGGCAATTGTAAACTTTCAGGTAAAATTTGAACTTGATCAGATTTAGTGTGCTGGAGAGTAGAAGTTCAACTATGAGCAGAAAACTATTTCAAATGGGGGGAGGGGGGAAATCAATGAAATAAACCAAACCATTTGGGATTTTCCTTAACTCTGTTGGACTATTATTTTGAATGACTCTAAACTGAAGAGTCTTCTTATATAAGAGACTAATTTATTTGGACACTTTAATTAATATTACCATCATTAAGTAAATCTATGTGATTTTTACCTCTTTAATATTTTTCCAGGCAGATGAAATAACATTTTCCATCAAGCATATATAACTTGATAATGATTCTATAAAATGTGTGCAATAATTTGTATAAATTTGTATAGACGATTCCATTTCTCATTATAATGTTGAGACTTATGTCAAATGCTCCTTCTTAATAAACATAAATTTCTTGGCCACTTTGTATATTTTCAAATTATACACATGCCAAACAGTTATTGTTATATTCAAATTATGCCATCAAGTTCAATTCACATTTTAAAAAAGGGAATGTCAAGAAATAAAGGACAACAAAGTAAAAATGATGAATTCATGTGGAAAAATAAAGCTGGAGTTGGGGAGAGCATGCATGAAGATGAAAGATGAAACAGATGCAATACACAGCAAAGATCAAAGAGCTCCATCAATTCATTCTGAGAGTCAAAATCCAGCTGAGCATTGGAGCCCTGCACACATAATAAGGAAGGTTGACTAAAACATAAGGATTAAACAGATGAGCTATCTCCTGTGGATTTACGGCAGGGGGACCCTGCTGAGCCACTTGTAAAGACACTTTGGAATGGTACACCTGCTATTCTACAGTCAAACCCACAGGAAGTCAGCCAGGAAGGGAAAATAGTCACTTATGTACTAAAGAGCAGCTTTCAGGGAAAGTGGAAATGTCCTGAATGCATGCATTTTTCTTTGAAATGAAATGGTAAATTTGAAAAGACTATTGCTTAATGATGTCATATTTCCCTTCTTAGACCTGGTATAACAAATGCTTCTGTGATGAAAAGAAATAGCAAAAACATTTTCTTTTGGAATTTACTTCATATACAAGAAAATCATCATCATATATATATCACTAATAGTATCTTCTGGGTAACTCTAAGTATCTCATCCATTGTCGCTATGCACCAATAAAGGAGTAGGCATTCAGAATAAATACAATACAATATTGAAGAATTTTAACAACTTTTCTTATGGATGAGGTGAAAAGAGGCTTGTGCATTTTTCAATACATTTTTGCATTTCAGGACATGTTTTGTGAAACAAAAATCTTTTGTGCCCAAAAATATCACAAAGAATATCACAAAGATTCCCCATCTCCCAGAAGATATGTCTTTTTTTGCAGAGAACACTGTTTCCTGCACAAAAATATCACATACATTATTCACTTGGTCTCTAACAATGTTTTTTCCACAAACAAATTTTTCACAAACAGTTCATACATTTTTTAATTGTATGTCTCAATATCCCAATGCATTTTCTCTGGTCTGTCTAAACAAGACACCTTTCTTTTGATGATTAGTTTGTATTCTTTGAATCCCTACTGTAGAATGAAGTGTGTATATAAGAATGAAGTGTGCATATATGTATTGACTGTCACCATGCTACCAGCTTTAACCAGCATTTTCTCTCTACCTCCCTTTTGCAGCTGGCTAAGCAAATGTGCCACCAGCTTGAAATCCTAAAGAGAATGGATCTGGCCTAGTCTCCAGTTTCTGAAAGCTA
Organism: Phrynosoma platyrhinos; assembly: GCA_020142125.1. Lineage (NCBI taxonomy): Eukaryota > Metazoa > Chordata > Lepidosauria > Squamata > Phrynosomatidae > Phrynosoma > Phrynosoma platyrhinos. The sequence continues at coordinate 175,621,889 of CM034708.1, read as the reverse complement.
TGCTAAAAGATCACAGAGCCAATGAAAAACTAGGTATATATGTATGTGTGTGTTACAATTATATCTTTTATTTTTCTCATCATTGACCCAATAATAAAAATGGGAAGGCAACAGCTGGATTGGAAGAGAGAAAATAATATTCATTAAGAGAAGATGGTTAATGAGTCCAATACATTTTCACTATTTACCCTATTTCAGGGACAATTGGGTAGTCTACAAATCTTTGGTCTCAGACTTGAGGCTTTGAGTTCAAAGACCTTGGCCTCCAAGTCTGCTACTTAAATTGCTGGGCTCAAGGAATGTACCTGTATCCATAAGAAGGTTTCCTCCCCTCCCTTCTCTTAACTTGAGTTCCCACGTGATTCCAGCCTAGGCAGTGACCAAACTCTGCAAGCTGCAGTGGTATCACTGGGAGGAGGGACCCTCACCCCACTCACACCATCTCTTCAGTGTTTTAAAGGAATGCAGGCAAATGCCACAACACATTTATGCCAAAAGGCAGATGTGTGAGGAGCAGTGGTGTCACCATTCTTAGGGTGTTGCCTGGTGTGGCTTGCACTCCCCATGCCCCTTAGCAATGGCACTGACTCTAGGGTTCAATTCATAGATCCTTCACCTCCATTATTCAAGTGAATGTAGAGTAAAACAAAGATTAGGGGAAAACTTTATCCAAGCCTCTCTTTATCTAACCTGTGCTACAAAAGCTAACTACACTAAGCATAGATTAAATAGCTGAGCACAAGGGTCTAAGACCATAGATCAAGGGTAGGCAACCTTTCCCCTTTAAGGGCCAAGGGACTTCAGCTCCCAGAAGCCTCAGCCATGTTGACCAATAGTCCCAAGTTGGCCAATAGCTCCTGGGATTCTGGGAGCTGAAGTCCCTTGGCCCTTAAAGGGGAAGGGTTGCCTACCCCTGCCATAGATCCTCCACATACAATCATATTTAACAACAACAGTCCTAGATGACTATGGAGTGGAGGAAGTGTCATTAAGTACAACATCCTACAACGGTATGCAATGAATACCTTTTTTCTTTCTCATCAGGAAAGGGTTGTCTTTCAACACATTGTATAATGCATTTTAGAACAATTTTTTCCCATCTTGGGATATTTTGCAAAATAATAATAATAATGAAAATCATGTGTACATGGTATTTTGTGCACAAATATAGTTTTTGCAAAAACATTGCTTTTTGGAGAAAACTACAAATATTTACTGAGGCATGGCAATATATGTGCCTTATACAGAGGTCTACAATCACCTAATTATGCTTTACACAGCACAATTGTGGGTTTAAAGGAAGGAAAGAGGTGTAACGATAATAGGGCTTAGGACAGGGGTCGGCAACGTTAACCTACCTGGGGCCGGTCGCTGGTCCCCAG
>CM034708.1:175604887-175620407 GCA_020142125.1 Phrynosoma platyrhinos | reverse complement strand
ATCCCTGGGAGCAGGGATGGACCCGAGTGGCAGATTTGGTGGCAAAATCACTGCGATGATATCAGGATGCCCTCAAATTAAATTTTAAGCCAGGAGAGGTAAGCCAGTTTAAAAAGCTCCTTACTGAGGCCTGAAACAGACAGGCCAAATAAACTGGTTTCTGGCCATGTTCAGGCTATAGCATTTAGATGACACACATCCTGAATCTGACCAGAAACTACACCAAGGCCGTTCTTTTACAAAGAACCAGGCCAAAAAGGAGTGGTAAAAGACTGCTCCTTTCATTCGCCTGGTTCAAAACTGCAGTTGCTGCTGCCCAGGTGCAAATTCAGTTGGAGCAGCTGTGGCCTACTTTATTGGGCCCATCTGTTTCAGACCTGAAGTTCATCATTAGCACAGAAGTCCCATTGATTTTAATGGGTATATTCAAAATATGACCAACGTTATATCCAATCCTATATTTTTGCCATCAACCATAGTACAGTCAATTAAAAATAATTAGACATAAATATTGTACTAATCAAAGATTTTTAACACATCAACAAAACCTGCAAGACTGGGATCATTTATGTTCTCTTGCCTAAGCAAAATTGGAGCCACATTCTATGGTATCCCCTTAAAAATGTAACCCTTCCAGGTAAGTAATTAAGCAGAAACTAAAATTTTAAAAGATATAAGAAAGGCAAAATTATTCCATATGATAGCGTAATAACAATATTGTTCCATTTTACATTAGGAAAATATCAGAGTGCATCAGATTTTCAGTGTACAATTTTAGAATGACCTTCTGTCAAAGAAAAAAAAGTGAAAGCATCTGGCTTACATGTTTCATTTATTGTCCAGTTATATTACAAGGCATTAAGCTATTAAGACATGCAAACTCCCCATCTGAGAACCCATGTCCATTTGCTAGCCCAACAAAACTTTATTTCCTATTATTTTCATGCCATATAAAAACTAGCTCTAGAGGATTTTCAATCTCTGTGCAATGCAGAGGGCTGTAGGGAATGGAGGTGAGAGAAGAATCATCCCTGTACCAGGTCCTCTGATGTAAACCATTATGTGCTGTCAACGGAATGACTACTTTGATGTTAGCCAATAAAAATATACCAATGTGGAATGTCAGAGAGAATTCTATAGTTGCTATTATATATAATCTTCATATAACGTTTTAGTGCACTTGCCTTCACAACAAAATGATTGTCCCCATTTTACAGAAAGTGAAATGAAGTCAATAGAAAATGTCTTGTTCAAGCAACACAATGGATCATGAAGGACCAATGTCAGCTTCATTCAAACATTTAGTGCTTGGTAACATTCTTTATTTGATGTAGATCATGATAGCATTTTGATGTGCTAGACTATATGCAATTCAGGAATAGGCAGAATTTGCAGTGGAACAGGGTGGGGCACACTCTCACAATGAAGGAACTAAGGTGCCTCTGAGCACAAGCTCATCCCAGATTATTTTTTACACCACCAGAACTGAAGGCATATTTCTATCCTGCAAAATGCCATCTTGGTTTTCAAGTTAATCGTTTTTCTATCTGAACTAAATGTAATGAGGAGGGAGGGATTGTGTTTGGTAGAAATTGGGGTTCAGAAAACCAGCAATTCACCTGATGAATCCATATCTTACCTTCAATGTAAATGACAAAACTGGAAAAGTTGGGTAATTAGCAAACTAAAATTTGTTAATCTAACTTAGTTTAAGTGCACTTTCCCTTCTTAGATACTTATTGGCTGGCATTGAATTGCACATATTTACATACGTGCATACATAGATACATTTTCCCACTGATACATGCAAAGCAAAGCAAAGCAGCTTCATTTATATACCACTTCATATCATGATGTCAGGTGTAGGATTCAACCATGAAAATGACATGTGATTTGAATATCTGAAACTGGCCTTAGCCCACAAAATATCCACTAATTTTTTGTTGTTAACTGCCTTCGCATCAGCCTTGACCCATGGTGACCCTATGGATGAGACATCTCCAGGCCTGTCTTCTACTGTTCTGCCCAGCTCCTGAAAATTCATATTCGTGGTCTCTTTAATAAAGTCCATCCATCTAGCATTGGGCCTTCCTCTCTTTCTACTTCCCTCCACCTTTCCTAACATTATTGTCTTTTTCCTACAATTAATGCCTTCTTATGATGTGTCCAAAGTATGATAGTCTAAGACAAGTCTTGTCATCTTGGCTTCTAGTGATATCTCTGGCTTGATCTGCTCTAGGACCCATTTGTTTGTACTTTTGTCCATGCGATCCTCAGCACTCTTCTCCAGCACCAAATCTCAAATGAGTTGATTTTCCTTCTATATTCTTCCTTGACTGTCCAGCTCTCACAACCATACATGGTAATAGAGAATACAATGGCTTGTATGATTCTGACTTTTGTGCTGAGTTGTGTCTTTGCATTTTGGATCTTTTCTAGTTCATTCATAGCCACCCTCACCATTCTTAATCTTCTTCTGATTTCCTGGCTGCAGTCCCCATTCCAATCAATGTTCAATCCCAGATATGAGAACTCTTTTACTATTTCTATTTCCTCATTGTCTAGTATGAATGTGTGTAAGTTCTCTGTGGTCATTGTTTTTGTTTACTTGATGTTCAACAATAAGCCTGCCTTTGCACTTTCTTCTTTGATCTTCCTTAGTAGTTGTTCCAGGTCTGTGAGGTTCTCTGCTAGTATTATGGTGTCCTCAGCAATATCTCAGATTGCTGATATTTTTTCCTCCTATTTTCACTCCTCCCTCTTCCATGTGCAAGACTGCTTTTCTTACAACATGTTCTGCATATAAGTTGAATAGGTAGAGTGATCGCATGCAGCCTTATCTGACTCCTTTGCCAATGGGGACCCATTTTGTTTCTCCATTTTCTGTCCTGAGTACAGATTCCTCATCAGACTATCAGTTGTGTTAGCACTCCCATGTCTTTAAGGGCATTCCATAGCCTCTCATGATCTATGCAGTCAAAGGCTTTGCTGTTGTCTATAAAGCACATGCTGATTTTCTTTTGGAACTCCCTGCTATGCTCCATCAGCCATTGAATATTTGCAATATGATCCCTGTCACCTCTTCCTTTCCTGAACCCTGCTTGGATCTCTGGGATTTCTCTCTCCATGTATGGTTGGAGCCTATGTTGCAGAATTTTGAGCATGATTTTGCTTGCATGGGAGATTAGTACTATGGTTCTATAATTGCTGCAGTCTCTTGTGTCTCCTTCATTTGTGGATGGAGATGTATATTGATCGCTTCCACTCTGCTGGCCATCGTTTTATTTTCCATATCTGTTCACATATGTTGGTTAGCACTAGAGTGGACTCTGTCAATGTGGATTGCAACAGTTCTGTTGGAATATCATCTGTTCCTGGAGTCTTGGTTTTTTTTACCATTTCCTTTATTACAGCTTCCACTTCAGTTTTTAGAATTTGGAGTTCATCTTCATATGGCTCTCATTCCATATGTCATTCATGTTGCCATCTCTTTATATAACTCTTATGTGTACTGAATCCATCATCTTTTTATTCCTTCCTGGTCTTGAATTATGTTATTTTTATTGTCATAGAGTGTTCCAGTCCTTGGTTTGAACTTTCCCTTGATTTCTCAAATCTTGTGGAATAGGTCTTTCATTCTTCCCTTTTTGTTGTTGACTTCTATTTCTCTACATTTGTCATTGCAGTAATTTTCCTTATATTTGCACACTAGCTGTTGTACTGATTCTTAGTTTATTCCTATCTCCTTTTTGTTTTGTTTCTCTTCTTTCCTTTATTGCTTGTAGCATTTTATCTTTCATCCATGGTTTCATCACTTTCCTTTTGTCTGTTTGAAGTGTCTTTATGCATTCTTCCTTTATTATATCCCTGGCTTCAGACCAAAGCTCTTTCGTTTCATCTATTATTTTTAGTACTGCAAATCTATTTCTTATATTGTCAATGAATTCTTATTGAGATGATTCAGTCTCATTTTGCATTGTATATTCTGACTACTTTTGCAACATCTTTTCTTAATATGAAAGCCACCCCATTTCTCCTTGTCTTTTCATTCCCTGAGTAGAACACTATGTGGTTCGGTGATTCAAAGTGGCCCATTCCTGTCCATTTTAACTCACTCACCCCCGGTATCGCTATGTTCATGTGTTGCATTTCCATTTTCACTATGTCTAGCTTTCCTTGGATCATGCTTCTCACATTCCGTGTTCCTGTTTTATGTGTGGTACTGCTTCTGATAGGGTTTGTCTTTCTGAGAGTGTTTAGTGCTTGCTTCATCATTTTTGATTGCCCTTAGCTGCTCTTGCAAGTGTGTTTTTCTTTAGTTTCTATATCTCTCTCTGTTAGTGCTCTGGTCCTGCCTGTATGATGCTTTCAGTGTCTCCTCAAAGGATTTTCTAGGTGGGGAGGGGCTACACTAGGAGGATCATCTACACCTCCCTGTGTGCAATGCTAACAAGTGTTAGCTATGATGTTACTGCTATTCTTCTCTTTAGTAACATCCACCACTACTGCTGCTGCCCAGTAGTCATTTTCCTATGTCATTCTCCCCCCATTATTGTTGAATTGATCATTTCCCTACTGTTCTCCTCCCTCCTCTCTCCTTTTCCCTTCCCCCCTCATGTCCTTCTTTATTTTAGTCTCTCACCTGTCTTCTGGCCCTTGTTTGATTTTCCTTGTCAGTTCTCTCTGTTTTCTCCTCTCCTCCCTCTGGAAGGCAGGAGGGCTGAGATGGGCTCATGTGGCTGGCTTTTCCCTTCCTCTTCCTCTCAGCTGTTACTCCTCTCCTCTCTCTGGAAGGTGGGGGGGCTGAGATGGTCTGTGCCATAGCTGAGATTCATGTGGCTGGGAGGGATTAGATAGAGTCTTTTCCCACCTCTCCTTGCTGCTTCCTGAGGCTCCTTCAAGATGGGGGAGGGGATTAGATGGAGCCCCATTAAATACATAAGCTAAATTAATCTAATACTTATTGGAAGTGAAGAAATGTATGCTATCATGTTTAGAAAAACAACTATGTGTCTATAAGGAGCAATAGAAAATATCAACTCAAGTTCCCTGGTGTGATCCCTCTTGCCTTGTATGATCTGTTGCTTCCTGGAGTGTAGTCTGATTTCACTTTTGCCTTCTTCTCTCTCCTCTGCATATTTTGTCTGTTTCATGTAGCTTTCTCATTACTTATGATCTTCAATACAGATCCCAAACAACCAGCTTCCACATAAAGCCAACAGTATCCCCAGTGTAGTCATATTCAAAGAAATAGCTGTGTTGGTTTGTATTGCAATACAAAGAGCTCCTGTAGCACCTTTGGCACTAGCTGCAATAAAGAAGCTGGTACTTTGTAGCATAAATATTCACAAACTCAATCTACTTCATCAGATGCTTGGAATTAGGTAACTTAGGCTTTAGTCATAGACCTGCATAAATATAAGACCTCTTTAATTACATGGAATTTACATCTGCGTAATTATATGTAGCATTATATAGGAATGAGTTCTATGTATGAATATTTTCTCCTTTATCTTTCATTTTTTCTTGGTTCAACATGGCAACCATTGCTTGCTTGATAAAGAGAGAGAGTGTTGTATGCAATCACATCTTTTATTCTTGTTTAGCTGACAGAACAATCTCTTTATGGATCGGTATACAGCTGATATATCTGATTTCCAGGTTATCTACTGCTAACAGATACAAGTGCTTTGATTGTTTACCATGAGGTGGTAATTGGTATCACTAAATAAGTACAAAGAGACTGATTTGAGAGCCCTCCACCTATTACTAGAGTCAGGTGCTTGATCATTCAGTCACTAGACAGCCAAAATTCCAATGCAGCATACAAAACATAAATAAATGAAGCAGTGTTTGAACACAACAATTTTTAGCATGCAATCACAAACATTAATTAGCTGTAATTATAGCCATAGAAACTTGATTTATATTTACAAAACAGAATTGAAAGTAAATAGTTGGCAGTTTCTAAACAGTCAAGCTATCATAAATATACTTGCAAATCATTCATGCCAAACTTATTAGGCAGACTGATACGGAAAACATGGTCTCCACAGTTTCACTATAAAGCCCCAAAATGCCTGTTTAACATTAAAGGCAATAAAATGGACTTTCAAACAGAGCATGGCTTTTCACTGGTAAGTTATCAGGCAAAAGAAGATCTAAAAATTTAGAAGAATATTTGACACCAGTATTAGCACACTTTTAAAAAAAAATGAAGGATGCAGTTTAATAATTTCATTATAAAAGCCCTATGGAGCTGGATAGGACTATCTAAGGCTAAAACTATTAGACATGAATTGGAACAATTTAACTTATTCAGCTTCCTATAAAGGAGTGTCTGGGCATTGCTAAAGATTTCAAGAATAAAAGCCACAGGCATGAGAAACGAGGCTGCCCAACTTACCATGCCAGCCTGGTTGCTGTGGGGAGAGACATCATGCTGGGCTAGTCATCCTCACCCTGGCACTTCCCCAGCAGGCTTTGGGATGGCTGTGGGGCCCCCAAATTGGCTGTCTGAGCCAGGAAGGGCAGTGCTTCCAGCCCAGGGCCAGGACTTCAATTCCCAGCATGCACCAGTGCAGAGGTATTGCCCCATTGGCTGGTGCAAGGGCAAAAAGGCAGCAGGATTGGAAAGGGAGGCTGGAAGGGGTGGGATTGTGATTGATGGTTGGGCCTGTTTAAGACCACATGAAACCAGTGGCTGGTGCCATTGTAACTCTGCTCTCCCCACCCTCCTTCCCTCTATTCAGGGATAGGGATGTGTTATCACAACTTTTCCAGGGGCAATAACATTGGTCTCGGATCTGATGGGGCATGGTTTCCTGCGCTGCAGAGCACTGGATCAGGAGTCCATCAGAGACCCGGGGGTGCTGTGAACATTGCAGTGTTGCCATTGCAGGGGCAATACTAGATCAGTATCCACTGATGACAAGGGGTAGAGATGCAAACATGTGCTCAACTGGTTTCCTGAGAAGTGAACATACTATCAGCCAGTTACCCCTTTTGTCACCCCAAAGTTTGGCCATGACCAGGCAGCTTGGTTCATCAATCAACAGGGGGTTGGTTGATCGATGCCAGAATCAGACCTCATGCATTGCAGGCCAACCCTACCTGTTAGCTGTATTCAATAAAGTTGTGGCCTTTCCCCTTCCATTTAGTGCATTGTGGTTATTTCTTGTGATGCCTCCCTTTCCACAGCAATCCTTCTCCTGCCCACAGTCCCTCTCCCCAGTTATTATGTCTCCTGACAGAAGAAAACTTATTTAAAGGACAGTTTGAAGGAAAGAAGCATTTAACTCCCTGCTCCTTTCTGTGCTCCCCTGATACTCTCTTCACATTTGGGATGGGTGCTATTATATTTAGTCAGCTGTTGGCCCTGACTAAGAAGACATACATGTGGTTGGGCTGTAAACTTTATGTGAAAACATAAAGTTCTGCTATGTAGCAGCAAGAAGACTCAAGGTTGGTTCAGGTGTTCAGTATCATTGAAAGGGGATGCCTCCTTCCCTTTCCTGAACACTTGGAATTTTTTGTTACAGCTACCAAAGTGCCAAACAATCCTGCTATACCGTTCAAAAGCACTGATGGGTTTGGGGTGGGGGAGGAAATGGGGATTTTGTTGAAAGATATATCAATAACACAGTCTCTTATCCCATGCGTAATTTGAAGGCAAGGCTCTGACCAAATTGTAGTAAGTAGGTTTATGTATAAGGAGGACAGCAGCTCACACAGCAGCTGCTGGGCTGCTACCTCATGTTTCTGACATTTTCCTCTATAATTGGTATACAAATATATGCACAAGAAGTTACTTGCCTCTTCATAACTGTAGTCCTTCCAGACAATCTATGTGTCCAGTCAAGATTTCTGTTCTAAAAGTGAAAAAAGTGAAAAAATATTAAAAATATTTTCTCTCCCCCCCGCAACTTCTCAAAGAACTTCTGTTTCAATATTGTATAAAACACAAGTTGACTATAAATTATATGGCCTCCTTGTTGTGACCTCAGAGGGAGAGACTTGCACCAGCAGTGGTATCGCTGGGCAGCAAGCAGATCACATGTGTAGACAGCCACCTGGCTTCATTTCAGAGTGTTCCAGATTTTCCTGGAAAAGGTATCTTATTTTAAACTGGTTTAAAGCAGAGATGGCCTGGATTTGATGTGGAACTGCCCTCATGTCATGAAGACAGTCTGCAGTCAAATCAGGGTCCTGTCCCTGTGTTGTGAAGACAGATAGCAGAAAGTGCAGGGGGAGGAACCAGTTTAAATGGCCCATGTAGACATGCCCTAAGTCATACTCATAATAAACACATTAAATATGAAAAGAGTACTATAAATATGACAACATTTGAAGCACTGAAGTAAATAATGAAGTAAATGAAATAAATAAATATATTTGGATCCAACCTCCTGTGTTTATATATTAATTGTATCTCTTTTTAAGTGTAACATATTTGGGTTTCTTCACAGATCACTAATTTTATGCAACTTTCAACTAAACTATCACAAAGCAAATTTGCATTTAAGCCTTAAAAGCTGCTTAACGAGCCATGGGTACAGTGGTTAAACACTGGTACTGCAGCCACAACATTGTGAGTTCGATTCCAGGGTTCTAGGTTGACTCAGCTTTCCATCCTTTTGTAGGTCAATAAAATGAGCACCCAGCTTGTTATGGGAAACTGGATTACAGATTGTAAACTGCTTAGAGAGTGCTGAGTTCACTATGAAGTGGCATAGAAATGTAACTGCTGAATGTGATTGCTTATTAAATTTTGGATCCACTGAGTTTTGATTCATTTATAATATTGATTAATTATCACCATGATCTCAGATTTTATCCTTACAGCACAAAAAATGCAAAAATGAAATACAGTATACCAAATGTAACCAATGCTAGAGTATTTAGTTTGTTTTATTTGTACACACTCTTCCTCTATTTTAAAATCGCTATACAAAGAAGCCAATGCGTCCCACCATTCTACTGTTTATTTAGCTGCATCTATGTACTCTGAGTATATAGCTCTATGTTCTTCTCCCCACTAATGATGCCATAGTCTTTTAAATGTACTTTTGCAGCTAACTCTAAATAGGAACACTAAAATCACTGGATATTTTGTTTGTTTGTTTTTGAAAGGAAATGGTGTCTTGACATGTCCTTATAAAAATACTGGAGTGAGACACCCCAGGAAAAGAATTTCAACTGCTGCAAGATTTTTTCTTCTTCAGTTAAAAAAATAAAAACAAAAAACCTAAAAAAAAAAACCCTCACAAATAAACATAAAAATCCCTGTACATCTTGCCCTGTACATCTTGCTTTTTTGGTGGGGTTACTTTTTTGCAATCATCATCATCATCATCATCATCATCATCATCATAGAAAAATGTACAAAACCCCATAATCTCACCCAACAGGGAGAAAACCTTTGAAATGCATTTAATCATAGAGTTGGGAGGGACCACATGGGCCATCTAGTTACAGGTAGTTACAGCTAGTTACAGGTCCAACCCCCTTGCCATGCAGGAATACCTGTTCCTGCCTAAACACGTCTAAACACTCCTTGAAAATTTAATATGTGAAGCAGCCAACCTAAATTGAGGTGGCACCAAGGATTTCTAGTAACATTCCATCAGTAACATTCAAATGACAGTGAAGGATGGCAGTATTCCCTCCTCCAGTTCCCACTTCCCCCTCAGCCACCAAGGTCACCCCACAAAAAGAAAGAAAAATCTGGAATAGTTGGGAAAAGCTGTTGGAGAAAAATGGACTAGGGGAAAAAAGTGGTCTTGCCTGCACTGGGAAGCCTTGCTGGATCCTAAGTCCTTCCAAAAAGAGAAGGGTCTCTTTTGTTTGCAGAATATCTAACTCAGTGTGTCTGTTATAACTGAAATGATGATAATTGTTATTGAACTGAAATGGGCTGAAAAAGCAGCAGAATCTATTTGAAAAATAGGCAAAAACCACTTGTGCAAGGAAAGAGAAATCATGCCCTCAGAATGTCTCCAGACTTCTGCTGTAAAATACAAGCACTTTATCATTTAAAGACAGCATGAGCCTTCAGACCTGATGGAAGGGTGGGTTGAGGCAGAGGGGAAAAGTAAGTAGACATTGTGTAGAGATGAGTTAAAAACAAAAACAAAATACAAATACAAAGACTTGGGGTCCATGCAGATTTTAATGCATGTTTGGGATTCTGGAAAAGTAACATTTGGTGTGCCCTGTTAAAGTAACAGGAATTCTTAAGAGCCAACAGCTAAACTCCTACAGATCTTTCATGGTGCACGAATATTATACATAGTGTTATATACTGCTTTCATATAGTGTTTGATATAACAGAAATCTCTAAGAGATTTATAAGTAAAGTAAAGGTAAAGGTATTCCCTGTTGACAAGGTCATCAAGTTGTGTCTGACCGTAGGGGGCAGTGCTTATCTCCGTTACTAAGCCAAAGAGCCAGCGTTGTCACAGACTACTCTGTAATCCTGTGGCCAGCATGATTGCACAGAACACTGTTTACTTTCTCACCAAAGTGGTACCTATTTATCTACTTGCATTTACATGCTTTCAAACTGCTAGGTTGGCAGGAGCTGGGACTAGTGACAGGAGCTCACCCCATCATGCAGCACTGATATAAAGAGGTTTATATCAACATTAAATTTACAATTTGTTCAATTTACATTAACAATTCCTAATACAATTTATATAAAATAATTTTAAACATCTTCAAAACAGAATAAATAATTTAAAATACTACAATGAAGACAATGAAAAGCAAGCAGCAGACAGGTTTGGACACAACACTTACCATTTTGAAAGCAAGTCTAGCCTCACTTCATGTTCTCTCACACACATGACTCATTCACCAGCACAACAAAACAAAAAATCAGATTGACTGCAGCTTTCTGTGTCAAATTGCTAAACAAAACAGGTCAATCTGAACTATGATTATTGTATACTCTGCTTGAGGTCACTAGCCATAGGTAAGATTATTGATATGTTAAATGGTATACAAATGGCTTACATACATTTGTATACATGTTGCTATCTTGATCAGAAGACAAAATCCTAAGTGAAGACTGATAATTTTGAGGCACAAAATTCTTTGTGCAAACTTTCAAAATCACTTTTTGTTTCATCAGGCAAAGATGTGGTTTGTTGTTTGTTTTTTAAAAAAAAAACATGCAAAGGAAATGGTGAAATAAAATAACGATGTTAGAATCACTGAGGGCCGGAGCAGATGAGCACAAAAGAGAGACCTAAGTCTACTCCAGCTGCAAGCAGGTCAGGACTGCACCTATCACAAGTCCTACTCCCAAAGCAGGCCACATCCATAGAACCCAACCTGTGCTACCAGGAGTTGGATTATCCTGGTTCCTTTTTGCTCCAGTACAAAGGACTGAAGCATGGCTTTGGCATGGCTTTGGACTGCTTTGGAGGCAAGTGTTGTTTGAACACTACGCCTCCAAAGTGACTGGAAGCTGCTTCAATTGGTTTTTCTGTTCTGGCCCATAGTTTGCATGTTATAAAGTGTAGTTCTCCATTGACAATATATGACATTGACAATAACTCCCCATGAAAATTCAAACATGTCCATCTCCAGTGAGAAGTTTGAAGACCCTTTTGTAGGGAGAGAGAATGTTGGTTAATGTAAAATGGAAGTTGCAACTTCTAGTCTCTTTGTGGCCTTGCCAGTAGACAAAGGAGGACAGGGGACTATGTGAATCTAGGGAAAGTTGTTCTTATCTGTTAAACCATGGGTTAGTGTTAACAATCAAATGTAGCTTGCTTTTTGCTGGAGAGCAGCAGATCAAACAGTAGTAAATATTTAACCATACTACTGAGAGTAACAGAGTGAGGCTTATCCTTCACTTTTCTTCAATTTGTGTGTGTAAGTATGTAATATTTGTGTATAAGTGTGCATAAGATATCCACAGTCCATTCCATTCTCTGACTTAAATACACTATTGCCAGCACACTGAAGCAGTTACTTTAAAACATAGCACTTTTAAAATGAAGATGAAAGAATGCCACATTTAAGTTCAAATGAAAAACATTTAGTTGTTTTCACAAGTTTTACATTACTAGCAATTTTAAGTATGTTTAAATTTACTTCACATATATAGTAGCAACTATATATGTAGTGTAATTTTCTTTATCTCTAGAATGTTTCAGTTTTATCATCAACCCATGAATTCATTAATTTCTTTATTAATCTAAATGATTTTCTTCAATTTTTATATGCCCTAGGGCTGTCTCACTGAGATCAACTCCCTCTGTGTTCCATAAAATTGTAATCAATCTCTATTATAGTCATGAAAATGGTATTTGTCACTTTGCTGAGAAAAAAAATCAATATGTCTTCTAGGGCAGAACAGGCATTTAATACATTGAATTGATGCCTGTTAGAGAAATTTAGCTTGCCAGCAGCTTGAGACAAGCTAATAGAAATCCAGAAAATTTGTTGATGGCTGGCAGATGAATATACAGACAGGCCTTAAAAATTAATATTGGGACTTTAGAATGGGCTGTCATTTCATATGTTGAAGAGAAAATGGATTTAGACCAGCAAATCCCAGTGGATATCCTTTCCTTTTGAAAAGATAAACTTCCCCAAATCCATCCACAAAAATTATATATGCTCATATTATCCACTGAGTTGGCCTCTGTTTTAGAAAGAGAATGATCCATCTCTATATTAGTTTATTGCTTTTTGCTTAATCTCTGATATTGTTAAAATGAAGAGCTTTTAACGGGCCAAAAAGAAAATTTCAGAGGGGGAAATATGTGTGCTGTAAATGCTGGTGTGACAGCAACATATATTCTTATTTAATTTACCAAAGATCTTGTGCTATTTTAAATATCATGGGGGATTGCTAGTATGCTGCAGATACTAGGTTTCCCACAATATTCTTGTAGTCAGTCTACTAGTACAAAAGATACAGAAGTGAATGTGAGAGCTTTATTTTCACCAGATATACATGGACGATGCTCCTGGTACATTGTGCCCATTTGCAATCTTATATTTGATAAAGAAATACCAATGGCAGAAACAAAACTTTCTTCCTACATTTGAAAAGTTCCATATGCTAATCACCCATATACACCCATTCACACTAAAAAATGAAATTAAACAAAAAAAAAACCCTCACATAATCGGCCACATCCCTGATGCAAACTGTAAATTCTGGTGTACAAAACAAGTGTTCCATGTGTTATTGTAGCAAGTGTCAAGCTGCCTGAAAGAATTACAGAAGTTATAGTTGCATTGCATTGTCAACATGCAGAGCTACTCTCTGCATGAGTGGAAACATTTGTAATTCAAACAAGAATCACCAAGAATTATTACAGATAAGTGCTGCGGCAGGTACTTAGAAATATCAGCAATTTTCCTCAATGTTGTCAGGTCTCACATGCATGTGAATGGTGAGGAAAGGGGTACTTCTGTGATTCATGAGATTCACATAGCTGTGCTTACTTATCTTTTCTTCTACTACTACCTCTACAGCTGTGTGTATATTAGGAATAAATACTGCTAACAAAATTGACATTTTGAAGACATGCATATATCACTGCTTCTTTTTAGAAGCACAAGACACACTTCTCACCTTGGCTGCCCTATTCAGTTGTGTAGATAAGAAGCATAATAGAGGCATTAAGTATTAATATTTCTACAATCAGTATGCTAAACCCTAAGGGAAATATTCCTATTGATTTTCCTTTAGCTTTCATAAGATAATTTGCAAACTCCCCATAAGCGTATTTCACCTGTTTGAGAGCACAAATTCCACAGAGAAAAAGGAAAAAGAAATGTATTCTTTTAACTGAGCTACCACGCAAGAGTTTACTGACATAAATTTGAAATGGAAGTGAGCATTCCATGAAGCTTATCTGTGAAGAAAATAAGATGTGGTTTTGCTAGCTGCCTTAAGGTTTCAAAGATCACATCCTACATCATGTGGCCCCTCCTTTGGAACACTGGGTTGTGAAATTATTGCTTAGGTTTCAAGATCTGGCAATAAATTCTGTTATTTTAATTTGGAAGCCATTGCCATTTTATTTTCATACAGTGCCACACTTTAGCATTATAGGAAATTAAAATAGTTGTCCCAATGGGTGTCATTCAGTGTCTATCAGCAATATAATGGGAAATGTAAATGGTGGTGTCACCCAATTCAGTTGCCCACTGTTCACTGTAGTGACTGCTGCTACAGTCAGCCACTGCCCACACAAATGCTTGTGCAGATGGCACACAGCAAGAGCATATCAAAAGACCTTTTGATAAGTCTTTTACATCTGGTGCTAGACTATGCACTCAAGTGATGCTATATCAGAGCCTAAAATGACACTTTTAATAAGTAATTCATCATTTAACTTCGTTCAAAGCCCCCCCCAGTCATTGAGAACCCCTCTGACTTTCAATCTGTGAGACCACTGATACAAGAACTGTTGTTCAAAATTAGTTTGATAGACACTGATTAATTTTTGATACAAAGGGATGTTGCATTTATTGAACCCCACTTTGAGCCTCAGAAGGGGAGAAATGTAAAATGTAATTCAAATAAATAAATAAATAAATAGTTCATCCCTTCCTCCTCATCTCCTCCTTGGTTTAAAATATTTCCATCATCACTGTAATTAACACTCTTTGCAACAGGGATTTCTAATTGGCAGTCAATGGGGCAGCTGCCGCTCCAAAGCAAGGTTATCTGGCTCCAAGGAACCCTGCCAAATTTTAATCAATGTATCATTAAGAAAGTTTGTACATAGTTTCACTAATGAAGCAAATTGTTTTTGAGTTGTTAGAAACAAAGAAACTTCACACTTTGATGTTATACTGCTACTTCATTTTATATGTACGCACAGAACTTGTGGGAAATGGTTGTTGTTTTTAATTATAAATGATCTAGTAATTCAAGGAAAAATAGATTTGTGAACTATTATTCTCCACAGCCTTTTCAGTGATTCGTCAGTAGATAAGTAAATCCTGACTTATTTCATAGGTCAACAGGAAAACATCCCTTGATATGAATTCCCAAAAAACTGAAGACTTTTGTTTTTGGCCTTGGGAGAAAATTCATGCATTTTCTACAGCTGTCTTCACACATTTCTGTAAAATTGCACAGCATTGTAAAAAGTGATAACTTACATTGTGTCTTAGTCAATGTTGTAGCATTGGGTGAGTTATTTGTTTCTTTGTGATTAAGCAGCCTGTTCTCTTGTGCTTGCTGACTGTCTGGGGAAAGAAAAAGACACTAGATTTGTTTTGTTTCATTGAAATGGGAATTCTAGGCAAACTGCATTTTGCACAAATTGCAAAAGCCTCAATGAAAAAAATGCATCTTCATTTTTACTCAGGACACTAGCGCTCTCAAGGGGGTTATCAATGGTTACAATATAGTCTTATCATGCTGAGATAAATAGATTTGTGTAAAATCTCAAGAGCAGCAAGATTTTTCCATATCTCTATTATTCAGCCTATTTAAAATGCAGATTCTGCTGATTGCAAGATTGGCAGGTTGGCAGTT
>CM034708.1:175575019-175604787 GCA_020142125.1 Phrynosoma platyrhinos | reverse complement strand
TCTACCATGTACTATGTATCTATTCATTATTTATAATTCTAACTCTCTTTTTCATGGTGGCTGAGGGATTCCTAATTTAATCCAAACCTTAACCTTAATTAAAGATATCATACTAACTAATGAAAGAGCCCTAAGCCCTATAGAATTCCTTGGACCATGTATTTCCTGCAGCAAAGCAGAGAGAAATAATCTGCTGTCCATACACAAATGTAAGTTTTCGAAAAAGGACTAAATATCTAACAAAGACACCATATTGTTTTAACTTAAAGCACTGAATATAGAAATAATAATAATGAGAATTATTCATTCATTCATTTCTTACCCACCTCATCCTATGGATCGATGAACTGTTTCTTCAGCATTTCCCTGATATTTGTAGAACACATGCTATAACAAAATACTGATCATATGTTGCAGTGATGTCTGATGCTACCCATAGCCCAATTCTGAATATACCTAAATTAAATTAATTAATTTGGGTCTGTTTCTAATCAGGCTGGAATCAATTCACTTAAAAATGGCCTCAGTCCAAATTGGGCATGCCATGTCTTCTCCCAAGACCCATGTTGAACTAGGCCCCAAATGCTGGAGTAATGTAAACCCAGTTTGGAAGGGCTTTGGGTTTTCTAATTTTTTAAATTTAATTTTCTGAGTCAAATTCTACCCACCTTTTTGAGATACCAGAGGTACAATTCCTGTCGTTTTGCTATGAAGACAAATGCTCAGCTGTTGCACTCTAACAATTTACTTGCATCTATTTAACACTTACTCTTTCACACACACTATCTTGGATAACTACCAAATATTCAAACCTATCTATGCAATATTACTGGGATAGAATGTAAATGATGAGCAGCAGAGATAATCCATTATAGAATATTCTATGCAAACTATTATAACTATGCACCAAATGGTACATATTCATGACTTCATTAGGCACTTTCTATATATAAAATACAGCTTTTCCCTGTTTTGTGGTCTGGTCATAGTTCCATTTTATATACACATTCTACCAATAGAAAGCAATTTGAAATCATGTTTTTAATGGGGGTTAATTATAAATATGGTGGAACAGGACAGAACTTTAAGCATTTTCCTTTCAATGGATACTTTATCCCATTCTGCTGCTGCTTGCAAATTTTTATAATGTAGTCAAAAAGTATAGTATACTACATCTTTCCCCTCCACCAAAATAAGAAGCTCTTTTTGGTCCTAATCAGTTCATTTTGTCCCTGTGCCAACTAGGGTGGCATTAGTAACTGAATACTGATTAAAAGTAAAGGTTTGCCCTTTGACATGTTTGCCATGTCATGTCCAACTAGAGGAGTTGTGCTGATCTTTGTTACTAAGCCCAAGAGCCAATGTTGTTAAAGACAACTCTGTGATCATGTTGATAGCATGACTGCACAGAACGTAGTTACCTTCTCATCAAAGTAGTACCTATTTATCTACCAGCAGTTTTAAGCTCAGACGTTGAGACTAGTGATGGGAGCTCACTCTGTCATGCAGCACTTGGGCCTCAAACTGCCAACCTGCTGATCTTGCAATCATCAGAGTCAGCGTCTTAACTGCTGAGCCACCGCAAGCCTCCATAATGTAAATGCACAAAAAACAATACAAATACGAATATTGTTCTCAACAAAAATGGATGTGTAAATTAGGATTTCATATCAAAATTAGGATGGTTTTGTAAAGGGCAGGGCTTGTCATAAAAATCTAATAGTTTACATATGCCACAACTGTCTAAATGGCTATAAAGATCTTATTGGCCTAATGTTAAGAACTGCATAACACAAGGAGGTGTCCCAGCATTGCGCAAAAGGAAGGAGGGAGGAAAATGAAATAAAATTAAAGGATGAAAATCTGATGATTATTAAATATAACAGGAGAACAAAAATATAATATATACAAAAAGAAAATCCAACTAACATACTTGTATGACATATAAGTATAAACAGCAGCAACAGCAGCAATGAAGTTAAGGAGATATACACAAGTTATTGTGAATTGTCCATTATGAACAGCAGAATATACTGGAATACAGTTTTGGCATGGATTTTGTGCTTTTCTAATACAAAAAATGCCCATACAGTGCTACTTTACAATAAAAAACAGAAAAGTTCAAGGGGAAACGATCTCAAGCAAGCAAAGAGGGCCACACAGTGCATCACAATAAATGTACATCAGTCTGAAATGACTGGAACACTAGACACATCTTGTTTGTAGGGCTGAAGTTTGGCTTTGGCTTTGTTCTCTGCAGTTATTGACATATACTGTGCAATCAATATTCCAATCAGTGTAGTAAAGTAGCTATATCATGGTGGAAGCTGGCCCATCAGCTAAGCTTACAGAGTCTGCAACTCAGAAAATAGAGCCAGTGTCTCATGATGACATCCAAAACAGATTGAAATTGAAATCAAACTAGATTTTAGAGTAGCAGAACCATGTAGTTAAACATATATCTTCCAGAAAGAGGGAATTTGGTCCCCTCATAACAGCCCAAAGGAGCTGAGTAGGATCTCAGCATCTGTCTGTTCAGGTGCTTTTCTGCTCAAATACTGACATCACAATTGTGATCAGCATAAGAGAGACTTTGAATCTTTTTTATTAATATGTCCCATGTACTTTTCACCAAGATAGTGTGTTAGTGACACTGATTCCCATGATAATTCCAATGGCTGAAATGTTAGTGACACTGATTCCCATGATAATTCCAATGGCTGAAATGTGGTCTACATGGAGCATATGAAACAGCAGATATACATTTAAATAATGAAGGATTCTATTTAACTAAGCATTCTGTCACAAAGAGAACTTTGAAATGAATAAGGGGCATTGCAAACTGGCCTAAAGGGCCGGCCTAGGGGTGGAGTTGGGGTGGGACAGCTGCACGCCAGCTGCCTCAACCCCAGCCTGACACCGTCCTGATGCTGTGCGCCTGTACACACAGCGTGTGGCATCAGGACACACTTCCAGTGCAGTGTGAGGAAGTGCTGCGGTGCTGGCTCTTAGGGTGGCCTTTTGCCACCCCTAAAAGGAGCATCATTTTGCTGCTCTTTTAGGGGTGGCAAAATGGAGGATCAGGGCTATGGCATGCAGTTGCTGTGGCCCTGATCCGCAGCTAGCAGAGGCGGCCCAGAGCCACCCATCTGCATAGCCCCTAAGTACTTGTAATTAATGTCTTTTTGCAATAACTAAGGCATGGTTACATTTTGTTATTATGTGACTTAAGGTCATTTCCAACTTAACAACCCTAAGGTGAATCCTATCGGGGTTTATTAGCAAGATTTATGCCAAGGGGTTTTTCCTTTGCTTTCTTCTGAAACTGAGAGTGTGTGACTTTCCAAAATTCATCCAGTGGGTTTCCATGGGTGAGAGAGGATTCAAACCCTGGTCTCCAGGGTTGCAGTCCAATGCTCAAAACACTGCACCATATTGATTCTCATAACTAAATTACACTGGCCTAAATCCATTCAATGGGTCTACATTAGCTAGGATTAAACATTAGATGTAGGCTAACATGACTGTACATTTTACTGTCCTTTGTGCCTATATGATGCAATGTAACATTTTAGTTATATTTGTAGATGCTGAGAGTATGCTTCAGTGCTTAACTGTGTTTTGTATAAGCCAGCATCTTGCAGCATTATGATGTTTTTAAATTACCTGGAAATAGCTATTCTTTTGGATAAGAAAGCAACTAGTATAAATATAAATGTAACTAAGGGCCTTTACAGACTGCCAGAAATAATGCAGCTTGAGACCACTTCAACTGTCCTGGCTCAATGCTAGGGACTCAAGGGAATTGTAGTTTTTTCTGAGACATTGAGCCTTCTCTGTTAGAGAGCTCTGGTGCCACAATAAACTACAGTTCCCATGATTCCCCTACACTAAGCCAGGGCAGTTAAAGTGGTCTCATGTGCATTATTTCTGGCAGTCTGTAACTTTCTGGGGTCTAGGAACTATAACGTTACTTTAAAAGTACCTTTTCAACCTCTAACTAATCTTGAGTAAAAGCTCAGAAAAGCCATAATGTGATCTTTATCATTCATTCTATTCTGTGCACCAAATGCAGTCTGCACCAGAAAATATGTTTAAGTCTCTTTTAGTGTTCATAATAATAATAATAATAATAATAATAATAATAATAATAATAATAAATTTATTTCTATACCACCCTGTGGTAAGCCAATCCGGGTGGTGTACAAGTATAAAATACATACAGATTAAAATAGTACAATTCCCTTCTCCCCCCTTAAAAGATTATTAAATCCCATCACAATTAAAACAATCTACAATTAAAACACAACAAAATTAAGATTAAAAATACTAATAAAATACAATCAAGATATAGCAGAAGCCTCAGAGTGCTTTATGGCAGCAAGTGAAATGTCAGAACTATTTTGTAAGAACATATTTCACACATACATTTCTATTGAGCATTCCAATAGGAAACTTGTCCTGTGCTGATGCATGAATTCTGGATATGGCAGTGCCAAAAAGTAATGCAATGACTTGGCATTTCTAGCACAAAGCTGTAGTAGTAAGGGAAACTAAAGTTCTGTACTTTAAAGAAGTTGTCTGGCAATAACGAAGTGAAGCAAACCTGAAGTCAGCAAAGATTATGACTCTGCATTGCAATAAAGTTTAATAAGGCTCTCGTTTTATAGTTAAACCTCAAACATTAAGGCACATTTCCCAAGTCATTGTGAAAAGCCAAGGCTGAAGGGTAGATTAACCAACAATACTGACAGAATAACTCATCTATAAAAGGCATACTTCTAAGAAGAAATTAAAGATGGATTCCTCACATCCCCCATTTATTTAAACAAAGAATGGATGGTGTAATTCTTATCCCAGAGCTACCGTCAACTGTGCTTTCTCATTATATACGAGTCCATAGTTCCAGACATGTACTAAGACACAACATTTTAGGTGGAAACATTGACTTGATTGTGGCAATATATATTTTGTTGCCTCTGGGCCAACTTTCCCCAATATTAAACTAGGTCACCAAGTTATACTATTAATTTCAAAATCACTGTACTTTGAAATGTCTCTTCAGTGCCAGGGATGGGGAACAAATTTGATCTCCTTTGCCCTTACAGTGGGCCAGACAGATGTGTCACATCAGAATTAGTAGAGATAACACTTTTAACTTCAGCCCCAAATGGTTCAATTTTTTTAGGGTTTGGGGGGGCATTTACAAGAAATTATGGGGTAATGAGAAATAGCCACCATGTTTTTGTAGTAGCTTGGAGGATCTGATGTGATGTTTTTAGCCAAGAAAATATTCAAGGGTCTTGAGGTGGAATGGAACACAAATATGCTTCTGGGGCCACATGTTGCAAAAAAACTATTTTCTTTTTCATCAATCATTATTTTCAAGTCGTTATCATCAAGTTTTTTTCATCAGTCAGCCATTTCTTCTGCACCTGCTGTGTGTGTGTGTATGTGTGTGTGTGCTTTGCTTCACAAAAGGAAAAAATATTTTTGCAATACTTCTTTTGTGCTACCCTTATTCTGATTCTTGTGGTGAAGGCAAACACTTTTGAGGAGGCCAGGCAACATTCACCAGGGAATCTTGGTGGATCAAGACAGCCTGTTGCATTGAAAATGTGATTATTATTTTTTTACAAATACTCTTTGCATCTCTAGTCCATTCTCCTTCCTTCACATATTTCCTTTAGTTCTTAAGGTACAGCTTATCAAGAAGATATAAAGCTAGGGCCAGTGAGTGTGATTCTGCTATGTCCCCTTTATACATTGTTGGTACACTCAGTACAATGAGGAAGAATTTCTGTTCTGTTCATTTTCAGTAAGATTTTACCAAAATTCACAAATCTCCTCATAACTGGGCTTAGAAGAATTGGATATTTTTAAAAGTTCAGTGTGAGAGAAAGTGAATCTGATGTATTCATACATCTCAGCCTGGGCATTGGGTTTTTGATGCTTAAAAGTCTAGCTTTGAATTCCTGTATATCAACAGTGTTAGTTTGAATTACAATCATAATTGTTTCATAAAGCTTCCTAATTTTTAATACTTGCACACCAGTTTGGAACAGCATGGTACCTTCAGTGTTGGGAATTGGTCTACCAGTTGAATGTTGCTGATAGAAATGTAGGAGAATTTCATTGCAGACAGTATTTGAAGTAACAAAATTCTCACAATTCTTCCTGTTCTGCATAGAAAGAATTTAGGGCTGTTGTTTTTAAACTCAGATTGAAATGTTTAAATTTGCAGTTTTAATTTTTAAAATGAATTAGGGTGAAAGTGAGACTGACAGATTAAAGCATCCATCCCAACATTCAATGGCATCTATGCATGGCTATAATTAAAAACAAGCTTAATTCCTATTAAATTTTGCTCAGTGGTACTTTCTAACTCAAAGCAGCAGAACTAGAAAACACAGTGGGAGAACTAGTTTTTATTAACATATATGTATTAAAATAAACAGCATGTTCCTCCCTTTAGAGTTATCTATTCTTAAAGTGTCCACATTTTGTTATTCTTAATTATTTATTCAGGACAGAATCAAACTGATGCAGCCACTTATGCTTCAAAATTATAGCCTTAAAGGGAACATTATAATCTTTTTATCTTTGTTGGAGCAGAATCAAAATAAATCCCTTACCTTGTAGTAAAACTGAATGGCCTCGGGCACATCATGATGGGAGATAAATATAATTCTGCTCTGAGGACTGTCACCATTTACATTTGTATAACAAAGATCTTTCCATCTATCAACAATTCTGGAAAACCAAGCAAAAATGTTTAAAAGATCAGTAAAATATCTGTTAAAATGGCTATAAAAATACAGGCCAGAGTAGCCAGAAAAACCTTTTCCAAGCAAAGTGGAGAACTATTTGATGTCGAACAGACCATAAAGAAATAAAATGCAGTATTGGTGGCTCTCAAAATTACCTTCAAAGCAACATTTGAGTCTATATTTGGGGAGGGGAGTCCATTGCAACTTCCTGCTGCCAGAACAAACCAGGAAAAGTGTAGGCCAGAATGTTGTTGGGGGTTTTTTGTTTTTGTTTTTTTTTAAAGTGGCTTGTTGTCATTGTGTGCCTTCAAGCTGTCATAGGGTTGAGGCTGACAATGTGTGACTTACCCTAGGTCACCCAATGGGTTTCCATGGCTGAGTGGAGAATCTATTCCTGTTCAGCATTCAAGCTAGGTTGGCACTCACTAAAAAATGGCAATTGGGCAGCATTTGCTAGCAGCGGCATGGTGTAGTGGTTTGAGCATTGGACTACAACTCTGGAAAAGAGGGTTTAATTCCCCACTTGGTCATGATCTCAGCCTCATGGGAAGGCAATGACAAACCTCCTCTGAACAAACAAGAAAACCTCATGAATGAAGGGTTCCATCTGTATTGGGCATCTCTGCATTCTCTAACCACCTTTCACACCATTGTGAAAGAGTAAATTTACCACCCAAAGCATCAGAATGGCTGCTTTCCAGCCAAAAAGCAACAACAATATGAAGAGGTAGCAATTAAAAGAATGGAAGTCAATAGGAAATGACAGAAATAGACATGACAACATCCAATGTTGATCACTCAAAATGTTATAACCTCTTTATTTTTTTATCATGTAATGCAGTAGTTCAGATTTCCAAGCTGAGGCGTAAGATTTTGTAATCGATAGGTTCTTTACAGGTTTCTCTTCTCTACCCTTTCTCTATAAATTTATCTAAATTTACAAACTTGCTCTGCATATATGTATGCAAGAGGTGGGGGAGTGGAAATGGAAACTGAGGTGTCCAGCAAAACCAGCAGGTTTCTCCTAAGTTTCTGGTTCTGGAAATCAAAGCGCTTCTTTCTTGTTTTTGAGTGAGAAATTAAAAAACCCAACAATTTACTTCCTAATATTGAATTGCTAGGAAGAGGTTAAAGGGATTTAGCTTCAGATAATCTTTTTCTTCTTCTCTTGTTTTCATAGGCTGGCAAGACTGGAGAAGTGGAAGGAGGGAGATAAAAAGCATAGGGCAACGTTTAATGAGGAGTTAGGCCTGTCATTATTCATAATGTTCCAATAATTTCTGGACTGGAATCAGTTATTATGAGACCCCAGTTCTCATTTGGGGGAAAGAAAATCCCTTCCACATCAGCAACAGCTTTGCAGACACCAGTCTTTATCAGCCCTGTTACCAGAGACTGATCCTTGAACAAAGCATTTGGCTGGCTATAGAACTGCCCCTGCTTCTACAGATGGAAATATGCATAGTTTCAAGAAAAATACAAGAATATCTGTACAGTTTATTAAACTTTCTACATGTTTGTCTGGGAGTGAGACCAAGCAAACTCAACAAGACTTACCTCTGAATATAGGTGCACAAGATCTCACCATTAGAATTGTATTTATTTATTATGTGTTATTTTGATTGCTTTTCCTGAAATCATTGTTCAGAACGATTGGTTCTACTATCAACCTCTGAAAGCATAGGGATAAAATGTGTGCTGCACTAAACCCAAAGAGACATAGGGCCTTTACAGACTGCCAGAAATAGTGCACATTAAATTGAGGCACTGCCCTGGCTCAGTGCTAGGGAGTCATGGGAATTGTATTATTTTTTTCTGAGACATTGAGCCTTCTCTGTCAGAGAGCTCTGGTGCCACAATAAATTACAGTTCCCATGATTCCCTAGCACTGAGCCAGGGCAGTGCCTCAATTTAATGTGCACTATTTCTGGCAGTCTGCAAAGACCCATTCTTGGTAATATAGTTGTTTAAGACTGGCCTACAGATTTGTGAAGAAGTTTTCATTGAGACATTTATTTTGTACATCTTTTGTATCAAGTACAACAGTCACTGTATTTCTGTCTCTAACTCTACTTGTCAAACATTAATGAAAAATCAATGATGACTTATGTTCACATTTTTCAACACACCTGTGTTCAGTCCTGAAGGAAGCGATCCCATTCTGAATTGCCTTCAGCCAGAATATATGAGCGGATTTCCTATAGCCGTTTGGCTCTAAGAGGATTCACCTCAGAAGAGTCAATGAGTTGTTCAATATACTGGTAGTATCTGCAGAGTGAAAAGACAAAGTGTGCATGAGAGAGATTATTTCTAATAACTTTCTTCCTTAGCAAAACCTTGGAGTGGGGGAGAGGAATTAAGGGATAAAGATTGTTTTATAGTCAGCCCTCCTTATCCATGGATTTTTCATCCCCAGATTCAAGCATTCACGGTTTGAAAATATTTTTTAAAAGTATAAATTCCAGATAGCAAACCTTGATTTTCCATTTTATATAAGGGAAACCATTTTCCTACATCATTATATTTGATGGGACGTGAGCATCCACAGATTTTGTTATCCACGAGGTATCCTGGAACCAAACTCCAGAGGATAAGAAGGGCCCTCTCTACTTTACAAAGATGGCATTTCATTCTGAAAGAAACAATCAAAAAACAACTTGCCCCTGACACACCCAAATCATTTTGGTTTTTAATTATGAAAGCTGGGAAAACTTGGAGAAGGGGAGAGAGCTTAGAAAATCCAGAACTTCTGTTGGCTAATGAATTCTGGCAGCTATATGTAAGAATTTGGTTTTTCATTTATAAGACTTTCCCAAATTCACACATTTCTTTTAAAATTCAATGAATAAAACCTCTTTGAGAATTTTATTTAAAAAGTTAAAGCAAATGTGGGAGAAAGCAAAACAGATACATTCAGCCATCTGGCAAGAGGACTTTGAGTGTTTAGTTAGTAAAATTTTGACTTTGAATCCCTGTATATGCAACCACCTTGGTGGTGCTTAATTAGAATTGCCACCTTTATTTTCTTAATCTCAACAACTAATCTTTAACAACTCTGTGACAGACATTGCCAACACAGTCTTCTTCATGCTGTAAAGGATCTTAAACTACTGAAATCAGCCAGAGCTGATAGATGAAAATTTTACAATATATATGAACATATTAAAATTCAGAGATCATTTTATAAAGCCAATAAAAATTAACATTTTTTTTAAAAAAGTGAATGAAAACAGATAGATTATGAATGCCTCTATAGAAAGGGTTTTTTTGTTGTTGTTAGCTGGAAATGACATGTTTAATTTGAAAACTATAGGCTCCATGCTCTGACGCTCAGGAAACAATGTTCCACACATACAATTTCCAACTAATGGGAAATATTATGGACCATCTTCTATGTAGGAGTAAGCTTATGAGTTTATTGCACTGCTCTTTTCTGTCCTTCCCTCCTGACCTAGTCATGGGATGAGAACATTTAAGCACATATTTTATTGTATGCTTCCATGCCTAGGCCGAAAGCATCCTGTACTCGATCATGATATCCTGTCCCTGATCCAGACTTCTTCCGTAGTTTGCAAAGAACAGGAAAGTCCTGTTCTTTCAAAAAGTGTGGGAGAAGACTGGATTTGGTGCAGGATGCCATGATCAGGTATGGGTTGCCTCCAGCTTGGACATGGAACCATGCAATAAAATATGTGCTTAAAAGTTCTCATTGTGAGCCTTGGTTGGGAGGGAAGGATGGAAAAAGGCAGCGTGCTAAACTCCTTAGTCTGTCACTTTTTTGGGACTAAAATTCTGAAACCCCTAAGCAGCTGGGTTAGTATGCAGATGTCCTAGGATTTCCAAAGTCTTTTTTCCTCCCCAACTTTTTTTGGAGGGTGTGTGTGGAAGGAAGGCAAGGATGGTTGAACAGGAGCAGAATGTGAGCCCTATCTGAAGATGATTTGGTTTGCTTCAAAATAGGGTCAGGCTTTACAAGTGAGAGTATTTCACATTTGAACAGGGCAACTTTGAAATGCACCAGCTATGAACAGCTCATAAAGCAAGAGTTAAGTTATAATAGCTAAGCCAAAACAACACCTATTTCTGCCAAACACAGTTAACTTCATATTAAAATGTTGACTTGATATTCCCTTGATTCATTTTCATCACAGTCTGTATTTGTTTCCTTTTGAGCCTATTCCAAATTAAGCCATTCTCCATGTCATCATCAGCTAAGTCCTGAATGTATCTTCTAATAAAAACTGCAAAAAAAAAACCCAAACACTTTTCATTTAATCAAACTTGTCACATTATAGAATAATAAAGGAGAATTTCATATCAGTGGCTATCATGATTGCAATGCACTGCATTGTATTATTGTATTTACACTGTACCTTTTCCCCAAAGCTGGGATTTAAGGAAGCTTGCAAAATAAAAAGAAATAAACACAAACTTAGAGAAAAATATATAAAAATTATGTTTGTAATGACACTGAACTGACATTAGTGCAATGACAATGTAATTTTGTTTTGGTTGTATATGCCTTCAGGTTGTTTCCAACTTATGGTGAACCTAAGGCATCACAAAGTTCTCTTGGCAAGATTTGTTCAGAGGGGATGTGAGTTGCCCCCAAGGTCCCCCAGTGGCTTTCCATGGCCCAGCAAGGGTTCTAACCTTGGTCTCCTGGAGTCCTAAGTCCTAAGGTGTCTTAAGTACAACACTCAAACCACTATGCCATGCTGGCTTTCTATACAATTTTACCAAGAATGTAATTCCACTAAATTCAATATGAGTTTCTCCTAAGTAGGTGTCCTTAAATTGTTGCCTTAGCAGGCGAGTAAAAGTAATTTTTAAGTGTCAGCACTGTACTTAGTGAGGTTTGCTTTAATACATGCAAAAAACATTATGGTCATCAAAACTTTGTGGAACAAAGAGAACTTCATTTGGTGACAGCAAACTGCCACCAGTGTAATTTTGAACTGGTTCACCAAATAAGTAACTTTTCCATGCTTTAATGTTTAGCTCTATAATCCTGGACTCTTTTCAATATCCTCAACATAAGCTGTGGGAAAAGGTACACAACACTGCAGTGGGGAGGAAATGATCTTTCCCACACTGCAACTCTACATGTGAAACCAGTTACCTAGGATCACAAATGCACTAATAAGTATGGATGCCTCTATTCTTAATAAATTGAGCCAATAAAATTGAGCCAATTTTTGAAGCTTTTTCCCTAGACTTTTATGCTTTGACTGCCTCTATTCTTAAAACAAAACAAAAATACAAATCACAAAAACATCATGTTCCTACAAATAATTTTTATAAAAAAGTTATTTTTGTTGTTTTGTTTTTGTGGTAGAACATGCTAAATTTGCAGTCCCTTCAATAAACAAAACAGGCAAATCTAAGATCCCTCTGACAGCTCTTGAACATCCTTCACATTTCAAGAGGTGATGCAGAAATAAGTACGAGTCAGTGATGCACAGTATAAGGGCATGCTAACCTCCTTGGATAGGAACACTGTGGTATGCTCAGTATTTAGAATTTGCTTTGGACTCCTGAGACTATTAATACAGCCTGTTTGAAACATTTGTTAACAATAATACAAATGCATTGGTAAATTATTCTGTAAGCAGAGCTGAGAAACAATGGGAATATTTTAGGTATTACATAATTGCTTCCTAAAAAGTTCAAGAGTGGGCCTCTTGGGACCAATTTTCAGGAATTGACCAGAAAGACAGGGCAGGAGAAATGATGGATGAAATTTGCTCATAAACCCCAGGGTTTTTCGCTGACTTCTGATAGAAAAACTACACAAATACAGACCAATAGATGAACTACAGCATTAACACAGCAAGGATTTGTTGATTCACCTGTCTCTAGTACAAATTCAGAGGTGGTCTAAAAAACTGAGATTACCCTTAAGAATCTGAAAGCTATAGCTCTTCCATAGGACTACAGCCAAATGTATGCACATACAAGAACCCAGTGTTTTCATTTACAATCAATTTGATTGATGATCTTTCACAAAAATATTTTCTAGCTCCTTCACAAATTGTTATTCATACAAAGAATCTGAAAGTTAAAGGGGATTTACATTTATGAACATTAAAATAGGTTTATATTCACACTGTAAATGTGGTTTAATTTTGCATCAAGGCTCAAGTACAAGAAGTAGCAAGCATTTTTAAACACTCCAAGCTTCCTTAGACAAGGCTTGACCATTAATCAGGTTCGCATCCTAAAGACTCTCAAACA
The DNA here is from genome assembly GCA_020142125.1 of Phrynosoma platyrhinos. Taxonomy (NCBI): domain Eukaryota; kingdom Metazoa; phylum Chordata; class Lepidosauria; order Squamata; family Phrynosomatidae; genus Phrynosoma; species Phrynosoma platyrhinos. Next base: position 175,591,780 of record CM034708.1, on the reverse strand, counting down.
TTTAGAAATATTGATAGACCTAAGAAAAGATAGATCAATCTCTTTCCAGTTCACACCATGTCAATTGCCTTCATTAATTTACTATTGCAGTGAATTACAAACTTCAGGTCTTCAAATGTTTTGACATCAAATAGCAGAATCTTTGCTCATTTGCCATAATAACTGGGAGCTGAAGTACCAAACATGTGGAAAACCAAAGATAGGGAACAGACATACCTCCATGGTATTCATTCATGCATTAATCACTTGTGCACATAGAGAAGAAGAACCACCTTACTCCTCTAGTATAAGGCTGTTCTTCATTTTTTCAGATGCTTAAGAACATACCTAGCTACAAATCAAGATATTTTGCATTTCTATAATCTCCTACCATATCCATACTTTAGAAGAAAACACCACTAGTAATGCATCTTTGTGATGAAATATGTTTGTAATTACACATTTTTGTTAGAACCTTGTCTTTGATTACATTACATACTTTTGGAGATATTGGGGTAGGTGGTATCCAGAACCTCCATCCACAAAGCCCCTTGTTTCTTGCAGTCAGGAGTTTCTGAGACCCCTGGTTTCTGTGACACACTTGGGACAAGGGCTTTTGTGGATGGAGGTACTGGACACCACCTTCTTCAATATCCCACAAAGTATGTAATGTTGTCACAGAGAAGGTTCTAACAAAATGTGTACTTACAAATATATTTCATCATGAAGATGCATTTCTAATGCTACCTTCTCCTAAAGTATGGATTTGGTACGAAATGACATATATGCAAAATCTCTTGATTTGTATTCCAACTTCTGCCTACATTTCACAGTCTCCTGAGCCAAGAAAAGCCCTGTGTCTTTAGTTATCTGGCAAGAAGCGTAGCTCAAGTTTATGAATCTGTTTTTCTATCCCAGCAGCGCTAAGTACTGGCAGGCAAACTCATCTGTTTGTATTTTCCTTGTCATTTCAACTATCGAAGGTGAAAAGAGCTATACTTGGCAACCCTGCTTCCTGCCAAACAACCAACTGATTAAGACTTCAGAAGCACTCAGATGGGGCACTCAGAAGGAGGTAATGGTTAGGCATATATTTTCAAACAATGTGGGTAGCTTCAGATGGGGAAGGAGGACTCCAGCCTATTTATATCAGTGTATTTGGCAGTGAGATGATCACAAACCCACCTGCAGCCACTCTTCCAATGATTATCCACTTGACATTCTGTAACTACAAAAAGAGGCAAGGGCCACCTCACTGTAATAAAGGAATAACCTACCTCCCACTGATTAGAAACTTGCAAACATACCAGGTGGGCCTTCTGATCCTGTTGGCATTGCAGCCAGGTCCTCAATCAAGTGCTTGGCTGAAGCAGATTTTAATCACAAGAATAGGATGTTATCATTCCTGGCCACCCTGTGCCACTAAGTGAGGACCATCTGTTTTGTAGGAAGCTGATTTTTTTCCACACTTCCCTGCCACAGATAAATGAAAATAAAAGTAAAAGTGATATGGAAAAAGATAAAATTGGAAAATCCTGGGATAGAGTTTTTACTTTAATGAATACAACTGCTCCATAAGGCTGACAAGTTGTTGGATTTTGTTTGGAGTTTTGTTGTTGTTGTTGTTGTTGTTGTTGTTTTGGATTTTTGATTTAAACTTAGGTCTAGGATTATTCCCTAACAGGAGCAGGTAGGGAGCGTTTGTAGGAGGAACATGCTGGTAAAAACCAATGAAAACTTCATAAGAGTCTATCTTCCTTCTTTTACCCATGCAAAGCAAAACATTTGGAATTATATGGAGCAGAAAGAGCTGAAGTTTCCTCTCATGGAGTTCATAGTACCTATCCATTCATTCAGACATATATTGTAGTTATGTGCCTTCAAGTTATTTCTGACCTATGGTCACCCTATCACATGGTTTCCTTGGCAAGATTAATTCAGAGGAAGTTGCCATTGCATTCCCCTGACTCTGAGAGAGTGTGACTTGCCCAAGATCAGCCAGTGGGTTTCATGGCTGAGCTGGGAATTGCTGGTCTCCAGAGTCATAATCCAACACTTTGGCAGAGGCATAAAGAGGCAGAGGCCTGTGACCTCATTGGAATGGAGACATATTGGATTGCAAAAGAGGGGTCCCTGTTGAGATGCAAATGGATTTTAAATTTCCTGGACTTTGTAAATCTTCCTATAGCCACAGGGCCAGAAGGAGGAGGAATCTGCCTGCAAAAGATATAATCTCCACCATATACTATCTTAACTAAAGACTGAAACAACATGTAGGCATCCGAATAACATCTCCAATTGTTGTTCTCCTGTTTGGTTTGTAACATCTTGCCTGATGAAAATGCCCATGGAGCTTCAAAAGCTTGCAACAAGTATATTGTGCATTTTCATTAGCCAATAAAGGTATCACTGATGAATTTTTGTTTGAAGTTGCTATATGGCCAATGTTTTCAGTATACAAAATATATACAGTACACAAAAATATACAAAAGATTATTATTATAATATAGGTTAGCTATCAGAGCCACCATGGTGTGGAAATTTGAGCATTGGACTACACAACTCTTGAGACCAGGGTCCATATCCCCCCTCAGCAATGGAAACCTACTGGGTGACCTTGGAAAAGCCACAGTCTCTCAGCCTCAGAGGAAGGCAAAGACAAACCCTTTCTGGACAATTATATCAAAGTGGAATGAAAGATGGCAAGAAGCAAGCCAATCTAGCCTTCCTAGGAAGGGACTTCCTGAGGCTAAGACTAACCACTGCAATGTCTTATAACTTCAACATTTTTACTAGATGTCTACCAAGCCACTCCCTTGAATGAATAACTGAGAAGGAAACACTATTATGTAGAAGCTCACATTCAGAACTAATTACTTTTTGGAATACCTTGGACAATGTGCTAAAGACAGAGCAGATGGATAGAATATTTTATGCATTTAAAGTGTTCAGCTGTATTACATCTTCATAGCAAATTAATTCTCCAAAGGTTGCTCTAATGTAATATTATATTAAAACTCAATTGCATTTTAGAAACAATCCATTTGGGTTTCAAGAATGCAAACCTACAAGGTTTACATTGAGTTGTGCCTGCTGCTACTTTTACTGTTATTACAACTACTTAATATTTATACAGCATCAACAGTATTCTGGCCATGGCACAACTGAGCAGCAGGATTTTATTTTATTTTTTTACTCAGGAGACTTTCAGATATGACAGGAATACTTGGGAAGAGGCTAAGAAGTCTTATGAACTATGATGACTGGAAAGGAAGAAACAGAAGGAGAGTCTGAGGCAAGAGTGGGATTTCCTTAAAAAAGGGGGGGGAATTCTGAAAACCTGTTTTTTAATTTTTTTAAATCACACAATTCTTCAATGTTTTATTAAACATAAAAGTGAAGGTACACCATTGCTTTGAGGGATACCAGAGGGCTATAAAACTGGGTATAAATATAAAGACGGAGAGCAACATGGCAAAACATACAGAGCCAGGAGTTGCAGAAATATTGAGTTTCATTGATATACAACTGAAGGCTTGTTTACTCTGTCTTTTGGACTAGGTGAAAATGTTGTGGGTATTTCCACGTTTCACAAGGAAAAATGTATACATCTGGAAATGTTGCTCTTATGTTTTAGTAGCAATAACAACAAAAAATGAGCAAGAGAAAATGAAAACTAGAGATGGAAAGAAGGGTTGTAAATATTTGAAAAAATGGTTTTAAAATGTGTCTCTTGAGAAGAATCCTGGACTGGTGAGCATCTCTGCAGTTCAGGACTTAGGGCCTTTGCAGACTGCCAGAAATAGTGCACATTAAATTGAGGCACTGCCCTGGCTCAGTGCTAGGGAATCATGGGAACTGTAATTTATTGTGGCACCAGAGCTCTCTGACAGAGAAGGCTCAATGTCTCAGAAAAAAATACAATTCCCATGACTCCCTAGCACTATGCCAGGGCAGTGCCTCAATTTAATGTGCACTATTTCTGGCAGTCTGCAAAGGCCATTATTCTCCACAAAATTTGTGCATGACTTCTTTATGTTTGCTTTTGTCTTCCATAGGAAACAGATTTTTGTTTTTGTTTTCCACAGGAAACTGAAAATAATACTTATGCACAGAAATGTCATTTTCAGCATTGAAAACTCTCCCACTTATGCAGAAAATGCTGTGTTATATGAAAAAAGCACATGTAAATTTTGCACAGAATAAGTCTCAAACTGCAAATAGGCTTCAAAAAACTGTACAGTTTTCAATGACTTTCTCACATTACTAAGAAAATTCCTAAAATTGCTGAATTAACAATTGACCCTTTCCATTGGCGAGCTTGCTAATGTGGTCACATGGACATCACATCACCATTGGAAACAACAGGAATTGAGATCTTGTGTGTTTTGCTATCAGTGGGGGCTCCAGAACAGAACCCCTTATGGATAAGAAGAGCTGGCTGTACTTATTGGTTCCTTCAAGAATGAAATTGCCAAAGAATTACATTTCCAGTGGACACTCCTTCCCCACCCCCATAGATGAACATTGAACACTTACAAAATCTCAGCCTAACTTATTTGTGAAGTTTGTGATATCAAAACAGGAAAGCATGATGTATTTTAGGTTCCTTGGATAAAGGGTAGCACACAATGGCTTGAATCCTATTGTTCATCCCAAATAGAATCAGTTGCTGAAGAGATGAGTCAGCTTTTACCTGCTGAATACCAATTGACTGCTTTGTCCCAGGAGCCCAAACTAATGTGTATATTGACATTTCCTGATATTCTACAAATATGATTTGGGTCAGTAAATACATGAACTAATTCAGCGTACATAGTTCAAATTTTATTAAATTGTTCCCTGATGAAATAAAACATACAAATGAGCTTCTATATATTTGCTTCTTGGTTTTATCACCATATTGTTTCCTGAACCATACGCTTGAAACAGTCAGTGTGGAATGAAAAGCAGATTTCTTTGCAGAAAATACTATATGCTTGAATGTGCTTCTGTTTTATAAGTTCAGAGATTCCCTAGTTCCTCAAGGGACTATCACTGAGCCAAAGATTTTGCATTTTGATCTCAGATTCTGCTAGCAGATGTTTAAAAATGCATGTAACTAGACAGCTCCCTTTTGGCTACATATCTAAGAAGGCTTGAAAAACCTAATTTATTCTTTTAAAGGTCAGCTGTAAGAGACACCCAAAATTGGTTTCAAATCCTTCTGGGGAAAACTATAGAAAAAAAGTCCTTCTGTGTTTGAGTAATTTTATCCATTACTCATTCATTTACCCACAGGCAGATAATACATCTTGACAAGCTTATGTCATGTATGTGCTTCTGGACTCATATATGTTAAAATCACATAATAAACAAAAATACACAGTGTAGATAGTGAGATCAAATATATTTTCTAGCCTACCAGCAGCCTAAACTAGATATTTCAAGGTCAGGGCTCCTAGGCAGAAAACTGAAACAAGGAAATACTAATTCAAAATTTTAGTTATGAAAGGAATGTGTGCCAATATTGGGCTGCAAAAAGGAGAAATATTATTATACTGCAGACTTGCATATGGGCTAGATATTTACATGGGTGAAAGTAATATCTAGGGGGGGAAAAACAACTGAATGTTTCCCAGTAATTAACTACTCTGTACCTTTTTAATTCAAATTCATGTTCAAAATACAGTCTTTAGAGGTATGGACTTCTCCATGCAAAGTCAAACTGTGAATCTGACCAAGAACCAGAGCTTGGAAGTATATGTCCACTTGTAATTCACTTGTAATTACATTGGGCCTTTTGTATTGGTTTCACACCCCCTCCACAGATGCTAAAAACATGGACAATCATGCCCCATATTATTCAGTGGCAGTGACATGAACGCACATGCTTCAGTGTGTGCGCATTCACTTTGCTGCCATTGAATAAAATGGGTATGGCAATCCGGGGTGGTCAAAATCACCCACTGTAATTATTTTCACTCTAATTCAAACTCATAACGGTATCACATTACAATTATAATGTAACAAGGGATAATCTCACTCCCTTTGCAATTAGTTGCTTTTATATTTGCAAAGGTTCAACCACATTAGAGGAGGAATGGTGCATGGTTCAAATGCTGATTTGTGCTATTCCTCATGCTGTTGCATGCAAAACATTGATTTAAAAAACATGAAAATACCTGTTTTAGTTACTTTGGGGAAATCACAAAGAAAATAGTCATTTTTGCAACTGTGTAACTATGGTCCAAAACACACTGAAGAAATAATCCAGTTTGAGACTGCTTTAACTGCCCTGGCTCGGTGTTAGGGAATCCTAACTATTGTGGTTTATTATGGCACCAAAACTCTCTACAGAGTTCTAAATGTCTCACAAAACTGCAGTTCCCAGAATTTGCCTAGCATGAACCAGGGCACTTAAAGGAGTCTCACCCTGGATTATTTCTGCAGTGTGCTTGAGAGGCTTGGGTCTGTAACTATTTTTTTAAAAAAACAATTTTTCAGGCTCTAGCAGGAACCCCTTCTCTGCATCCAGGATATATCTGGATCATAAACTGTACAGATGGGAGGGATATAGAATCTCATGCAATCAAGCTACATTTTACCAAATCCAAGAATACTGCCTTGGTGTACTTCACAACTTGTTGTTAATACAATTTAATTAGCAATAAGGACAAATGGTTCAGTAATGAACTTGGAAACATTTTGAATTGAGAACAAAGTATAGAATGGTTTGGCAGGCATCTTAAAATTCCAAAATTTAAAGCTTTTGTTTTTCTAATAATTTGTTATTTAAAAAAAAAGGGCTGGCATCCTGTTTGGCATTCACAATGTTGTAAGCTAGACTTACGACCACATAAATTTTGATATTCATATTTACAATCATGACTCCATTGCCCCTTAAAACCTACAGTAAAAGCGAGGCAGCTCCCATCATCTGAAGAGTTCTGTTGGAGTGGTGAGAGGAGCACTGAAGGATGATGCACCCAGCCTCCTCCTACCAGCAAGCCATAGTGGGACATGCAGTTATGACAAGATGTCACAGTGCTACATGCTGCTGCTCATTGCACTGGGACTCAGTAGCAGGAGGGACTGGGTATGTCATACCTCTGTTCCTCTTGTCAGTGTCCCAGAACTCCTTCAGCTGATGCAGCTGCCTGGCTTTTAAGGTAGGTTTTAGAAGATCAGATTGGTGACAGTTTGTAGTTTTTTCATCATAGCTGCCTCTCCCACGCAGGTTCTCGATCATAAATTATAAATATATACTGTCATTGTGTTGGTGAATTATTGGTGTAAATCTTTGTATGGCATCACATTTTTTTATTTATTTTTTTGGAAAGGCTGGAATTCTGTTCTGACCATGCAATGATCAAATTCCCCCACAATAGTCTCCTCTTTAGTCCCATGGCTATTTCCATGTTGTCAGAGAGCAAGGGAATCAGAAAGAATGTATCCAGCTGTTTTCTTGTAACTGGATGCAAGGACATCATCTGAAGGGACTTTTGGGGTCCTCACAATACATGTCCTTGCAGCATCCACATTCTCCCCAACAACATGGAAATTCCCAAATGTAGCTACATGATACGAATGTATCCCCCAATGCAGAATCACATAAATAGTTGGAAAATCATACACAAGCATTCAAAAACACATTTTCCCACTCCCAAATTTATGTCCTTGTCTCACCACTGTTGTGTTTGACACAGAACTTGGAGAAGCTATTTTTGCAGATTATATTGCCTGATCTTCCTCTGCTAGTATGGGCCAGGGCCATCTTGGTTGAGGCATCCAGAGAGTTTTAGTCCAAGAAGGCAACTTTTCAGGCTGTGTGTCAATGTAATATTTTAATCAGGGAGTGTCTTGTAGTCTTGGGAGATTTCCTGTCCTGATGATTTTATACAGGTACTTTAGACTTTAGAAGTATGCAAATAAAAATAAAAATGCAGAGAAATATTCTTTATTCTCAAATTGCAGCTTATTAAGAATACTGAGAGAGAATAATTAATAGAGGAACTCTTCTTGGGATGCATTAAGGTGAGTAGCTTCCTGCTTTAAAATGGTCTAATGCTGTGATGTAATTTCCCTATAACATCAAGTGTACAACATGAAGTGCTGGCATTCAGGATTAGGACACTAGGAACTTCCAATTGACATGGTACAGTGGAAAGTGCATTAATCTCTTATTTCCCATAAAGTATTGGAGAATTTGGATATGAAATTAGAACTAGAAAGCACACCTCATTGCAAGCATATCCAGAGCCTAATTTCACCAACTCTAAGAGCTTTTCATATCTTAAAGTGCTCAGGTTTATATCAGTGATTAATTAGGATCAGAGAAAGTGCTTTTCCTGTGTTTTGAATTAATACCATCCCCATGACACCTTATCTTAAAAATTATCCGAGCTAACATTATGGGGTGGGGGAGGAAGACCATCATGTTACATTCAAAGATAGATAAGGGTTCAAATAAAGATTTAGAGGTGGTCTTCTGTATCTACAGATTCTGAATCCATTGATTCAATAATCTGGAAAATATTTTTTATTTAAAAATGATCTAAAAAGTAAACTTTGATTTTGCCATTTTACTATGGCATTGTGTATATTGGAACTTGAGCACCCATGAATTTTGGTATCCATGGGAGGTCTTTAAACCCAAACCCTGCATATACCAAGAGACCACTGTATTTTAATTTAAAAGAATATAAATGGTTTTCTTATTATTTCATTTAGGAAATTTAATTTATCAAAAAGTTATTTGGTAATGCCTCTTAATGATGTTAAAATAAAGCTGATGTGCATGCATGCTATAGCTGTAGAAAATTATAAGAGATACTATTGTAGGATTAGAAGCTGTTAGGAGATAAAATATGTATTAAGAGGATAATTCTTTGATTAATAGTTTTAAATTAATGTTTATTTAATATCAATTAAAGATGTGTGTTATAAAGATTATTAAGCCATTAATTATTTTTGTAGAAAAATTATATACATTATGTGTTTGATATTAGAGAGGTGGGGTGTGGCGACAGAGAAGAAAGGGATAATAGATTATATGTTTATGGCTGCTGAAATAAAGATAGGAAGTCACTTTTATCTTCTGATTTTTTTTATTTTCTTAGCTATTTCTCTCTGCTAATTTCTTTTTGTTTGTTTGTTTGTTTGTTTGTTTAGTTTTTTATTCTTATGTACTGATACTATTTTCTGTTTTATTTATCTGGGAAATTATAAAGCATTTTTTTAAAAAAATAACTGATTCAATTAACATTTGTCTGCACTTTACAGATTTTATCACCACTACACGTGTTTCAAGCCATAAAACTAAATTTGCTGAAAGTGGCACACTGATCTTCTTAATGTATGGACATTTCTAGAATTATCTCCATGACTGTTTTTTAATGCTCACCGAATCCATCTAGAGGCATTCTGCCAAAGTCCTAAGGGTACATGATAATATCAAAAAATAAGTTGTAAATCTACAGGGAACAGCCTGGTGCTTCACTGATATCAGATACAATAGGCCTGTTAAATCACCACTTAGGCAGAGAGAGTCAGCCACTATTACTACAATGCTGTAGTAAAATGGCATTCCTAATATGAAATGGCAAAATCAAGGTTTGCTTCTGGGATTTTTTTCTGTGTATATGGTATTTTGGTTGGTTGGTTGAATCCATGGATGCAGAATCCATGGATGCAGAGGGCTGATGGTAACACATATTTAATTTATTATTGTTACATTTCTACTGCCAGAGTAGGAAAGAGGTATTTATAAGATTTTTCATTCTTAGTTGACATTTTACACCTTGATTAGGGTTGAACAAATATATATGTGGAAATTGTTTCTTCAATCCAGTAAGTCAGATATTGCTGACTGGCCTTGAACTTGTTTTATATACCAGTTCACAGGATGTCTATTCAAGCCTAAAGCTTGTTTGCTTCCTCCTTCCCATGCAGCAACTTCTTTCTTCCAGTCCTTGCTTTCAATGTCAGTGCCAAAAGGAGCAAACAGTTGGAAGCACCACCCTAAATAGGGAGTTAAACCCTATTCACAACTCTTCCATTGCTGGACTCCTATTATTAACTACAGGAGATGTATTTTTCACATATATGTGTGAATATATTATCTATATGGCTCCTAGATAGTTCTTGAGTCAACAAAGAATATACATTTCTTCATTGTATCTTAATTGTTATTCCACCTCTAGGAGAACTGGAAATATTTCAGCAGCCTCTTTCTCAGACTAGGGCAGGTAGCAGGGCCAGTGTTGATTTCCAAAAGTTAGCAAGATTTTGAAGATAGCAGCAGATTTCCTGTGAGAAAGAAGTGGTGATGGATGTTCCCCATCACCAAGGCAAGGAAAGAAGCTATTATGTGTGTGGCAGACCCCAGAAAGCTTGATCCTTTCAGTTGTTTATTTCATACATCAATTCTATGGGGATGAAGAATTGTAGAAAGAGAGAACACAGAACCTTTCATGGTTAACAGTGGAAGAATCAAAGCTGTCCAGTACTATAAAATGAATTAAACAGATAGGCATGTGTGGGGAAAGCCCCATAAAACATTATTTTTAGTACTTGAGAACAGTTTGTGCAACACAGAGCAGCACCTGGTTGAAACATCGAGTCTGAGTAGAATAACTCCTTTAATCCCAGTTTCTCAGTCTCTACTGCCTTTACAATGTTGTCCTCCTATGTTGTTCATTGCTCAGAATTAGGAAAGTGTGCATAGAATTGAACTCTTCGATGTTATGCTGAATGTTAGCTGGGTTAAAGCATAGCCTAATCCTAAATGTAAGCAAGAAACACTAAAGCTGATCTTTGGTTGTGTTTATGGATATAACTATGGATATGGGCACCTAAATAGTTCTCTCAGAGCTTAAAAATGTACAATTACAGCAGCATGAAGATCTCAGAGTGAGAAGAAGAAGAGGATACCAAAAGAGTCTCAAAAGAAAGAAAATAGAAGGACCTAACTCCGGAAAAGATGGTGAGAGATTGTGACTCCTGAGAAATGTGGACAGAGAGTATGAAGAATCAAAAAGGAACAAACTCAAGCCTGAAGAGTAAAAGAACAGGTTCTTAAGTATGGTAGAAGGACTAAAGGTCAGTTAGTGTTGCCCCTGTGATGAGGACTATTAAATTCTAGTTTCATTTCATCCTTTTTGGTCCTGTGTAGGTATGAGTGGGTGATTGTGTATGTATATGTTTATGGTGAGCATTTAGATGTTAGCATGTTACAATGTACCCATCATTGTAGTTTATCACACAGGAGGGAAGCATCCAAATCCCGTGGATAAATGAGGTTTAAATCCATGAATATCCCACAAGAGTGGGATTGTTTTCAGATGATGTCGGATGACTTTGGTATTAACCTGACATTAATCAATGCAAAAAGCAGCAAAATCGCACCACTTTTTTGCACAGGTTAATGTCAAGTTAATGCCAAAGTGGCCCGATGTGTCTGAAAACAATCCCGCTCTTGTGGGATATTCATGGGATTTAAACCCCACGGGATTTGGGTGTTTTGCCTCCCATGTGATTAACTTCTTAAAGAAGTTTATTTAGGAAAAAGTATCCAGTATGTTGGCTGGACAGAAGGATCTTGAATGTAACATCAGCAGCAGAATAAGTAATCCCTTCTCCTCTTACCTTTCATGGTCTCAGGCACAATGTTCTGAATTTGGTTAGCACCTTCAGTCCCAAGTGCTATTACTTTCTTGATCCAGAAGAACTCAGACCACTTGAAAGACATTATAGCAGTGACATGGATCGATTTGACACAAAACTCAATTTTTCCCCAAAAATTCTAGAAAGGTGAGAATGGAAAAGACAAATAAGAATTGATCTCTACTTCTGTTGAAGAACAGTGAATGCCATAGACTGTATGCTGCAGCTGCCATAGTAGCTCCATCAAATGCTATATTAATGTTTTCCTGTCTGTGGCAAATTCAAACTTTCTTGAGGAGCAGTAAGGGTCATGAATGATGGTAATACTGCTGCACAAATAACTGGAAAGAAGTTCTCCAAAGCCCTCACTTTTTAAACTGTCATCAGTCATTTTACAGGACTGTATATGTATCTTCATATCCTGCTTTTTTAGATCTACATACTCTTCTATTTATTTAGTCTCAGCAAATGACTATCTATCTAGCATGGGTCCACAATGACATGCATTGGGTTTCATAGGTGTACAGATCCTAGATGGCTCAGCTTGTTCACACTTTCCTGAGTCAATGAGAGCTAAATCCAGTTGTTAGGCACAACTAGAGTACACCCACAAAATTAAGGTAATCTTAGTAAGCCAATACTTATGCAAGTTCCATTAAATAAGTGTATCTACCATACTTGGAACAAACAACTTGATTTAGGTTTGAGTGGCTACATTCCTGGTTCTTCCTACACTGATTCATAAGCAATCATTTTTAGCATGAAAAACACAGTGGTTTTTATTTCAGAAATATTAACATGTGACACAGCATATCTGAAATACACTTTGCCCATTCAGAGCATTCCCCACCACCACCACCACCACCACCATTACTGTCACTGGTTGTTTGTACAGTCACCATAGTCTGGATGAAATAGGAAAACATAGAAGCCATAAATACTGTACAGTTATAGCAGTTACAGATTAACTGCCATAGTTCAATCCTATGTGATCTTGGGATCTGCAGTTTAGGAAGTGGTATTTATTATTTTCAGCCAGAGATCTCTAGTGCCTCATTAAACTACAAGTCCCAGAATTCCAATTCAAGTGGAACCAAACTGCTGAGGTAGTGTAGTGTGAAAGGGACCACAGAGAGGTGAAAGAATGGAGTAGTCAAGTTCCGTGTTCCTCTGTATTTGTCTGAAAGACCTCCAAAGAATTAACAGGACAACAAATGGAATTATAAACCCAAAAGGATACTATCCTTCCCTGCATTCAGACTGAAAGCTCCAGGCTTGCTCTCTGGTTGAAGCAATAATCTTTGAAACACATCAAACTTTGCCAAAAGAGTATAATAAATCAATATTTTGGCACATGTGGCAACTTTGATCTGAATATTTCTCAGCAATCCTACAATGGGGGAATGACTAGAAATAACGTGATCTTGCATGATAGGAAAATGGCCTCCATGGGGTGGATAAAAAGTGACATCACTGGAACGGCTGCTGCCATTCAACACAAACATTGGGATGTTGCCTGGGAATCAAGCATGACTGCACAAGCTACTTGGTGTGATACCATGCAATGCACATGAATAAAAATATTGAGTCTGGTTTAGCGTGTTTTAGCACATCACAGCAGCCGTTCACCTGCTTGTGCTGGGCTGATGTCATTCAGTGCAGATTACATATAAAAAAATGAATTGATTAAAAATGAACAAAGTAGCCATACTTTGGGCTACCTTGAAATAAACACCAATGCTATTCATTCAGTGTTCAAGAGTAATATTTTATAGGTCCATCTCCCACCCTACTAGACCCTTTGTTTAATCTGTCACAAAGCAAATGATCTGATCTAACTATAAGTGAAGAACCTCTGCTGGCCTTAATGTGCCAAATAAAAGAAGATAGTAGCTACAATCCTATGAATAATAATGAAGGGGGTTGCTACTGAAGCCATCTAAGTAAACACATGATTTTCATGATACAAACCTGGGCTACATTTTAAAATTTGTTTTATCTCACTCAGTTGGTTTCTTTGCTTTAAAAATAATACAGGTTTTCTATAAAATTGCAAAGGGCCCTCTTCAATTTTGCCTTCTCAGCCAGATTATAAATGCTTTTATTCATTCAAAGTAAGCCTGCCTTCATTGACTGAAAAGCTATTTACTGAATACAGAAACTTACAGGAATATATGTGCCAGTAATAATTTGGATATATTACACAAAGATAAGAAACTAATCCAAAACCTCATTCTTCCTGACATTTAGTTTCTCCTTTAAAAATTGACAGCAAAGTGCCTTGTATACCTTCTTCTTTTCTAAGGAAATTAAACAGCAAGTCATTTGGAAAAGAACTGAAATAACTAACCATTTTAAAAAGACCTCATTAAGTCTCTCCTCCTAAAACTATTTTGCAGTTTAAAAAGAAATAAAAATCTTTGCGTATTGGTCAGCTAGTAAGTATATTTACACAAATATATATATATATTCTAATAATGATCCTTGCATCATCTGTTTTTACATTGCCTTCAATTTCCTTTTTCTGTACAATACTAACTATTAATCAGATTTTTTTTTTTACCTCTAGCAAGAACTTGACTTTAATTATATGAGCCAAATTCCATGTCATGTAGATCTCAGATACACATTCATTGGAAAAGAACTCTGACACATAGATGTTTTCTGATTATATTAAGATTGGGATTCTCTCAACTGCTTGACTAATTTTTCCCCAAGAGATGTACTTTAGATTTGTTATTCTCTGCACAACAACAGTAGTGTACTCTGAATGCATTATCTTAGATTCCCCAATTATACTTGTGCAACTGACAATGCAATAGTTTATGCCCACTGCAGCATTATTGTGAAGCTAAAAATCCCAGTGTGGCCATCCAAACAAATTGGTGCCTTACAGTGCTCCTATTGAGCTCCTCAGTGTTGGACTGAAAATCTTAGTAGCCCCAGTCAGCATAGCCAACCACTAAGGTATGGTGGGAGCTGCAGTCCAACTGGAGGGCCACAGGTGCCTTTCCATGCATGACCAAAACACTAAGAACATAAAATGTTTCCTTCCACTAGTCAGACTATTGATCTATCTGCCATCATATTGTCTAAGTGGCAGTGTCTTTTCACAGTTTCCGGATAAGGAATCTGTTCCCAAGCTTTTATGGATGTACATGGGATTCAACATGGGAATTACAATATGCAATTGGGCATGCACTCTGGATACTAGCAAATAAGGTAAGACACTTCATAGTAGATACAAATGGTACTTGGGAACAGGTAAGACAACTGCATTAACATTCTTAAGCACAATTTAAATGTGTTATCATTGCAATTTTCTAATACACTTTTCATACAAGGAAATTAGTATTTTTCCCATACCAATCCATGTTTTACTCATTATCCTACCAATAAGGGTTCCTTTCCAAAATTAGATGAGTTTGGGGGAAATATTCAGCTAAGGAGAAATTCAATTTCTCTATACCGGGGTGGGCAATATATGGCCCCCAAGGCCATTTTTGTGGTCTCCAGTCACCAGAGGGTAAAAAAACCCGACTATTTTATTTTCTTTGTAATTTCTTTTTGCAGTACTCAGTATACTACAAAAGTTTAAAAACCCTGTTGGAATCCAGTAGAGGCTGCAGCTGGCGCCTACAAACATGCCTACTTTCTTTCTTCTTTCTTAAACCAGAAAGAAAACCCCATAGGGCATGGGAACAAGACCAAAGCCTCCTGGAAGATGAATAAGTTTGTTAATAAATCACATGGGTCATCCAGAGCACAGAGGAACCATTACTGCTGGCAGGTAAAACCCAGCTTTAAAAAATAATGTAGAATTTTCACACCCATGTAAAAACCCCTGTTTTCTTGGAAGAAAGTCACAGGGGTTGCTATGATTGTATTGTGTTAATTTTAATTTTTGTTTTATATTGCTAAATGGTTTTAATAATAATATGGCTTAATAACGTTTTAAGGGGGAGAGGGATAATGTTGTTTTATGTTGTATGCTAATTTTTATGCTGTAAACCGCCAGATTGGACTACCAATGGGTGGTATAAAAATAAAATTTATTATTAAGAGACCAATGGATCAGACCTATCTAGACCAACATCCTGTTTCCTATAGTGGCTAACTAGATGAATCTCCTCTGATTTTTCAACTTGAATGTGGCTGTGAATTTCAGGGACCAGTTTGAGCTCAACAGTAACACCACTAAGCTGTCATGGGGGGGGTATTACCACATAAATAATAATATTTTATCCCAAATGTAATTTTTTGTCCTGAAATGTCTAGCATGAGACATTGAAAATCATCCACATTTTGCCATCTTGCAACCCTTTTTCTTTAGACACCAAAACTTAATGCTGAATGGAGGCTTTAAGTAACTACAATGCTAAATATTGAAGGAATTTTTTTCTAGGAGCTTAATTCCTGTGGCTCAATGCTCTTATGCTCTCCCCCATCACCAGCACCTACACCCCTGATACCTCCAAATACATGAGATTGACTAACACAATCCAGGGATGCTCCAAGCCACACTCCATCCACTTATCAAATATTTCTAGAATAGACCCAGTTCCTACTAAAAGAAGTAGGTTCGAGATATAGCTTCCTGCCAACTGCAATCCATAGTTTTAGTCTGAATTAAACCTGATGAGAAACATTAGCCTACTCTTCCCCAGTTTTGTGATGACTTGTACAGTTACCAGTAATTGTAGAAAAAGGAAGCTAAGATCAATATGTGGAGACAGCATGCTTCCAAGTAATGTGCAAAAGAAAAATATGCACATATCCCCTACAGAGAAAGTTACATGAGCTGCATAAATAACAGAAGTATGTTCATCTCTCCATTAGAGAAATGAACAGGCTCTCTTTCATGATAGAAAGGGAATGTGTGAGTCACATGCCCATCTTCTGTTGTCACATACCTGGAATGTACACTTCAAGTCTGTAGTTCTGTGTCTTGTTGGTCTGTAAAAAAAACACAATCCTATCCTTCACAGAAGCAGAATACACATGAAATGTAGAATTGAGAAAGGCAATATCTTGGATTAATCTGAGGGGAAAATACAAGTGCTAAACAAATGGATAGAGGGCAATGGATCATTTAAGAAATAAGTGAGTTAGGGGCTGTCGCGGCTCTTTTACACT
>CM034708.1:175544401-175573773 GCA_020142125.1 Phrynosoma platyrhinos | reverse complement strand
AGCTGCTTCCGTGTATGTTGCGGCTGCCATTTTGTTCCATTAATCCAAGATTTAACTAGATGTTTTCTGTAATAGTCTAGAATATTAGAAGTTAGAAGAGCCAAAGAGCTAGTATCCAACAAACTGTCCAATTTGAGAGGCAATGCTCCCTCACCATATTCCTATAGATCAACTTATGCCTCTAAAAGGTAAATTCTTGCTACAAATAATGCATTTGCATCTGACATTTTGACAGGGGCTTTTACTAGGGCAGGGGCTCTATGCAGTTTAGTGTATCACATCAAGAACTCAACTGTATGTTAATTTTAGTTTTGTACACCATCAAACCTTCACAGATGGGATGAAAGTAAGGGTCAATTGAAGCTGAATCCATTTAAGAATGAGAGCCAATTTGGACTTTCCAAGGAAATGGTGAAAAGGATATTTTATGTATTACTTTCACTTTCTCTTCCCCTATTTCCTCTTCATTCACTTATTTATAAAACTATTTTGGTTAAAATGCTCCAATGCACATTCTGCTTACACAATGTCCCATAAAAAAATAGACACATCTTCCTTCTGCAGGCAAGACCCAGAAATGAGGGAAGCATATCAGCTTCTTCTTCAGAATATATAAAGTAGTGATTGAAAGAATATTTGTAATACTTAGATCTCAGATTGAAAAACCAGTTTCCCAACAGATAGGAGAACCAATCAGGAAGTATTATAGGCCAGCAGGAATTTTCTCCTGGTATTTGATGACCCAAAGTATTGCAAAAGATTTAATGTGTGAAGAAAAACATGAGGGTTTTTTGTACAAAAAGTCCTTAATTTCTGTATGTAAAATGGGTCTCCTGAACAAGAAACTTGTTTTATGTACCAAAAAAAAAGTGTTGTGTGCAAACCCTCTCCATGTATCTTTTTTCTTTGAATAATTCCTCTACAACACTTCAAGATGTTCAAACAGGGGAGAAAACAGAGTTGAAATATTTCTCCTGCATCAGGGGTCTAGAATTTAGACCCCTAATATAAAGCAATTCTGAACCAATGAGAAGGAATGTCTTCAAGACTCAATAACTTGCACTGAAGAAATAGCCCTAGCATTGATGGTCCACAGTCATAGCCTTTTAACCCATAAGGTTTATTTGAATGAGCATCAGATTTCTGTGGCCTTACAAGCATAATTTAACAAACTGATGTTGATCTATAGAACATAAACTTCCATGGGCTTTACATAGTTGAGGGACTATGTTTGTCATAATATCTATAGAAACTCACCTCTTCTTTTTTTTTTTTTTTTCTAATACCAGTTGGGCATGTATGAAAAACATACATTTGGGAATGCTTTGACTCTGTATTCCTGCATGGTTGGACTGGATGACCCTTGTGAGTTCCAATTCTTATGATTCTATAAAAAGCATCGAAAGCACCCTCCTTAATTTTTTTTAATATTTTATTTATGTTATGCATCTTGCCAAATTTATATGTCATTTATATGATTGTTATACTAATCAAATACAAATAAAATTTATATATAATTTTCCCTTGTCTAGAGTTATTATGATCACAGATAATCATTTCATTAAAAACAATTCCCATGATTCCCTAGCACTAACCCTAACCCTAAAAGTGGACTCAATTTGCACTATTTCTGTCAGTCTGACTCCCCTTACACCACAGAGAGCCAAAGCTCTTATAATTGCAAGGAATATAGGCGTTGTGGTGGCAGATACCAAACTGTGGAGTCTTGCAGACTGCCCATTCCTACTGTGAATGAAATAAAAGAAATACTAAAACAGTGAACTGAAATAGGCAAACAAATATGGAAATAAAGCAGTGGCCAATAGACTGGAAGCGCTTGATATACATACCAATCCACAAGAAAGGAAATATAAAAGACTGCAGCAACAAGAGGAGAATAGCACTAAATGCTCAAAATACTCCAACAAAGACTCTAACCATACATGGAGAGAGAAATTCTAGAGGTGCAAGGAGGATTCAGAAAAGGAAGAGAAGCTAGGTACCACATTGCAAACATATGATGGCTAATAGAGTGCATCAAAGAATTCAAAAAAAGAATCAGCATGTGTTTTATAGACTACAGCAAAGCATTTGATTGTATAGATCACAAAAAATGGAATGCACTCAAAGACATGGGAGTGCCACTACATCTGATAGTCCTGATGAGGAATCTGTACCAAGGACAAGAGGCCACCATCAGAACAGAATTTGGGGAAACAGAGTGGTTCCCAATAGGCAAAGGGGTCAAGCAAGGTTTCACCCTATCACTCTACTTGTTTAACTTGTATGCTGAAAACATCATAAGAAAAGCATACTTAGAAACAGAAAAAAAGAAGGAGTTAAGATAGAAGGAAGCAACATTAACAACTTTAGATATGTGAACGACACCATAATATTAGCAGAAGAAATTCAGGAATTGGAACAGTTAATAAGAAAGGTCAAAGATGAAAGTGCAAAGGCAGGTCTCATGCTGAACATAAAGAACACAAAAATAATGACCACAGAAGAAATACACAAATTCAATCTAGACAATGAGGAAGTTGAAATAGTTAAAGAATTTCTATATCTAGGATCAAACATTGACCAGAATGGAGACTGCAGTCAAGAAATAAGAAGAAGACTAGGAATGGGAAGGGCAACTATGAAAGAACTGGAAAAGATACTGAAGAGCAAAGACATACAACTGAGCACTAAAGTCAGAATTGTTCAGGGCATTGTATCCCCAATTATCATGACTGGATATGAGAGATGGACAGTGAAGGAAGCAGACAGAAAGAAAATCAACTCATTTGAAATGTGGTGATGGAGAAGAGTACTTAAGATACCAAGAGACAAACAAATGGGTTCTTGAACAGATCAGACCAGGGTTCCCCTTGGAAGCAAAGATGATTAAGTTGACACTATTGTACTTTGGCCACATAATGAGAAGGCATGGATCACTAGAAAAAACAGTAATGCTAGGAAAGGTAGAGGGTAGAAGAAAGAAAGAGAGGAAGACCACAAACCAGAAGAATACACTCAATCTGGGGGGTTATGGGCAAGGGCTTGCAGGATCTGGGCAAGGCAGTGGAAGATAGGGATACTTGGAGATGTTTCATCCACAGGGTCACCATGAGTCGGAACCAACTTGAGGGTAGATAACAACAACAAAACTGTGAGATCCAAAATTGAGATTTAACCATGGAAGTCATGTCACAGACTAAGGGGGGTTGCAGACTGCCAGAAATAGTACAAATTGTGTCCACTTTTAGGGTTAGGGTTAGGGAATCATGGGAACTGTAGTTTATTGTGCACCAGAGCTCTCTGATAGAGAAGGCTCAATGTCTCAGGGGGGAAAAAACAATTCCCGTGATTTGCACTATTTCTTTTTTTTATATAAACATTTTTATTCAAATAAAACCAACTACATAACAATACATAACAATACATACATACATACACACAGACATTCAAACATAAAAAAACATTGATCATAATTTCTTATCTATATATTATCTATATTCATTAATTGATTAAAAAAAATGGTAGGATGAAAGTGAAAGTTTATATGTAAAGGAAAAAACAACTTGTCTTCTATATTTGTAATTCTTTCAACTTAAGAGTCATATGTTTCTTTAATTTCCTCACCCCTTTCCTTTAACTCTACATTCAGTCCATCAACTCATTTCTTTTCCACCTTGTCTGTTCTCTCATCTTCCTCTTTCCACTAATATATCCTTCCTTACTCTTTCTCTTCACATTTTCTTCTTTATTCCTTTCCTATCCCTTAGTTTAGTTCCTCAAACCCTTATCCATCCTTTCCCTATTCTTCCTACCTCCCTCTCTCAATCTCTTTTCTTTTCGACCTTCTTTATTTGCACTATTTCTGGCAGTCTGCAACCCCCCTAAGTATGCACATCTCAGCATATGATGGTAATTGGCCAGCTTGATCTCACAAAATTTCTTGAACAAATACTGCACAGTTTGTGTCATAGCTGCTAAAGTGGGATCCTGCTCTTGCAGCTATGGAAGTAGATCTTCAAGAATTATTTTCTTTGATATTAAAGAATTTTAGAAAACCAGAGCACTTCTGGCCTTTACCTGACAAGGCTTTAAATGTTTCAGAATTAGCAGAATGTTTCTAGCCATGACTGGTGGCCACTGCAACCCACTGCTTTTTTATTTCTTTCTGTAAGATTATTTTTGTATACAGGGGGGGGGGAGGCAATGTTTTTTTTAAATGAGCATCCAGCAGTTGAGTACAATCTTTTGTTAGCTATCCCTCCTGCCTGTCATCCTCAGTTTCTGTTGCCATAGAAACCACAGCATCCAGCATTCAGGACAATCTCAGGACCTGTAAATTCATTCTCATTCCCAAGCCAGGGACTTTGGGGAAATGATGCTGGGATTTTTTGGAATCTCTCTAGCAAGCTTGACTTCTTTCATCAAGCTTTTGCCCTCTGATTTTTGTCCTCACCTCAGTGCCACAGCTGCTTCATCTCCTTCAGCCCTTCAAACTCATATACACAGTCTGATTAGAGTGACAACCAGAAATAAGAGTAGAAATGGCAAACCACTGTACATCTTAATACTGCCACAACAAGAGCTCAATTGTCAATAATACCATGACATGTTCCCCATAGGGATAAACTAAATAAGGATACCACTGAAGCCAACTATAGCCTTAGCAACACAACACTAATATTTAAAGCAGTCATTCCCGATTTTGGTGGCTGTTGGACCTAGTACCTTGAAAGCACTATCAAATAAATTCAATTTCCTTGATATCAAAACACTAAAGTATTCAAAATGTCCTCTCTTTCTCTCACTCTCTCTCTCTCTCTCTCTCTCACACACACACACACAAACACACACACTTACCTTTCACCCAGACAAGGCTAGATTTTTATATTTTCATTTACCTAAATTGACTACAGGTCTTGTTAGGCACAACTAACCTGAATTTGTTTATTTTCATGGGTCTTCTCTAGGTAGGACTGGCATCAGATTTAGCCTGTTGGATACAAGATCCTGGAATTTAGAAGGATATGATGAATAGAGAACCTGGAAATTTCCTGACAAATTGGAAATCGTTATCATTATACTTCGTCCTAGTGCATGTGAGGATTGTTTGCCACCATGGGTGTCTTGATGTGTAACAGACATCCCCAATATGAGTTATTTCCAGATTATTTATTTTTAATTTTGGTAGTGGGAACAAACTATGTTTGTGAGCACATTTCAATATTTAGACTCCAATGCTCTTCTATTCATGTCAACAGATGTACAGTGGGGCCCAAGCACCACACCATGCAATTAAAGTCTCTGACTTCAGTTCCAGGTATTAGGAAACATTTAATTGACCTGTGTCTTTGTTTTGTGTGATGACAACAATTTACTAAAATTTAAAAATGTGTTCATAAACAGGAGAAAGAGAATTCAGAGACATAGGACGTTATCACTCGGGGGAAATCCTGTGAGGAAACGGGGGTTTAAACTGAAAATAACCCGCAAAAGCGGGTATATTTTCAGACGACGTCGCATTTAAAAGCAGGTTAATCTGAACAGAAAGTAGTCAGAAACTGCTTCTTTTTATTTTTGGGGATCTTCCGAAAATAAAAAGAAGCAGTTTCTGCCTACTTTCCATTCAGAGTAACCTCCTTTTAAATGCGCAGGTTTTCACACGGGGAAAGCCGGCTAATTGCTTCTGCTTTTGCGGTAGCGCTTTCACTTTAAAGCTGGCTTCTGTTTGGAGCTCCCCATGTTATAACGTCCATAGTTGTGTTAGTCAGGAATATCAGTAGGCAAAGAGATCTCGTAGCACCTTTGACACTAGGGGTGAAAGAAGTTGCAGCATCTGCTTAGTTAAATTAGGAGTAAAATAGATGGGCAGCTAGAAGTGGCCTTTGGCCACTACAGCCGTGATTGGGTTGTAATCAGCCTGGGACTGCAGTAACTGGACAGACCATTTTCAAAGTGGGTCACTGAGGTCCGAAGCAGATGGGCCAAAAGGGTGGCTTCAGAGTGGCTTTTGGCTGTTCTTGGGAGGAGTCATCTGCATGCTGCTGCCACCATCACCACCACCACCCCCAAAGCAGACGGAAACCACTCCTTTTGGCCCATCTGCTTCGGACCTCAGTCTACTTCCCCAGATGCATGCAGGAGAAAGATAACCTGAAGATATGAATAATTGAGTGCTGACCAATTAAAAACTTATTAATTAATTCACCCTTCCAGAGCTGAATTTTTAAATTGGATTGTTGCAAACTATGTTTATGATGCTAAATTTTTCATAATGGACTATTCACATTTAATAACAATATGGAAGACAGGTACGATATTGTCCAATCTGTGTGGTGGCAAATAAACTACCATGAATTTGACTAGTGTATATAAGTGAGAATTCTTCCTTCTTGGGAGAAGGGACAAGGTGAGAACATACCAGATTTGCAAGTTTGTTGGGGGGAAAAATCAAATGTGGGAGAAAGCAACATTGGCATATTCACTGATATTCCCTCCATATGAAATGTACCTTTTGGTGTCTTTTTCAAGTGTTAATTATTCCCTGGCATGTGGATTCACTGAAATAGTATCCCCCCAGTAGTTGAAACTCTGGGAAACATACTTAGCGATGATGGCTCATGCTTTGGAAATTATATGTATGCCTGGGGCAGTACCATTCATCAGCTGAAGCAGTGGAAGCTTCACAGAAAGCCTTCATGTATGACTTTCTAGTGTGGCAATTTCAGGTAGAGTCAGGCACATTTTGTATTTCAAGGGATTTTCTTTGGTGGCAAATGGAATGGCTCCAAATTGAGTTCCACATATGTAGAGTCAAATATTTGTTCCAAACCATTTATCTGATATATGTTCTAAACAAAAAAATAGCAAGCCATCTGCCTGACATTATGCATTCTGCATAAGCAGATTCTGAGGATATATTTTCCCTAAAAATAGTTTCAGGAAAGGTGCAGCAGAAGGTGATTTAGCTCTCTGAGAAAATATTTGTATGACCAGATTATGACAACTAGTTTCAGATGAAGTACCAGTCATTGTTATGCTTATCCTGCCAAGGATACCAAGAATTATTCCTCAGTGAATAATACCACAGGCAATACCCACAGTGAAGGATAATCTTCAATGAAATAACCAAAAATGACTAAGTGCACATTCAGCTTCAAGACATTATTGCCTTTTCTAGTGAGTCATATCTTCTTATGCTACAGCCAAAGTACAACAGCCTCACTTTAGTCATCTTGGCTTCTAGGGAGAGTTCAGACTTGTTTTGTTCTAGGACCCATTTATTTGTCTTTTTAGTGGTCCGTGGTATCTGTAGCACCACATTTCAAATGAGTTGATCTTCCTTTCATCTTGCTTCACTCTCCAGCTTTCAAAATCATATGTGCAAAATTAGAAATCCGATGGCACCGACAAACCTAACTTTAGAATATTTGGAATCCTAATGATATACCTTTGCTCTGGTATTAAATAACATAAAATCACTGGTACATTTCCCAATGGATATTAATTGCTAGATCCTGCAAAAATAGGTATAGCAATGGAGTTCACCATATGAGATCACTCTTCCCTAATACTGTCCTGCAAATATAAAAAACGTGGCCCATACTTCTCATGGCCAATGACATGTTTGTCTATATCAGTGGTTCTCAAATGGGGTTCTCAAATGGGTTGCTATAGGGAATGCAAGTAATTGTTGTTGTTGTTGTTGTTTACTGTCCTTGAGTCAATCTTGACTCATGGCAACCCTGTGGATGAGACATCCCCAAGACTCCTGTTCTCCATTACTCTTAGTTCCTGTACATTCTATCCATGACCTCCTTATTAGAGTCCATCCATCTAGCACACAGCCTTCCTCTCTTTCTACTTCCCTCCACCTTTCCCAGCATTATTGGGGTTTTTTTCCAGTGAGTCATGCCTTCTTATGATGTGTCTGACATATGACAGCCTAAGTTTTGTCATTTTGGCTTCCAGAGAGATTTCTGGCTTGATCAGCTCTATTATTTGTTTTTTTGACTGTACATGGGATCCTCAGCACTCTTCTCCAGCACCACATCTCAAATGAATTATTTTCTTCCTTTCTTATTTCTTAACTGTCCAGCTCTCACATCCATACATGGTAATAGGAAATACAATGGCTTGTATGATTCTAACTTTTGTACTCTGTTGTATATCTTTGCAAGTAATATAAGTTCTAATTAACTAATATCCAATCCAAGGAGGCAACCTACTGTACTGCCACCTCATTTGATCATATTTGAAGAGAGGGGCTGAAGGGAGAGGGTGCTTCTTTCTCTCCTCCTCCTCCTCCTCCTCCAGCAGAAGAGAATGCCATGGTAATGGCAGTCTGGCTGCATGGAGTAAAGGTCTCCAATTTTCAAGCTCTCCCTGCCAGCCATTCTTCTTTCCTCTCTGTCCCCAGTCTTCAGTACAGTGATGCTAAAAACTGTGTACATGCACACACACAACACCTTTTGCAGGCTCCTGCCCTCCCTTCCTGTAGTTCTTTTGCTCAAATCAGTATTTAACATTTAAAATTACCTGGTCAACAAGGTCTGGACACCAGGCATGAATGCTTCTTCCACTGTTTCCCACCTTCCCATCACAAAGGCTCTGCTAGATTTTAGTCCTTTGCCACTGATCCACCTCATGGAGGGCAACAGAAGGAGTGGGGCAAAAAGGTTTATTCATAGGAAAGGAGTTCAAATTTCAGCAGAGGCTTTGTGATGTGAAGGTGGGAAAGATACTGAAGAAGAGGTTTAAGTTCTGCCTGTGTGGTGGGATTGACTTTCCATGGGAAAGCGAGGCATTGGCTCACCCATTTTTTTGCTGCAGCAGCTTCTGTTATTGCCCTTGCGCCACTTCTCAGCATGGCTATCGCAGGTTATAAAAACTAAAATTTCAATCCAAAGTTCATTTCAATCCAAAGTTGTTCAAAGCTGCAGATGTTGAACCTGTGGATACTGAGGACTGACCCACTGTAGTAGGACAAGGGGGGGCAGGCGACATGTACATGCAGATGTAAAGTGGGTCCAGGGAAAAATTTTTGAAAACCACTCATCTATATGGAAGATATTATCCTTCCACTTGTTAGAAGAATCATGCCCTTTTCTTCTTGCATCCTGTACCCCTTTACAAGTAAAACAGAGTTCCCCCTTTATTTTCAAAATATCACATTCATTAGGAAGAGGATTCAAGCAGTTAAATCTTAAAATGAAATAATAAAAGTGGGAACACTGATTTCTTCCCAACATTTATTTAGTTAAACTATTTAGTATTAAAAACTTAGCAGCCATTTTCTAATTATTTACACCCACAAGGAAATAACATTGCTATCAAATATTGTTTTGTTGAAGTGCTTGAGAAATTACTAATGAAAAAGGAAAGACTGCATTCCTTTAGCTTCTCTACAGGATAAGCATTTGAAATTAGGCAGCCCTAATCAACACAAACAAGGCATTTAAAAAAAGGATAATAAGCAATAGTATACATTTTTGCAGAACTACAGGAGATACAAAGGAGTCATATTTAGTGTTTCAAGCCATATACTGTATATACTCATATATAAGTCTAGAAATTTGAGTCAAAAAAATGACCCCAAAAACCTGAGTCAACTTATCCATGGGTCAATGTAAGTTCTGTACTTTAACTCTCATAAAAAAAAAAAAAAGGAAACATCCTGGTTAAAGGCAAGAGCATAATCTGTCCTGGAAGAACCCTTTCTACTCTCTCATCCCTCCAGCCTTTAGGATGAGCACAGTTATACCTACTGGTTTTTTGCATGTTATTTGGCATTGCTTTCCTTTGCTTCGTCCTTTAAATCAATTGTTATGTGCCCCTACATATTATCCCTGACTTATCCATGGGTCATATCAAATCCACAATTTTGGCTCCCAAACCTGCCCTCGACTTATACATGAGGTCAAGTTATAGTTTATTATATTTGGTAGTTTTAAAAAAAGTTGTTTAAAGTGAACATTTTTATGGATTAGACTAGAAAATGAAAAAGATTCACACACATTTATCTGCTTGAAGAGTATGGATTAAGAAAATTGCAGCTGAATTAATGCCACAACACAGGGGGGAAGCAGACGGGCAGCATGGGGCCGCCCCAGGAAGCTGCGGATCGGGGCCGAGACATCCGCATTCCTCGGCCCTGCAGCACAGCTTCGCCGCAAAAGGCTGCCAGTGCACCTTCAGCGCCTTTTCCGCCACAGCAAGTGTGGATGCTGCGGCTGATAGGCATCCTCGGAGCGCCGGACGTGCGGAGGGTCCGGCGCTCCGACGACGTCTTTAGGAACGGGTTGGGGCACCCAGCATGTGGCTGCCTCTCCCCTTCCTTGCCCTGAAAATGGCACTTTGCGCCATCTGCTTAGGCCCACAGAGCTACATTTTAGTGTGAAAACATGATCCTAAACTCATATCTGTGGGCAGGAGGAAATTCCTTACCAATTTGCCTGATTTCAGTGAATAATCTGATCAATGCATGGTTGAGAAGCAGGAATAGCAATGAGGCTACTATTCCTCAGCCCTTCCAGCTACATTTCTAAACTGACACTAAAGGTGTATTTCTGACCAGTTTCATCATTCCATAAAACAATGATTTAGAGAAGCCAAATGTGCTGGCCACCAACTCTAGCAGAAATTAAGTCTGCTTAAAAGGAGCAGCTGATAAAATAGTATGTGGGAAATAAAAAGAAGAAAGAAGCCCCCAGTTATGGCCTATAAAGCCCTATATGGCTTAGGTCCAGACTATGGTGAAAGACTATGGGGCGGAATAGATCGTTTCTTTGTGCTGGCCTTGGGATGGCTTCAGAGTGTGGTGTTTAGACATCACCTGCTGTGATGCCACCCTGAATTTGGCATCATGCTGCCCACCTGACCACGCAGGGGGCAGCTTTGCGGCACTCTGGCGGCACGGTGTTTAGACGCCACACACCACAGGAGTGCTGCAAAGCTGTAGCAGCATTGGAAAAACCTGCTTGTTGCCACTACTTATTGTAGTGGCAAAAAGTTGGGTTGAGGCTGCGGCATGCAGTTGCGGCAGCCCCAATCCAGCATTCAAAGGGGTGTTGTCAAGCTGTCGCTTTGGGGTGGTCTGTTCTGTCTCTATAGCTCCCAAAAGTGCCTGACTAAGTCTAAGGTTCTTTGGGAAGGCTTTGTCATGGTCCCACTATCCCCACAGTAGGTATACATGAGAGGGCCTCCTCAGCAGCTACTCCTAGGTTATGGAATTCCCTCCCACATGAAGCTAAATCAGTCCACTCTCTGCTCTCTTTTCACCAGCAGAAAATACCTTTTTATTTAACCAGACATTTGATGACTAACAGGTCATGCAAAGGGGCTTTTAATGGGTTGGGAGTGCTGCATTTTAATCTATATTATCTTTTAAATATTACAGGTGTTTTTACATGATATCTCACTTAAAATATTGTATCCTCCGATTTTTAGCTGCATCTGTTTTAACCTTATAGTTGGGGAAAAGGCAGAATATAAATTAAACAAACACAAGCAAGAAAGTAAACAGGAAGGAATGGACTTGGGATGAAGTGATATGGACAGTAAATAAACTGATCATTTATTCCTGCACCTAGTTACTGCAGGGTGGCAATGATTCTGCATGAAAAATAATTTTGATTTATTAGTTTTTCTAAGTCATGGTCCCACATTCATACTCTTTAAATATCAGTTTGCATTTATAACAGAATCTGTGGTTTTTGGTAAGCTCCTTCCCAAAATGAACTAAACATTTGCCATCTGCACTAGCCAAGTTTAATAGGCACAACTATTCTTACCACGGAGAGGATCATGTTATATCTGTCTGTCATTGAAGGGGAATCTGTCAAAGAAAAAGAGGTGGCAACCATAATTCAACCCCACAATCATGGTGAATATGCATGGATATTTTCAAGAGCTAAGCACTCAAAGCTTTCAGCCTTGATAGATGAATCTGTCAGTTTTGCTTTATTCAGATTCCACTTTTTTTAAAAAAAAAATCCCATGTTCTTTTTATCAAATTTATAAAGAACAGTGAAAATTTCTAACTGTGGAAAGTACTGATACCCCCCCATCTAAACAGAATTTGCTGTTATCCCTATCTCTTAGGAGACGGATTTTGAAAAATTACTTTTTTTAGCCTATAACTCCCTAAATACCTGCTTGGCCAAAGTCTGAGTGTTATAATCCCAAAAAGTAAATTTTCCAAGTTCTGTTGAGAAGTATGCAAGATATTTCATGATGCCAAATCATGGATTCTGTGATGGATGAGCCACACACAGAGAGAAAGACAAACTGAAAGTGACCAGTGCCTGAGAGCTTCATTGGGAAAATTAAGGATTCCACTTCAATAACCTGAAAAAAGTATTTTTATTTAAAAACTTTCAGATTATATGATGCCAAAATAATACTGTTTTGATACTGAAAGAGCTGCTCTGGTTGCCATTTGCATTCTGGGCTCAATTCAAGGTGCTTGGAGCTTGGCTGCAAGAACCATCTGTATCATCATGGAGTATAGGCATATCTTTTTTTAAAATCTGATCTTTACATTTTGATCATTTAATATTTTGTTTTTAACAGGATGCTGTGTCAGGAAAAATATGAAATATAAATCATGCAAATTAATCAACAACGTTGGATTTCTAGTTTTCTGTTAGTTGCTTTGAGTATTGGAATGTAATGGAAAGGAAGGATAAAAATGTACAACACAGAAATGGATAAAGAAGATGATAGAGAAGGTCTTGGGAATCAGAAAGCCTTCTAATAGTTGAAGAGAAGAGAGAAATACAGGAAGTCCGTCAAAATGGAATGCCACCAATATTTCTAAATACTGCAGTGCAAATGACTCACTGTTAAGGGTGGGGAGAAAATGCAAATTCACAAGGACTTCAAAAGACATCTACTAACTTAAGTTCAAACTGCTCTTCCAGATTGGAAGCACCATTTAAAGTCCTGCAAAAATATTCCGTGTTTTTGTCTCATGTGCTTCAAAGGCTTTCTGCAAATCTTCAACACTTTGATCCTCACAGAAGGTTGATGGTGATTTCCCCAGGGTCACCCTTCCAGATCCTTTTCTCTTAATGAAACATCTTAGGTGCTTGCTAGCAAGAGGGTACCCTCTGAATTGGAACATTGTTATCAACATGCTAAAGGGAAACACAAGAAGATCAATACATTTTGTAGTTTCACCCACCTGGCAGAGATTTCTATGTAGTGCAATAGAAAATCTATACTATGACAAAGGAAAGCCATAAAGGGAGGTGGTTTAGGCTTTTATTTGTTTGTTTTGCTTCAGGACATTTGGCTAATGAGGGCATGATAGCTGCAGAGAAGAACAAAGCAGGGAGAGTGAAACTTGATACGAAGGAGAGGAAGCACTCCAATAATTGCACATACAAGTTCAAAATTGTAGCATACATCATTTAGCAAAACATAGGCACTTGCATCCAGCACAGCACTGGCACAAGAACAGTTGCGGAAGGGGAATTCTTTGTCCCTCCTCTTTAATGCAGACCAATCCATGTTCCTCCAAAATATTTCCTGAGGGTGGAGGACCTCCCACTGCCACTTCCAAACCATCAACCTCTCCAAATGCCTAAGAAGTGGGGTTAGGAAGCTGCAGTGGGAGGCAGAACTGGGATAAATTCAGGCTGAGGTAGTTTGTGCAAATGGAGAATTCTCTTTGCCTGGCTGACCTTGGACCTGTGCTGTGATGGGTTGTGTAAAGACAATGTTTGTTTCTGTCATGGGTATATGATATGTCAAAAACTACGGCTGTATCTACACTGCAAAATTAATGCAGTTAGAAACAGCTTGAACTGTCATGGCTCAATACTATGGAATTCTGGGATATGTAGTTTTGTGAGATATTTAGCCTTCTCTGTCCAACTACTCTTATGACACAGCAAGCTACAAATCCCAGGCCTCCCTAGGATAGTGCCATGAGAGTTAAAGCAGTGTCAAACTATATTGATTCTGCAGTATGGCAGCAGCCACAGAGAAATATAATGGTGTATAGGCTTGCCTACTACAACATCAAACAGAGATTGAAGAGTGAAACAACCATGGCTTCTCCCATTGGTTTTTAGATCTGTTTCTTTCAAATAGCCCACTTCTCTGCCGCCTGTGTAATATCTCTGGATGCCAGCTTATTACTTGTTGAACAATGGTAGCTGAGAAAACTTATGAGGATGGGTGATAGAAACTGCAGCTGTCTTGTTCCTCAGTCAAATAGGCAATTTAAAATGTTGTCCCAATTTTCTGGATTCCAGACTTGCAACTCCATGACAGAAAGTCCTAATCAGTGATTTAAATCCACACACTGTTAAAACAGTAAATGCATAGGGGGAGGAAAGAAATTTAAAATTGATATATTGCTGCAGGGAATGGCCAGGATCATCCAATTCACCATTCAAAAATAATTTAAATAAGATTTTAAAATGTCTGCACAGACACCAAACATGTTGCAAAAATGGGCCAGCCAAGCTGAAGAGAGAGAAAAAAAGAGATGTAATGTTTAGAAGAACTCTAAAACTTGTGCAAATATGAAGAATTTTTAAGCTTCACGTAATAGTCTGAGTTTGATAAATAACCAAGCCCATTGTATATGTGTAGGAGTCTCAGAATGGGAAGTGTCAACTGGAAAGAAAAAATGAGGAAAAACACAGGAGGGAGAGGGAGAAAAAGAGATATAATGGAAAAGCCTCCTTGGGAGGAAAGGCTGACTATCCTGTACAGGAATCATGGGATCACAGAGACAGAAAGGACCCCAAGGACCATTTAGGTCAACCCCTTGTCCATTTAGGAATCTACTGCTAAATAAGCATCCAACCTCTGTTTAAAAACCTCCAATGAAGGAAAGCCCATAATATTCCAAGAGATTCTGGTCTCTTTCACACTACACAATTATAGAACTTTGATATCACTTTAACTGCCATAGCTGCATCCTATGGAATCCTGCGATCTGTAATTTCATAAGTTATAGAGAATTATTTGCCAGAGACTTTTGAGTCCCTTGTGAAACTACAATTCCAAGGATTCCATAAGATGTCAGACAGTTCTTACCATAGAACAACAGGAAGGGGGGGAAATATTTTAGGGAGAAAATTTTGTTCTCTCTGTGCACATGTGAGATGTTGTATACTTCTTATTCTGAAAAACATTGTACCACTTATATGATTTCAAATGTAAGTAGTACTCAAAACATTCTATAAAGCAGATGTATGTGTTTGGAAGTGCTGTAGACAGATTCACATGAGGCAATGATTAATATAATATCAATATTCTGTAGGGGCTTTTAACACATTGTTATTCCTTTTGATTCCTCTCATGCTTCAAAAATACACCTATGTCTTAACTAGTTTATATTTATATTTCAGAAGCAGAAAGTAGTACACATTCACATCAAAACAAACAAATAAGACTGATTTCCTAAATTCAAAGAAGCCAGAACAAACCAATGAACTCTTGCTATGGATTTGTGGGAAAACGAGACAGTGGTGAAACCGATGTACTCCAATGGAAGGGTGACAACACTTAAATAGCATTTCCTGCTGGTTAATCAATACTGCTGTATTTGGCAGGAGTTAACTAAGACAATGTAATTCTATTACTTTATTTTTTTTCTAAGTAAACATATAGAGCACTGGCAATTATGTTCAGGCCACTATAATTTACACACACTATTAAAATCATTGACAGTGAAAATATGAAGCCAGAATTTGGTAGAATGAGCAGCCAATTATCACTATGTACCATTTTATTATATGTACTTATGAAGAATTTCTGTTTGGCTTATTAGCACCAGGAAGCATTTAATCATTGATTTATGCATAAAAATGGGTGTGCTGTGGGCTTGTGGTATATAATGATGAAATTGTACTACGTCTTTTAAAGGAAATTATGATGAGTCTTGAAAATTATCATGAACCTTGGATATCTCCATGTTGACAACCCTTCCATTAGAAGCTAAGTATAAAAGTGTCAATAAATATTTTAGTCAGCTGCTTTATTAATGTAATTGTGTTTACAAGATAAGACACCAAAGGTTTTATGATCTGATCACCATTAAATTCAGTGACAAAGCTGCTGGTTTTCAGGCATTTGGACTGTATTCAAATCCCAACCATTCTGAGTTTTCTAAAAATCTGACAAGTAAGATTGTAGTACACTCTGAAACTACTTCCTCCAGAGTTACACCTTGGCTTCATTTGGACAGCTCTCAATTGCACAGGATTTTGGTTGCATCCTTATAGCATTCAGCTGAATCTACTTATGGACATCAGAAAGAAAAATACCATACTTTTCAACTTTCCTCTCTTCATGCATTGTTCAGCATAGTACTAACCTTAAACAACCTGTCACATTCAGCTCTACATCCCTCCAGTACTAAAAAAAAAACCCTGAAGTTCCAAAATCCATTCCTTTAAAAATGGATTTCAGTGCCAGCATCTACTTAATCTAATTTTCACTTTATCTAAAGCAGCAACATATTCTGAATATCTCAAAAAGTAAGCAATATGCTCACATCAAGCTACCTAAACTACCTTTTACAAATTATATGATTAAAATATGCCACATGTTTAAGTAGCAAAACAAAGCTGGCAAATACTTTCAATAAAACTTTAACTTTTATACTTTATTTAACTTTACAACACAAATTCTGGCATCCAAAAATAATTTACTTTGGACTTCTCAGTGATGCTTTGCTTGGAGATAATTCTGTCAGCAGATAATTAACTATAAGCTGCCTCAATGCACTTATTCTAATCATAGCTAAATCTGGATCCAAAACAATGAAATTTCACTTCCACTTTTATGTACATAGTGGATGTTTTTAAAAACAAAACACATTTCTTTGAAGGATTACTTTTTTATAATCACTAGCTAGATCAAGTTCTCAATATAATGCAAGCCAATCCATCAGGTGCAATGCTGCATCTGGAATTCTTAGAGGAACAATCCTCCTTAGCCAATCAAGGGCCAAAACTCAGTATTAAGGTTGAAAACTGAGGTTTTACTGTTCCTTTCACCTGTACTAAAGAATGCAAAATAATTTTCTCTGTTTGCCTGAGATCATTATTACTTCATTCTTGCGTATCAGACCCAAGCAACAAGCTAAACCAGTAATTTTCATCTAGCATGAAAATATTGCTCTTCTTTTCCTCAATAAACATGCTGTACGAAAAGAAAGAAAGAAACCTCTTAACCACAGTAGTCCCTGTGAGAGAGATTCTCTAATACATGGAAATGCAAGGGCCATTAAGTATCATCCAGCCTGAACATTTCCAATAGTAACAAAATCTGATAGCATTTAAGTTCAAGTAACTTGCATAAGAGTAAAACAGTGAGCATCTTTCAGAAGCGCAGAAGTACTTATATCTGTACAGTCTGTAATAATAGAGAAACAAACAAGAAGAATCAGATAAAGCACTATGGACAATTTTTCAGCCTTGTGAAATAATAAGAATTGATCCATTATATAGTCAGATAGTGTGGATGGAATGCTAACCATTTTTTGTCAATCTGCATGCCAACTCATCATCAGATAGGAAAAAATGAAAGACTAATGCCAGAGAAAATGAATTCCAATTTCCTCCTTTCTGATCCAAGTTTCAGTGGTTCTCTAAAATAATAGATAGATGTTTGCTGAAAGTGGCTTGTTCCATACCATTAACTTGGAACAAAACATATTTTGAGTGGGACAGCACTATTTACTTCTAGGAAATGATTAATTGCATGCTACCATTTATCACATGGATACAAAGACATTTGGTCACAATTTTGGACATAAATCAAGGTGCATGCTCTTAAATGTGAAGAAGGATTGCCTTAGTTCTTAAAATGGCATAGACAGAGGTCAGGCTGGCCATAGCAACCAAGAAGAGTGCTTAGGTACCCACGGAGACTTAGAAGTCACTAAAGGAACTGAAATTTCTCTTTAATCTTCTCTTATGTGAAAGCCAAAATTAAAAAGATTAGATCACCCTGTAACCGTCACAATAGCTTTCACAAAGAAAAAGTCATTTCTTGCCTTTGAACCACTTCAAATAAATAACATTCATCCCAGCTAAAATGAACAACTTTCCAAGCAAATTGAATCTCCTGAGCAGTGCTTTCTCCTTCTGAATCAGATTTACATAACAATATGCCACAGGAAGCTCAGAATGAGTCTTACAAATGGGTAAGTGAATAAAATGCAGCTCTCACACAGATTACTTACACTCAAGCTTAAAACTGCCTTCCTTCCCCTTCAAATTAAACAATCTAACAAACAGAAAGAACTATAATACTCGCATCACAAAGTTAGTGGGATTCATACAACAAATTACTATTTTGCGACCAAGATACGATGGCATCTGGTTTACATCCCAATAAAGAAAGGAATACATGACACCAGTGTACCAGCACTTTTTTTTATTTCATTTGTTTAACTTTCTATCTCAGTTTATTTCCTTCATTTTCTTACCCATCTTTCAGCCCTACAATTTATTTGGTTTTGTTCTAACAAGAAACTTGCCTTACTGACCCCCTTTTGACAGTTGCAGACCATCCTGAACTACATATCCTGTAAGTATATCCTGTACTTACTGTCCTAATTAACCAACAGAAAAATATATCCTAAATTCACATATTTGAGCATTTTAAAAAATATCATTAGCTTTGTTGCACTGTACAAAACACTGTGTCAATACCCAACTTTATAATTGTTTAAACAGTTTTTCCTTTTCTACAATAAATCTCACAACCCTCTAGTTAACAGAAATTATTCAGAAAGCAATATATTAAAGTTTAAAGGTTACACCTGCATTAAAAAATATTCCCAGAATAATAGCATCTTCCTGCTCCAGAAATTCATGTAGATTAGACTACTTGAAATCCACAGGGAAGCTCATTTGTTTTTAAAACCCGCTGACCTCAGTACAGTTAAGTATAGAAATAATTAAAAACTGGTATTAATGGAACATAGTTTTCATATTGTTCATGTATGCCCAGTACAAAGTGACATTCTATCACTTGAACTATAATGAATAAATGCCGCTCAGTGTAACATGACTCTCATTCCCAAAAAAGGTGCACAATTTGATTTTTAATAGCAACTGTTAACATTTCTAAGGAGAATAGCCCAACTTTCGAGAAAAGAAAAAGAAAAATCCTATTTTTATAGAGACAACCTAACTAACCTAGGAAATGCCTAAAGGTCTTTCATTCCTAAAACAATAGAATTTAAAGTGAATGACTGTTATTATCGTCATCATCCACAACATAACAATAGCGGAACAGTTTTCATTTACTATATTTATGCCCATTGCAAAGTGGTACTTTCCCCTTTTAGAACATAATGAATAAATGCTGTTCAACATAACTTGCCTCCCCAAATAATGCTCCAGAAATACATTTCTAAAGGATCGGTTTTAACATTTCAAAAGAAAATAGCCCACCATCCCTGAACAAGACAAATGCATATTCTTTGTTGAGGCAATAAGCTAATTTAAGGACCAATAATATGAAATTAGCAAAGACTTTCAGCCTTCACACAGTACCATTTAGAGCCAATGGATCTGAGCATGTCTGAAAACTTGAGAAAATAACCAGTCCCTCTTACCTAAACTTGCCGAAGGAGTCTTCTCCATTGTTGTCATCACCTTCTATGCCCCTTCTTCCCACCATGAAGACCCGGTGCTGCTATGTTCATTGGACTGTGCCTCGGCTGTGGCTCTGACACTAAGCTGTCTGCATAGACCAGCCAAGGGATGTGTGTGTATGTATGCACGCACGCGTATGAAAGACAGAGAGAGAGAGAGAGAGAGCATGTGCTTCTTCTGTGTGCATGTGTGCCTCTGTGAAGTAACTGAAAAGACAGCCTGCTGACTTCTAGACTGAGAACCTCCGCCTCAGACCCAAGACAAGGCTGAATAAAAATGATTAAAGCTCTGCCCCCTCATCCTGGCAGGAGCTGGGATTTCCACCCACCCAGCCCCCTAGAAAAGTGGGACTGTCATTAGGGATTCTCAGGGAAAAACCTCTAACAGAGGCAGACCTTTCCCAGATTGCTAATGCCTGCCCAGCAGTCCAGACAGAATACAGGTACCTATTGTTCCTAAGACAGATATGCAGCCAACCACTCAGGCTCTGACAGATCTCAACAAACCACTGAGCCTGCCTTTCTTTCTTTCTCTCTTTTTTAACACTTTATTTACTGGCACATTTCTTTCCTATAACCACCCCCCCCCCCACAGCTTTCTATATAACCTGCAAAAAGCAGTCAGAGAAGGGGGGATGCAGATGATGGTACATGGCTAGGTTTTCGCAACAAATTCAGAAAATGAAAAATACATCTGTTTTGTTTTGCTTAAAGCACAATTATGGGACACTGAAATCAATAACTGATCTTATACCTTGGGGAATGTTTTGGAATTCTTAATAAACTCAATTCTTTTATTCTTCTGTCCTCCTTCCCCCAAATCTTTACTGAAAGATGTACACAAATGTTACATTGTTGTTTGTCCTTAGAAAGATTTTCTTTGATTTGTGACACACTATATAATTTCTTTAGCACACACAAATATTTTTTAAATTCACTACCTGGCTATATCTCAAATGCTATAGCTAAGTAAAAAAAAAAAAAGAAAATAAAATAAAAAGAAACTTTCTTCAGTAATAAGTACTTATATATCTACTATTAGACAGAGCTACATATCTGTACTACTATCTTCTGTTGTGTTTTGTTCTTGAACAGGTAACAGTGACAATTTTTTGTCTGATTTGAAAGGCAAACAAGTACCCTGTACTTTTGGATTTTTAAGCTCTCATCTGAAAGTAATTGTACACTGTTATAAAAGAAAGTAACTGAGTTGAAATGGCAAAATAAACAGAACTTAAATCATCCGTTTCAACAGACAGGAATTCAGACACATAGCACTGCAGGCTTGGATTCTGCACAGAAGATCTCAGGTTGGCATTTTAGAGTTCACATTCAATTTTATTTTTAAACAAGTTCTACTGATATTTGAACATGGTTCTAAGGACTAAGGTTATCCTTAGACATATACATATAACAGCCAAAGCTTGCATAATCTTAAACTTTCTCTTTTAATGGAACATTAACTTTTGCTGTATTTAAAGAGAAGGTACTGGACTTTGGATTTATATTTCTGGGGTATGATGCATACCCAAAAAGTCCAACCCTTTGACCATAATATGCTTTCCTAAAATTGGTATGTGCATGTATATGAGCTGACTGATTTCTACCTTTTTTGCATTTGAAGAAATATACTGGGGGCAAGATTTAACTGAGTTAGCGGCCAGAAGAAAAATGTTTTACTACTAGATGAAGCAGAAATGTCTATGCTATTGAAAGAAAATGATGAGTGATTCTTTATTGTAATTTCTGTGTGAACTGTCATATAGACAGGTGTATGTCATAAAATAGCCTTAAAAGTTAAGAGAGAATGTTCTCAAAAATCATCATTTGGAGGAGTGTGTGTAACAGAGCATGACACGTTGAACCAATTTTAAAATATTAATTTTTCTCCAATCAACAATTTTGAATAAAGACCTAAAAGAAATGAACTGACCATATTTTTTTTAAAGGGAAATAATGCCTAGGACTAAAATGTTCCTCTAAAATCAGACAACACAACGTTACCAGCTCATTTTATCAGTGAAGTCTAAATGTAATGACAAATTCTCTAAAAGGAATACTACAAACCATACATGGTGGAAATTATTAATTATATTTCACTTCTTCCACTACTTTAAAAGCAGCAGTTTCCCAAATCCAAGAGGCAGTGATTTCTTAAATTTACCTAGTGCGTTTCATCAATGAGAGAAGAGCGTTTTCCACATCTAAGCCTCTGTCTAAATTTAGCAACTCTGGGGTTACACTGGTATTTCCTAAAAAAATATTTTGTAAACAGTTTTCAAAAATGTGGCATTTCCAGCTTAGCAGTAAGTGGTGATGACCAGTTAACCAAGGAAAGGAAAAGAAGCATTGGAAGAGAAATTATTTTTAAGACTGGCTGAAAGGTGTCCCACTGCATCCACCTTGCAGTGACACTCCTTCTTAGAACCTTCTCCATAAACTCTGGAGAAGAAAATGTCCTAGCTTCTCTAGCTTAATTATAGACCAACAATTTTTCTTATTATCCATATTGTTTATTTTTCTGTGGCAGGGACCCTCTTGATCTTCTCCTAGGTCTTCTCCTACAGCAGTGGTGGAGAACTATAGCAAGGCCAAAGGCCCCTGGAATCCTTGGGGAGAGCACATGGACTGCTGAAAAACAGAAATCCACTTTTACTTTTGATAAACATGTTTCAAATGTAAAATAGGAGGAGGGCACTGCAAATGAATTATAAGATACATTTTCATTCCAGGGGGCTTTCAAGAGAGTCTGTTTACCCTCTCTTGTTCTCTCTCTCTATCTCTCTCTCTCTCTCTTTTTTTTTCTTTTAGAGAAAAGGTTAGCCAAAAAAGTCTGGGTGGGTCAAACATTCAAAGGCTGTACTCTGCCGCTCCAGCTGCCTCATACAGTAGTGATGCAAATCCCTTTACATTTGTATTTATTCTTTTATTAAGAACAACTGTATGTTGCTTCATAAGATTAAGTTTTCTGAACAGCTTTCAATAAATACATCAACAAGCAAATCACATATATGCCACTCAAACATATTCTGGCCTATAGTATATGATTAATGAGAGTCAATAATAGGGAAGAAAAGTTGGAAGATATAGCTATGGGTCAAGATGAAATTCAAATAGCAGAAAGGTTAATATTATTGGATAAGATGACTGTTGGTGGTTTTGTTGGTGCCTTTTCTTAAGCACATTTTAGGTATTAAATTGTGAATGATAATTATGTTTGCATGCTATAACTTATCAAATGGATTGTTTTATGTATTTTGTATTTTCTGTATCTGTAAATTTCAATAAATATGATTTGTTTAAAAACATATTCTAGCCTATAGCCATGTAACTCTATCTATCTATCTATCTATAGAAGGGAAAACACTAAAATGTAAAGCATCTGTAATCCATAATACTATATCTCTTTTAAGATTTGACCAGACTATGCCAACATTTAGATTATGTTACTGTGATGCTTACAATGTGTGAAAAGGATACACTTCACCCAAAAGTCTACCTTCTTCTGTTTTTGTGAACACTATCCCAGGAAGATAGGTATTTCATAGGAAGAAATCAAACTGTTCATTTCATAGCCTCCTTTTGATTTTGGACAGAGAGACAAGGAAAATGCATCTTTATAGTATGATTTCATTCATTCAAGACAGTGATAAAACACCTGGTTCTTCACCCAATAGGAACTTTCACTTCTGATGAAGTACTGATCAAATGGAAAGGAATCACACAATCATCTCTCCCCATGTCGATGTCATTCCCAAATGTGAGAAAGGGAATGTGAAGAAATGGGATGAATTTTCAACTGACTAATCAATGGAACAATCTGAAGGTAAGCAATATGATTATATTGTTGAAATCAAGTGGGTCTGGCCCTTATAGGCTGGCAACTATATATGCACTTGGGGGAAATAATGATGCAAAATGTGGAAAGCAAACCAACTGAATTACCTTTTCAAACAATTTTAAATTAATGTAATTTTTATGGGAAAGTGGAATAAGAATGTTTGAATCAGTACTGATGGTGCAGTCCTATGCATATCTACATAGAAATAAGTCTCAAGATATTCAGTGGCAATTACTCAAAGGGCAGTGTGCATAGGACTGTAGTGTTCATATATTACTAGTATGCTCTACAAAGACAGAATCAGAAGTATGAAAAAGTCCAACTAGACACTCAGTTCATTCAGAAGTCAGGTCCAGAATCCTGCAGATGTGTATTATGCCAGCATAACTATGCTGTTGTAGATGTTGGTATATGAGGAAAAAGGCTGTGGGCCCAGTGGTCATGAAAGAAGGCATTGGGCAAATGGGTCATCTGGGGCTGGCATATTTTGTCTCCCTTCCCATGCCACTGCTCTACAACCACAAACACAACCACTACCATAGCAAGCCCAAGGATTCTGTCAAGAATATCCTGTTTCTCAGGTGCCCATGAATACCCACTTTCTTTTAAGAATAAGAACTCTACAGTCCTTCCTGGCACCAGGTGGTTAAGTCAGATGTTATACCAGAAAAGATGGGTTAATAATGGGCAAAATATAGGGATGGGGGGAGTCCCATCTCTCCACTCCCACCCCCCAGTTTCATCTTCATTTTCTCCCCATACATTTTTCATATAGCTTTGGAAAAATTCATTTTTTTTTCATTTCTGTATTAAATGTATATAATAATAATAATAATTTTTATTTCTATACCGCCCTATGGCGAACCAATCCGGGCGGTGATATGCTTTTATGCCTCCCCCAAATGTGTGCATTTATTTTATCATTTTATCTAATGTGTGCAGTCCTACACACACATTTCACATTGATTAAAGTATGTTTGTATTTGTAGACATTAATCTATTCACATGCTAGCCTGCAGAAATTGTTTTGTATGCGTCGTATTTTTCTCCCCAAATGTGTGCAAAATTTCATGGATAGTGTTGAGAGTTGCAAACAAAAAAGTTTTCTGAAACTATCAAATCCAACTTTTTTTTCCTATCCCTTGCAATGTTCACTTATGTACATAATATCACA
The DNA here is from genome assembly GCA_020142125.1 of Phrynosoma platyrhinos. NCBI lineage: Eukaryota > Metazoa > Chordata > Lepidosauria > Squamata > Phrynosomatidae > Phrynosoma > Phrynosoma platyrhinos. The sequence continues at coordinate 175,549,122 of CM034708.1, read as the reverse complement.
AGGTCTGACATTATTCAGAAATGCAAGAACTTGTTAGAATACCATAACAAGGTATACAGTCACAAATATGGAGGGTCTCTAATTAAGTCTGTAAAATTTCCAGAATAAAGGACTTATTAAGAAATAGCAAAAGGAAGAAATGACGGCAAAGGAAACTGATTCATTAAGCTTTTGTTGTAGTTTTCTGAAATATGTTACAATCTTATGCACAGTTATCTGGGAGTAATCCTCATCAGATTCATTAGGGATCTTAATTCTGACAAAGACCCTCATACTCAATTAAATATCTATGAGTAAAGGCAGCTCATCCAAAAGTATGAGTACATTCTTCGCTAAAACACCTGAATACATTTGGTTTCCATGTTCAATGTTTTCAAAGTTTCATTATGCAGAGGTATCTTGTAGCACTTTTGAGACTGATTGTGTGAAATTTTTATAGCATGTTAGTCTCAAAACTGCTACAAGATCCCTTTGCCTACTGATATTCCAGACTAATACGGCTATGTCTCTGAATTCAAAATTACATTTTAAGTTAGAGAACAGAGGAACCACAACAAGTAATGAATAAATAAATAATAATAGCAAGTCTTTAGATATTGCCAAGGTTTTGTTGCCCATCTCACCCACAAGCATGACATTTTTCAAATGATTTAGATAACATTTCCCAGAAGAAATATATAAATTAAGGAAATAAATATATCTCTTTCTTAGTGCATAATAACAAGCGCATGAGAATATTACCTGAGGATAACAGTATTCCTTGAACTGTATCATAATATGCCAAGCTTTCCCACAAAGGCACTTACTGATATCCTCAATGACAGTTTTAATAAATTTGCAGCAGATATCTTCAATCTACCAAAATATACACACCAAACACACCCAGGAAACACCCAGGATTACATGAAATTTATTTGCATTTTTTGCTATATTAAGTCTCATAGTATGTTTTCCAAATGGTAGCCTTAATTAACCTTTCATCTTGGTGTGTAAATCTGTAGCATATAAAATGTAAACTGCCTTTTCTATGGTTAAAGACATTAATGTGACTTCTGCTGTTACATATAGCGTGCAGAATTAATGGGGTGGGATGAAAAATGGTACAGGAGTGAAGACAGAACAGATTTAATAGTAACAGAATTACTACTTAGACATGAACTGTTTTAAGTTTCAACATATATATTCAATGCTGTATTGTTTGCCGCAATCCTGCAGAGAAAATCACCAACAAAGTATTCATATTAAAAAAAATTGTTGTAACAAGAAACCCTCAGAATTATATTTCAGTAATAACAATAGCAGGATGTACTAGTATGGGTTGAAAGATTTGAAAAGTTGAGAATGTGGTTTTTGTGATCCAATTTTATTGATAACAGTGGACAGACTCCGTATTACAAGTTCTGGCACAAGTCATGCCCCTCAAAAAACTTTTCTGCTCAAATACTTTTCATTAAAAATTATTCTTATAAATGCCTTTTAAATATTGATCTTATATAGAAATGTAGTTATGGTACTAGATTATTTTCCAGGCACTCTAAAACAAGTTCAGTGTGATAGGTAGGGAATAGAACAAGCACTGGCACCCTCTATAGTCTAATTCTGAGGTTTGTGGCCAAAAATAATTGTGATATTGGTAAATTTTCTGATCATATGTCTCACTGAAACTGGCTCTTCATCATGGCTCTCCAGTGAGAACAAAGCATGGAAATTTACAATGTAAGCAATCTCACATATGAACCGTTTCCTCAACACTTGTCCAGATATCCACCTTGTTCTACAAACATCCTGCCAATGTCAATCAATCCATTATTGGCTTTATTATGATCGTATGACTCAGGCTAAAACAGAGAACGCAAATGACAGAACAAATGTACAATTCAAAGTTCTTAAGCATCTGCATAGAATTCTGTGAGCTTAAGTGTTGTGTTGGCAATTTTTGTGGACAGCTTCCTGTTTTTCATTTTTGTTTTGCATCCTGCACTAACCAGGTCTGAAAGTGTTTTCAGCATAATAACTGATGTAAATTGTATACAATATACTTGACAAGAAGTGATGATTCACACACAAGGAAAAAAGTGTTGCTTACCATTTCGATTTTCCCAAAGCTATCAAGCTGTCTGACTGTCAGTTCTGACCTACCTTGTGAGCTTTGTTTTGTTGAAGTTACTGGTCTGGAAATGCCAAGTGTAGAGTATCTTGATAGACAAAAAATACACACAGTCAAGAGTTGCCCTTATATCATCATCCTGCCCTGAATGGTCAGTCTTTTCATCTGCCTCTGATAAAAACCTGAATACAACATGATTTATCAATGTAACAAGGTATTTTCAATTCATATTGTATAATATTATTGGCATTCTTCCAAGTTAATGCTATTTAAAGAAGTCCCTGAAAAGCAATTTAATTTCACTCCAGAAAGTCAAATTTCTCCACATATAATTGGTTTTCATGGTATGCAATAAAAGCAACAATGAAATAAATTTGTCCAACATATCATTTTATAAAGACATATTTATTGCTCAAAGGCTTACTTCTGCATTTCTTAAAGTTTGCACTGCCTAATTTCATTGAAGTTGCCCTCTAATTAATAGGATTCTAGTTACAACTCATAAGCACACTTCAGTATCTAAATGTTTTAGGGGATCATACCTCTTTCTAAACTTTACAAGCCAAACTACTGCAATATGAATTATAACCTCAGAGGCTTATCCTTTTAGATATTATTCATAGATATATGAAACTAAAACTTGCTTATTTTAGTAACATATCTTTAGCCATGAGCTTACAGTTACACTGCCTGAGTATTGTTCTCTGCAAATAAAAATAGTTTAACTCTGAAATTGTTTAACTTGCAGTTAACAAAACTCACCTACAGTCAGACCTTAAACCTATGTAAATGATCTGTAAATACATCTGCTGCCCCATTCCCTGTATTTCAAATACACTAATTCTTTTTTTTTTTTTTTTGTAAAAAATATATGAACAAAATCTATGATGAACTAGGGCAAAAAAAATCAATAAAATACATACCTGTATTGTTAAATTTTCAAACTATATGTTTGTGGTGCATCACACAAACTAAAAGTAATATTTAAAGAGCAATACATAACAACAACAACAACAACAACAACAACTGGCTTACCATCATTTTCTTTCTGACTGAGCTTTCAGATGTGTTCGGAGTAACTGGAAGTTCATAAGATATCTGACTGTCAGGCTCACTACTACTGTGAGTGCTTTGGTGGCAGGTACCAAGAAAACCTAAATGCCAGCATGATGTGGCTTTTGAAGGGCCAGAGATGCTGCTGCATTGCCTCAGCACACTCCAGTCTTCTGAAAACTCATCCAGGGAAGCTGTCTGTTGTCCAGGTAGGTTCACGAGAGCGCTGTCACAACATCAGCAAACACCTTCATTCCCCACCCCCCAAGTCCCGAGCACCCTGTGTACTGAAGATTTCTTCCCTTTCACATTTATTTGTTTTTGGATTGGAGGCAGAGGGTCACAGATTTGCAATATGAGATCAAAGGCAGACTTGTAATAAGGTGAAACATTGCTCACTCAGTGGTATTCAGCTTCCTGAGTGAATGCATTTCCAGAAAGCTCACAGTGTTTCTGAATGCATAAGCCCTAAGGTTTGTGTGATTACACACAGAGACAAAAGTATGATGAAAAATTTAAACAAATGGGATATCCCTTGCAGCACTGCCATCTCTCTTTCTCTCTCTCAGAATAGTAACTAGCTTTGCAGAAGAAAGTGCTTAATAAAGCCATGGTCAGACTGCTTACACTTGGCATTTGCTGAGATAACAAATCAGAAATGATAGCATCATCTAGTTTTATGAATTTCTTGCCCCCGCAGTCACAAACATCAGACGTTTACTTTATAAAGAAACCTTTTAGATTCTCCCTGCCGTTTCCATAGTGATCTCATTTTCCCCCTTTTATCACAGATTGGCTGAAGTAGTGCTACCCTTTGTGCATTAAAAAGCTTTCATTCCCAAGTGTCAATGGGATAGTACTGTAGCTACCATCACACAGTGAACAATATTTTTTTTTAAAAAAAAGAGGCATCCACAGTATTTCTCATGTCTTTGACAGAATGGTAAGGCAGAATGTCACTTTGTGTAAATGTATGCAGTTATTAGGAACTGCCATTCCGTTCCATCAAAATTTATAACACAGCTCTTAAAGTGTTCATTATAAATATATATAAAAACAACAACAACAGCAGTTCCTTTTCCAAAAGCTTTACTGTGGCATGAATTGGACAAAATGTCTGAGCTTTTTAGCCAACAAGGGAAACAACACCATAATTTATTTTAATTTTAGCTTCATCCATACACAATGTCTATATTTTGCTGCTTTTCCTCACTAGTTTAAAAAACAGTAATCTATTTGAAAAAGAAAGGCGTGAGCTTATCTGAAGTCACAAATACTCTGTCCTGAGATTGTAAACTTTATAATAAATAAATCTGAACAAGGCTGTCTCCATAATATGTAGATGCAGTTCTACAGATGGCATTCCTCCATATTTCCATCCCCAAATTTCATATAAAAGTGTGATCTCTTTAAAAAGAGGAAATTGTATCTACCAAATATATCAAAATATATTTGACTGCTCCTCTTGCACCATTTTGAGTATACATACAGAATTCTAGGCAAGATTTGCAATATTCCTGTGGGGATTTCTGTTCTAGATTAATTTAACGGGGGGGGGGGG
>CM034708.1:175529701-175540815 GCA_020142125.1 Phrynosoma platyrhinos | reverse complement strand
GGTGCGGATGCCGCAGTCCCACGGTGTACCATCCCAGGGCGTCCCAGACGCCCTGGTCTGCATCCCCCCTAAATTAAACAAAAAGAGCTGTCCATCCCAGAGGAATCTATTCAAACATATACAATTATATCCAGTTACTCAAATACAGAGTAGATCAAATCACAAACTAAAATATGTTAGGAGAACATGGTCAAACTGACAAAGGGTCTACAAAAGCTCTCTATGAGCAATGGCAAGGAAGCTGGGTTCTTTTAGCCTGGAGAAGAGAAGATAGCAGGATGATGCGATATCTAAATATGACAGTTAAATATTTGAAGAGCTGTCATGTGGAAAATGGAGAAAGTTTGTTTTCTGCTGCTTCAGATGATAGGTCCCATAACAGTGGGTTCAAATTACATATAGAGAACTGTATTTCCTAAAGTAGAACACATGGTCACCCTACCCACTTAAGCATTTATCCTATATATTTTTTTCTAACAACCATAATACTAAAATTGCCTAGCAATCTACATGTCTTTTATTTTCAAGTTCCAAAGTGCATACCAGATGTCATTGCTTTGAGATTGCACATGACAAATTAATGACAGCAGGTAGACAATGTGTTTGCAGCATCTAGGACACAGTGGTTAATAGGAAGATCATACACACAAAGTAAAAATGTAAATGACTGTGCAACTGTCATTCTAATTTTGTCCATTCATGAGGTTTCATAAGGCAACTTTCAACAGATCTACAAAATTGAAACAGTCCAGCCACAATGTAGCTATATGAGCTAAGAGATTTCTCCCCAGAAGTTACACTTCCTTTCTTAATAAGGAAGACTGCTTGGTCCTGAGTGCTCCAGAAATTGAACAATGATGCTTTTCAGAACTAGCAATACTGTATCCTTCATATCTTCTTTACATAAAGCTAAACTTCCATATAGTATATTTAAATTTATATTACCCCAGGATAATCATTACTGCAGATTGTTCCCCCACACCCCAGATTGTGTTGTCATTCAATGCTATCAAAATACCAAACTGTAAAAAATACAATGCTTTATTTGTCAGACACATTCATTAATGATAGATATACAATGCTGAACTAAAGTTCACCATTTCTCATGCCATCTGTATATTTGGCTTCAAAACAGTGCACATGTTTATTTGTGAAAAAAATAGGGAATTATAAAAATACAAGCCAGAACATCATTGCCAAAAGTATGCCAAGTCTCCAGTTGTAGTACCCTTTAGTTCTTGAGTTTTCAAAAATCACGCAAATGAAATTAACAAGAAATTCTGCAAGTGTTCATATTAAGTGTCAGAATGCAAGGAAAAGAACAAAACATCCTTTCAATAGGAAGGCAGCCAAATTGCCTTATAAGACATGAGCTAGTAACAGCTGTGTACTTGATAACAAGAAGATGCAAAAATAACAATAACAAGGAAAAAATAAGATACCATACATATACTTAAATAACTCAATATATTTATAAGAAATGTTGTGGTTAATTCTGAAGTATGGTCAGAATCCAGGAAATTCCCACAGGCAAACCTAGAGCATCACTTGACTAAGGTTGCATGCCAAAAAGGGCTTAAACAAACAAAATCATTTCCCTTCAACAGGAGCTCCCCATCCACCATGTAAATTATATTTGAAATTCCCCTGAGTTTTAGGGGTAGCTTACTATGCAACTTGATGGCTGCTATTTGACAAAAGAAGTTAGGCTCAAAATATCAGATGAGCTTGCAAAACTCATGGATTGTGGACTATAGTTTATTTACTCATTTAAGAATAGTTGCATCCAATTAAAAACTGTCTTATGATTTGGAAATTTCCCCTCTTCTTGCTGTTCCATAACACAGTACAAGACTAAGGATGGGAAAGTCTGTTTTGTTTCCAGCCATAATGCTCTTCCTAAAGCTCAAGTTTAGAATTGTTCCTACCTGCCATCTTACCTCCCTGCCACATAGCTGTTACCTCTACACTGTAGAAATAATTCACTTGGACACCACTTTAAGTGATATATCTCTATCCTATGGAATCCTGGAATTTGTAGTTTTACAAAGTCTTCTTTGCCAAAGAGTGCCTCAAAAAACAACAAATCCCAGGATTCAGTAGGATGGAGCCATGCCAGTTAAAGGGCCTTATTGCATTTCAAAAAAGAGACAAAAGACAGTGAGTGGCTTCTGGCTTACCTTTCCAAAAACTACAAAGCACTTCTGCTCAACTGCATAAATGCATGGTTTTTGTCCTGCTGGGAAAATCTGTTTGGCAAAAGCCACACTTTTACAACTGGCTCCCACTTCTGTCTCACTGCCTTTTGTATTTCTTTTTAAATGCAATAAGGCCTAAAGTGGTGTCAAACTCTGAAGATGCCAGCCACAGATGCTGGCAAAACGTCAGAAAGAAACTCTTCTAGAACATGGCCACACAGCCCAAAAAAAACCCACAAAAAACTATGTTGTCAAGCTCCCTTAAAAGAAAGAGGTAGGAAACATAATTCAGTAGCACAAACCAGCAAAATGCTCATACTCATATCATCTGGAGGGAGAGAAGGAAGGCCAGCTCCATCAGGCCTAGCCTGAAAAGAAGAAGGCTCTCCCTCCATCCACCATCATCTGGATGGAGAAAAGACAGAATGTGTGCTGTCTTAATATGTTTATTTCAATATTGTATTTATTTTATATTTCTAAGCTGCCTTGATTGCTTAGGAAAAAGTCGGGATATGAGATATAAATTATTATTATTATATTCTGGTATAACTTTTCTTCTCTTGATTTTTAATTATCTCTTTAGAGTGCCAAAGTGTAATAGTATTAACAGAAACTCTGAAAGCAGAGATAGTGATTTCTCACCTAAGATACTACTAGAAGATTACTTACAGTTGCTGTTGGAAGGTTAAAATTTAACACCAGTCAGTTTAGTGAAACCCAGAGTTACTTGGAAATGGAACTAACATTCAAATATGTGTTATTATAAGTTAAAAAAATACAGAAAACTATAATATTTTGTCACCAACAGGAAAAATATGCACAATGTACAGGACATCAGGACATCAGTGCTCTGTCACCACCACTATGTCTACTGAAGGTCTTCTGATTTCTTTTCTCAGTGAGATCACTACCTTTTCTGTCATGTTTACCATAGTAGTTTGGTAAATTTACATTAAATGCTCAGTTCAGAGCATAACAGGCCATTCTAAGTGCCTGTTACTGACTGATCTAGAACTGAGTTAAAATTTTCAATGATGCTTTTCTGAGAATGTTTCTGACATTTTTCATTTGCACTTTAGCCCCCTAGAACCTATAAGGAGAACTTTTTATCCCAGAGGTTGAATTTCAGTTTGGAAAGCAAGGTAAGAGTTAAATTCCAGTAATGAGTGAGGTGAAAGATATAGGGTGAGGCCAGGACAAAGTGAGCATGGCAAGATACAATATGTACCACCTAAGTATATTTCCACCATGTTTGTAAAGAATAATTCAGTTTTCTGTTATATATGCTATTGATGATATTTGTTGCCTGTAAAAAAAAAAAGTGTATAGTAAGGAATAAACTTGCTGTGCTATAAAGCAAGATTCAGTTCCATCTGGAACCTTCCCAACCTTTAAATACTCTCTAGTTTCCAATCACTGGTGGGAGATAACAGAGAAAGGAGCTGTAGGCCAGATGGTGAACCAATGTGGGCAGCTCTTAAAAAAAAAAAAAAAAAAGACCAAGTGGGATGCTCTAAAAAAGGAGGGGAGAACTTTCTCTTTATATTCTCTATTATTTTGCTCTCTCTCTCACACACACACACACACGTTTGCACACATGCACACACATATGCGCACTGATACAATGTCTAGAAGTCTGTTAGGGACATACGTGTACACATTCAGATGCCTTTTTAAGGTGATGTGTGATGTGTGAGTTTGTATTCCTTTACTTCTTCTCCAGCACTCAAAGCCCCAACTCACTGAAATATCCTGAAGCCACCCTGCATGGCCATTCTGTGCTTCACAGCAGGCAGGCAGGCTCAAAGGAGGGTCTGGCTATGCTAGATGTGAAATTATGACATCAATCCTGCTGAGGTCTTTCAAAGATGCCAACACTGCTCTGATCATTTTGCAGCTGAGGACATAGGCAGATACTTCTCTGATCCTGTCTGCTCACAGGAATGGCCATACAGAGCAACTTCAGGGGTCCATACTAAGTTGGCAGAAGGGTTCAAAGCTCAACATAGCATAGGTCCACATACAGATATTTACACCAAGCTAAGGTGATGTAGGATTGAGGACCATACCTTGCAATGATGCTAGCCTGAGACATTGTGGAGGATGAAAAATAGATAATTGATACCAGCCTGGCTCGTTTTTGCCAAATTCTCTTTCCGTTTTCTCAAAGATGACTGCAGTTTGATGTGAACAACATTTTTATTATATTTATTGTCTGAACCAAAATAAGTTTCTGGGCACTGCAGATGTGTAAAAGATTGACATCAATAACAACTGTCAGTCTTTCAGGGAATATGAGAATTGTGGCAGGAGAATCTGGAAACTTTCTCATTCTGCTATTGATGCTATTTGTTGCCTTTTTGCTGAAAAGCTATAGAAGAAGGTTATAGCTAACGATTTCAGCTTTATTATTTGAAGATTTCAGATTTTTTCCATTAAGATTTCTGTCAGTAGAAGACAGAATTAACCACTCTGTTTCTCACAAGAAATCAAGTCATCCTTTCACAACAAAGGAAATATTCCTCTTACAAAAGAATAAAGGGCTGGAAAGTAATAACAGCATATTTGATACAGAAAGAAACTTTCCCCTTTCAATACAACAATATTTTAAAAATTTTATCATGATTTTCTTGTGATGGGAGCTGAATTCTGTTCATATCTTCAGGGTACAAAAGTTATTATTTCATTTTGAAAACTGCAAGATTCATGCTACAATGACGGTTGTCATGAAACCATGAAGACTTGGACTTTAACTTCCACATCAGGTCAGATGGGTTGGGTGTGTGTGTGTGTATTTATTTATTTATATTTTTTTGAAATGGCAACCCATTTTTCAGAGCGAGGATGAGAGCAGACCTTGTATGCTCAAATAATCCTCAATAAATTGTATTTAGTCTGGGAGTAAATTTAAAAAATAATCATAGGGAAATATATTACCATGATGAGACATCTGATCAAAACTTAGCTCAGTAAAAAACCATGAGATTTAAATGGTTTTAGATGGTAATCCTCTTCTTGGAACTTGTTCCCATATTTTAGATTTCATTTCATAATTCCCTATTTGAATAAACAAAGACTCCTTTCTAATGTGACTCACCCAGTGAAATAAAGGGCAGTGCACAAGAGTCCAAAAACTAGATTGTCCAGTACTAACACTGATATGCAACATGCATGACAAATTACAGAGGGGGAGCTGACAAGTTTTGTGGCATCAGTAAATACCAATAAATCTATTACTGCATAATAATTTTAAGACATGTAGTTTTCAAATCAGACTTCACTTCATCAGATGCATTACAAATGTGTTCAGAGCATGGAAGCATGGAACCATACTAACATTATTTGTTGCCTGCTATTTACAAATCACATACAGGATGGTCACTTTTAAGTGTTAGAACATCACTGATGTGAACATTATAGTTTTTGAGTAAAGAGTAATATTTACATATGGGGGTTATGTGGAGATTGTAGGGCCATTCTAGATTATTATTATTTTTTTGTATTTGTATAAATGATTTTAGCCAATTAATAAACACATACCACATTAGCACACTATTTTTACAAATTAATAACAAAACAAAAAAACTGGAAAGGATGTATTGACAGTGGAAGTCCTATGTGCTACAATGGTCAAAAACATTTATTTCTTTAAAAGCCCAATGTTTTTGCCTTATTGCCAATTGGTATTTTTCAGGGGCTATTGAATTCTCATAAATTTCCAAAAGTTGCACTGAAGGACCTAGAGATTCCCAGAGAGAACACTCCACTGGACATTAGCTCCTCCAGCACAATTCTATGGTCAATCCCTGGCAAGTTGCACTTGAGGACAAGACATTCCTAGAGAGGTGTTCTCTCAGATTAAAAACAGTGTTTTTGTTATTTGTAGTTTTTCCACATTCACAGGGGTCCTGTGCCCCTAACCCCAGCAAATGTGGAAGGACAAGTGTATAAACAACAAATGTGGTTGTATCACAGGCTTAGCTGTGAGCAGTAATTCTTGTGGTGGATAACATCTGAGTGAAAGCAGGAAGTGAGCAAACATAGGCAGTAATGAACTGATAATCCAGCATAAGGTGTACTTCAATATGGTCTAGAACAGGGGTCGGCAATGTTAATGTACATAATGTACATTCATGTACATCTTCCGCCAGGCTGGGGGGGGGGAGGATGGCAGCACTGCCGCTGCCACCACCGCCACCACCACCACCGCGCGTACTGCCACTGCTGCCGCGACCAACACTGCCGCCACTACTGCCACCGCGCACGTCGGTGCCATGCACGGTGGCAGCACTGCTCACGTCGGCGCCATGCGAGCAGTGACTCGTTTGCACATGTGCAGGCTGTAGGTTGCCGACCCTGGTCTAGAAAGTGAAGCAGTCTGTGTAAACATCCAGTACACAGTATCCATTAGAGCAAGACTGTACCAGGACCTAACAACACTACCTAGCAAAAGAATGAATGGATCAAATTCATATCAGAAACATTCAGGAAACAGGAGATAAATATTCCAGTTTTCGTACAAACTCAAGTATAGATATTCCCAGAGTATTTTTGTTTCAGATGCTTACAAGGGTCAAGGCAGTTCTTCACTCCACGTCTTTGTCAAACAACCTGAGGAGTGATATGTTAAGGGCAGATCTTTAGGTAACCTCACTTCTTCCATGCCTCCATGTTAGAGTTATAAATTTATGACAGGGCAGGCAAACTCTAAGGATCTGGGGGCCAGTTTTGGTCACCCCTTGACCTTGGCAGCCCATACATACCCCTGTTGATGGCATATGGCCTCCAAAAGCCAAATACTGCCACAGAAGCTGGGGGGATTGTGAATTTTTTAAGCTCTTTGGGAGAATACAGCACTGTTTCAAACCTAAAATAGCCTTTTTTACAAGCAGGAAGTGACCTATGATCTCAATTTGGAGACACAGGCTGGCATCCTGTTTGAGACATGTACACATGTATGTTTCCCTTATGCATGTGTTATTTCATTTTTGGGTTCTGGGAGGGGGTCAGTATTCCTTTCCTCCTTTTGAGTCACCCAAAGCTCCTCACCTGACTTACTAAAGAGCTTCTGAAGGCCCCTGCGCAGCCATTCCCTGCTTTGTGGGGAACAAGCAAGTCTGCAGAAGCATGTTCTCATAGATAGATGCAAAACAAAGACACCAGTGCCAGGATCTGCTGAGGTCCTCTGGAGGTTTCCGTGTAGCTGTAATCATTTCATGTCTGTCTATGTGTACATAATGAGAGCTTTTGCAAACCTGTCTGCTCCCACACAAAGCAAAAAATGGTTATGTAGAGAGACTTCAGAAGATGTTCAGTAAGTTGGAGGGGTATATTGCTCAGCCTAGCATAGGTTCTCATGTAAACTTACTACACTATGCTGAATCCTGCATGACTGCAGCCACAGTGTGAAATGTATCTTCATGCAATAGGAATCTCAGACCATTTTAATTCTTTTCCTCAACCCCATTTAGGCCACAGATAATAGCAAGAATGTTCAGAAGTATTCCAAAAGTATCACTGCCTTGAGTCTCTATATGGGGGAGAAGGTGGGGTATAATAAAATAAAATAAAATTACTCTTTGGCACATCATCATCATCATCATCATCATCATCATCCTTTCATCATCATCATCTTTTCAAATTCATAGTGGTCAGTCTGCTCTACCTATCCCCTACAACAGAGCAGCATGGTACTTTGTGTCCACAGTATTATAAAGTGCCAAAGAGTAATCCACTGATAAATGTGAGGCTTGCTCCTGGGTACAAGAAGTCAGACAGTGCCACCTGAATGATTTATATAATACAGTGCAGTCCTGTTGTCCATCAATAGCTGTCCCAATTTCTCTTCAGCTCAACTGAGAAAAGCTTTCAGTGCTAACTCAATAATTTTCAGGTCTCCAATCTCTACTACTGTCTGCAAACTTTTTAAAAAATGAGAAGCTCAGAATGAGTGTTCTGCCATGCCTCAAAGGCAACAATAACTTGGAGAAAGGGGGAAAATAGTGTGCTCATCATATAGCTGAGACATACAAGCAGGATTCAACTAAATTCATTATTTCACATTATCTCCTTGTATCATTTTAAGTTAAGAATATATGTGTGTGCTTACAGCAGTTCTGTTTTTATTCTAAATAAGATTACCACATTAGAAGTAAATTGTATTTGCATTCTGTATACTTCTTACATTTAAATGTTATTCAAATAACAGACTAAATAGTTAGCATGTAATTTGGGTGCAAATCAGAAAAATGTTTATCATACTGCAAACATTAGCGTCTCTACATTAACAGTGTTGTAAGACTTTGAAAATATTAACCACACGAGCAAAATATACTCATTTGCCTTAATATGATCACAAACACAAATGCCCTAGCTTTAAATTGCCTTTCAGAGCTGATTTTTCTATTTTTATAATCAATTTTCTAAGTAAAGTGCATCCATCTTTATGAAAAGGAATAATGAAAGTCATGTACATATTTCTGTCTGCTTATGACAGTGATTGAGAAAGGAACAACTACTTTCCACAGACGGTAAGCAGCTGCTATCCTTAGATAAGGAAATCATTGCGCATAGACAAGTTTCCAGTATTATGTAAAAATAAAGCAGGCAAAGAAGTCTCAGTAGCTGGCCCTTTTGTTTGAGCAGTACAATTTATAGTCAATGAAGTTACATACTCTCAGCCTTAGAGAAAGGAAAAAGTAAACCTCCTCTGAACAAATCTTGCCAAGAAAACAGAGTGGCAGAGTTACCTTAGAGTCTCTATAAGTCAGATATGACTTGAAGGGACACAGCAACAACAACAACAACAACCCATAACATAATTATCAACTTGCATAATCACTGGCATTAGTATATTACATATTTTCAACATATATTTCACCAACAGGGCCACATTAAACTTTAAGGGAAAAGCTGAGGTGTGAAAACAATGTGTAAATATATGGAAAAAGCTGAGTCTAAATACATGACCAGTCTGATTCGGGTTTCCAGATTTATCCCAAGTAAACCCTGAAGGTGGCATATTAGGCATTGACTCTTCCATAAAATGAGTTAAAATTGGCCAACAAAATTGGAATGTTATTCCCTGGCTGACTGTTTTATGTTACACTTGAGGCTCTTGCGTGAGAACAAGAATCACTGTCAGGCTGTCACAATAAAAATGCAAGGCGCAAGGCAAAAAATATATTCCAACCATGAGATGGACAAAAAATGCCAGCATGGTGATATCCCATTTCAGAGATTATTACATTTCAAAGAGAGGCCTCTGGGAAGTCAATGTAGGAGAATGGAGACAGGAGAAAGCAGATAGTGGTGGAAAGAAGAAAAGAAAGAAGACCCTGGAAACATGAATTGCTGAAGTTTATCATTAATTGTAAATGACTGTATCTAACTGTAAACTGAACTGAGAAAAACAGGAATCTAGTAAGACAGAAAAACACAAATTTGGATTGTGGTGAATTGGCTGCCTGTTTTACAGTGTAATTTCACTGGCTGTAATCTTCAAGATGGTCAAGGCAAACATTCTTTTCCTAGGTTGCACCATTTCAAATTCAGCTGTACTTTATTACAAGAATTTATTAAACAGAGGAATAAAGGGGGGGAGGGCATCTAAATTTTTAAAAGGTGTTTTACCTTTGCTGCAAGTAGAAACCTCAAAATGTAAAGTCCCTCTCCTTTGTGTCTCTCTTTAGGATTCCCCTAGAGTGGCTAAAATGTGGTAACTTCACATCCAGGAAACATATTCAGGGGTAGTTATGTTGGCCATATAGTACAGTACAATAACATCCAAAATTCATGAAACAGTGATACAACCAAAATACACAAAATACATGATGCAAGCTTTTGACATTGCAAGCTCTGTTGATATGGGTATCATTGATAAGGAGTTTCTCTAATGTACATGTTTACAGCTAAGCAATGAACTATCCAATCTCTTCAGTTTATGGATTGACTTCAATTCACAAACCCCCTAAGCAGACCAGGGCATCCAGGACGCCCTGGGACGGTGCGCCGTGGGCCGCGGCAGCCACACCGAGGTGCACCACCGGCGCCTCTGAAAGGAGCGCAAAAATAGCGTTCCTTTCAGAAGTCAGGGAAAGTGTGCCCTAAAAGCGTAGGGCGCACTTTCCCTGACTTTTCCGCCGCAGCGTGTGCAGACGCTGCGGCGGGAGGTTGCCCTCGGAGCACCGGCCGTGCGGAGGGCTGGCAGCTCCGAGGGCAACCTCGGGAGGAGGAAGGGGCGCCACTCGTGCAGCTGCCGCTCCTCTTCCTTGCCTCGGAGACGACTTTATTAGCCGTCTGCCGAGGCCCAAAGAGGCTTGTTACAAATATATTAACTGTGTGACTGGCATATGAATTTGTTTGATTGATTGATTGATGCCATGCCTTTCTCCCACAATGGGATTTACTAGTTAATGATTGGGATGTGAACTTTCTCTATGTTTCATTTTTATTGCAATTATCAGAATCACACCAGCATTCTTGGGCCATCCTAGTTCTATCTCAAGTTGCACAGCATTTGTGCCTCTTTTGGTACACCCGTATAAGCTAAAGGATGTGTGGTTATGTACATTTTGTATATATTTATCATTGATTAAAGTGTGTTCACATTTTCAAACATACACATTATTAATTATGTACATTTTTAAAAGGCACACAGAGCATTGTGTGCACTATTTATTTTTGAAAAGGGGAAAAAAAGTATGGCTTTTCAAATATGCATGTACCCATCATCAGTCTCAGAAAACATTAATGTTTTCACAAAGAACTGCAAACCCAATTATTTTGTCCCATCTCTAGTTAGGAACCTAAATCATGGGAGAGATGCAACAAAGATATTAAACTCTAAAGTATTTATGTATGAATGGGGTGATGTTTGATCCAAACTGGATAATACCTTCAGTCACTAGAAAGACA
>CM034708.1:175513987-175526754 GCA_020142125.1 Phrynosoma platyrhinos | reverse complement strand
ATCCGGTCCCTGGGCCTTAGATTGCCTACCCCTGCTCTACCCCTAAATTTCTGTTCAAAGTTTCAAATGCAAGTATCCTGGAAAGCATTTTAGCATTCCTTCCCTACAAAATAATATCAAGAATGAAAGGAAAAGGGTATAAGCCACCCTCTAGTATATTTTAATAGAAGAGAGTTTTAACAGAAGAAGCATAATGTGTGTGCCAAGGTAGCAAGGACAAATATCTAGTACAGCTTGCGGCTTCTAAAAATACTTCAGCAATAATTTTAGAATGTATGTTGTTTTTATATACTGTACAATGCTAAGAATTACTCAGACTTATACTTTCTGTTGACAGAAAAGAGAACATTTTGTGCTCTGAAACATAAAATTCTTGTTTTTATCAGGTAAGCCAGCAAAATCATTTCCCTTCTTAACAGCACACTATTCCATCTCAATGATAACCTTGTATAGACCATCTAAAAAGAAGTGTGAAGGAGATATGGGGTTACACAAGTTACTGCTGACCCATTCATACCCCTCCCCATTTCCTGGGTTGAACCAAAAGGTAGGAACACAACACAATCATATTCAAATGAATGTAATTACAGTTAGTATTGCCAAGATAGAACTAACCCAGGTCCTGAAATTTCCATGTCAAGCCTGAATCCTAGGAATGATCCATTGTGATTTCACAGGAGTGAGCCTTGATGATGTTACAAAGGAAAGTGCCCTGGATATGTCATTAAGCATGCTACCCTAAGCATCAACCACAGGTACATTGAGTATGTCATTAAAATAAAAAATTATCAGTTTGCTTTATATTATATTGTGCTGGTTATTGTATTTCTACCTAGATGATTTGTTTTGCAGTTGTATTGTGTTGGTTTTACATTTGTATTACACCCTCCCACCCACCCTCCCTCTATGTTTATATTTGTATGTGTATATATTTAGACTGTATGACTTTGGCAGGACTGACTATGTTTTTGTTTTGTTGTTTTTGTAGTTTTACTTTGTAAAGTGTCATAGACACTGATGGCACTATTTAAATAAAGATGATGATGATGATGAGGAAAATGGGAGGCAGTGGGAAAAAGAGACCCACTATAGTTAGACTAATTCAATCAAGGGAGCCACAACCATGAGTTTGCAAGCAGGGCAGCTGATGACCAAGGGACTCTCTTTCAAAGGGTCAAAGGCAAGTTGAAGACACATAACAACAATAATATGCCTCCTATGGAAAGCTTGGAAAAGTTACTTTGAGAGGATCTACAACTGGCCCTGTGGGTAAAGAAGCAAGTTCCTAAGGTCTGAGATGGGTTAAAGGTCTATCCCAATATAAAGCAACTGTCTGTATCCAATGTGCAGTTGTTTGGCTGGAGCTTCTATTCTAAATGCAACCATATTTTGCCATGGAAGGGAGGTGCCACAAGGATTAACCACAACACACCCAATTGAAAGAAAAGGCCACAACTTTATTGAATGCAACTGCAAGGTAGGGTTGGCTCAAAATGCATGAGGTCTGAATCTGCATCAACCAACCTCCTTTGTTGATTGATGAACCAATTTGCTTGGTCACAGCCAAACTTTGGATGACAAAAGGTGTAACCGGTTAATTGCCTGTTTGCATCTCAAGTAACCAGTTGGTTGCATGTTTGCATCTCAACCCTTTGTCACAAGGGGATGCTGATCTGGCATTGCTTCCACTTCAGGTTCCTGTTGGACTTCTGATCCAGTGCTCCACAGCACAAGAAACCACACCCACCAGATCCAAGACCTATGCTACTGCCCCTGTAAATTTATGGCAGCACAACCCTATCCCTAAAGAGAGGGAGGGAGGGAGGGAGGGAGGGTGGGTGGAGAGAGCCAAGCTGGAATGGCACCATCCACCTGTGCCATATGGCCTTAAATAGACTTGTCCTCCAACTGGAAGCCCCACCCCTTCTGGCTTCCCCGCCAATCCAATGTAGGTACTGCCCCAGTGCCAACCAATAGGACAGTACTTCTGGCCCCAGTGCATGTTGGGAGTTGTAGTCCCAGGGCCAGGGGCCAGAAGCGCCACCCCCTCTCCAGCCCAACCAGCCAATCAGAGCCCAGCTAGCCCAGCACAATGCCTGCTGAGATGCCACCAAGGCCTGGCGGACCAGCACGGCAAATGACTTACCCCCAACGGTAACCAGGCTGACCTGGTGAGTCAGGCAGCCTCTTTTCTGTCCAATACATGGTTTATGCCTATAGGCAGAGCTAGCTGGTCCTCCAACATCAAAACCTCCATCAAACAGAAACTTTAATTTCTTGGTTTATATCTCACCATAGTACATGTTGGAATACACTTTTGATTGCTATACTGGCAAACAAGCAGATAGATAATTATATTCATTATAATGAGATCTTACTACCTTTCAAATATGTTTTATTGTGGATTGATTTTCAGTTCTCGTAGCAAGCAATAGGAGGGCATTGGATTTCTATTTATAATGCAGGCCTAATAGTAATAGAATTTGCATGGAATTTGAAGCAAAGAAACACAATCTGGAATGTTAGCAGCATAAAATTAATATTGTGCTTTCTTTTCAAAAGTAATTGTGCATCAAGCTGTGTCATTCTATATGCAACAACTTAAAAGAAGAAACAAGCATTATATTTTGGCATCCACACATGGCAATTTGTTAGTAAATGCCAATTTGTTTTTATAATGGGCACTTGATTAGCACAGACCAAAGATTGTTTAACAGAATTTTAACTTGCTTGGCGGCTCTATCTAGCGAGGAATTTCAGAGCCAATGAGACAAAGTGAATAGAAGGAGTTGGATTGTATAGGCCAGGGCTACATGGGCCTTGAGTGGCAAGATGCATCTATCAATGTTTTTTAGTCATATTCTGTGGCCATCAATTTAGGTTCAGAAAGCCCATTGTTTTGGATGCCCACCTTGTAATGGCAGAAGAACCAAGAAAGATTTTCACACCCCTAACATGAGACTATACATGGGTGACAATGGGCTGTATTTTTATTTATGTATCATGAGTTGTGTTGGTAAACAGGAGTTAGGATACAGCTGATATCTTCATCTACTAGAAGATAGGAGCTCATCTAACTTAGAGGCCCAAATTATACCTGCATAATGGTTTGCAGAAGAGGGAAATACCACCTTCACAACAACCAAAATAAGACACACACAGGTATAAGTTGCACATATACCTCTGTATGCCATTAAGAGGATGCCAGTCATTGTCTCCCCTTTCCATTCAACAGAACCAATCCAGTAGGATACTATGATCAATGATATCAAAAGCTGCCAAGTTTTAGAGTTCGTATTATGCGAACTGTGATTGACAAATAAGCCTTCAGTTGTACTAAAAGCAGATTATCTGTGGTCCAAAATACACTGCAGAAATAATTCAATTTGAGATTGCTTTAACTGCCCTGGCTCAGTGTAGGAAATCCTGGGAATTGTAGTTTATTGTGGCACCAGAGCTGTCTGACAAAGAAAGATAAATATCTCACAAAACTACAGTTCCCAGAATTTCCTAGCATTGAGCCAAGGTGGTTGAAGTGGTCTCAAAATGGATTATTTCTGCAGTATCTTTTGGACTGCTGAAGAATAATCTGCCTGGCTAAACTAATGGAGTAGGTTTTAAAATGGTGCCATACTATATCAAATAAGTCTATATTTTTCTGGAGCTGAAACATAATTTTAAGTATTTTAATCTGCTAAACTTTAGGTCATGAAATGTGAACAAATAATTAATATGATAATTCCAGGAACCTTTCTTCTCCAAAGCTGACCTGCTTTCATGAGAGGTTGGTGGGATTTACAATTTTGGGGCTGTGTTGTCTTCTTTTTCTTTAATGTACCTTGTTCAACCTCATTATTACCTCTATGAAAAATCTGCAGCCAGCATTTAACTAGAATTATGGGAAAGTATTATGTATGAAATAATAATTTTATGAATGCAGAAGCCTTTTATTATAATCTTGACAGGGATAATTAAAATGATAGGGCATTAAATGTAGCAACTCCTGCTGAGAGTTTTACTAAAACAGAAAGAAAATGTTGATATGTCATTCAGTTCTTCCCCTAAGAGAATTCAAAGCTTTCAAGGGTATGGGAAACATGCAGGGGTAGCTGTGTTGGCCATTTAGCAAATTCAAACAAAAATTCACCAAACAGTGATACCTTTATTGGCCAACCAAAATGTCCAATATACTTGTTGCAAGCTTTCAAAGCTCCACTGGCTCTTTCATCAGGCAAGATGTTACAAACCAAACAAGAGAAAAAAATTGAGATGTTAGTCAGATGCCTGCATTTTTATGTTTCTGTCCTTAGTTAAGATGGTAAGTGGAGGGTATCTTTTGCATTAAAATACATTAAAACATCATATCCCATAAACCCTCTCATCCACAATAAAAAGTACATTTTAATTATTAAAACAAAGCAGAGGCAATTAAGGGGCAATTGATGGGAGGTGACTAAGAGTCTAGTCTGGGAAGGCCTACCGGAAGAAATACATTTTGATCGCCTTTTTAAAGCAGTCAAGACTAGCAATGTGTCGAATCTCCTCTGGCAGGCTCTTCCATAACTTGGGATTACTCTATGCATCTTTGGCTATAAATATTCTGATGATTACAATATTCTTACTTTCATTCAGAAGGTGTGATTTTCTGATTTTGACTTTTAATGGCACATTAATGCACATTTCAAGCAATTGGTGAAGAAGAAAAAATCAGACTTCAAATCAAACTTAGTGCTGCACAAAAATACCGTTAGAGACTATATACATTTTATACCAAAGGATTTTCCTAGAAAATTTTCCCCTTGGTGCAGATTAAGATAAATTAGTAATAACTTGTTTTCCACTACCATGAGTCTAAAACAGAAGTGAGCAAAGTTCAGCCTATGGGCACATGTGGCCTTTGAGACCCCAAATGGGATTCAGAAGCCACTCAAATCCCCCAGATCTTACCAAATCAGCCAATTTGGGGATGATTTTGTTCCCCAAAACTGGCCCAAATGTGGCCAAACCATGGCAGTTTGTTTTCCCTGCCCTTCAAAGTCCCCCCAAAACTCCCTAAAAAACACACACACACAAGGAAAATAAAAATTGCCTGAAAATTGATGAAAATGGCATCCAGAAATTATGTTACATGGCCCACTGGATGGGCACAGGGTGAAAAAAATGGCCACCACCTCCTGCATTGTGGCCCACCCTTGGTCTAAAACCATATCAGAAACAGAGAAATTGTGTAAAATTGCATGATTGGAAAATAACTATAGAGTGGGTATAATAACTAACATAAACAGTTATAACAAAAGAATTGGTTTCAATATAGAAGAGTGTGCAAATTCATTAATAATTATAAGGACTTATAAAAGTCTAGCCTAGCTTCTAGCTTCTAGGGTACTGAGAGGGATTTGAAGCACAGTTCTTCAGGACAAATCTGTCAAACCTGATTTCATTCAGGTTCCCATTTTCCCACTGTCAAGTTTATTTGTATTTGTTTTTAATCTGCGTGGGAATTCATATGTATTTCCACACACAATCTTCAAAACATAGGCATTTTTGTGAGATCTTCTCCCAATGCATGTATTTCTGAGCACAATTTTTCATTTTTGCAACTTACTTTCCATTCAATAAAGCATAACTTCTTACATTTTTTTCAAACATGCACTTCTTTGTATTTTTAAAAACTTTTCCAGAAAGTTTGGGGAAAGTACAGATTTTTTTTAAACATCTAAATATGTTTCTGGTTTGTGTTCAAGTTCAAAAAATGTGAATTTGGTAAGATCTTGTTCCTGTGTGAAACATATTTGTTATACTTTCCCTAAGTTTATTGCATAGTCCTTAGAATTGGAAATGTATGGGAAAGGGATTACAATTTTTCAAGAGGCCAGGCATTTACAGGAAAGGAAAGAAGAAGCAAATTTAAAAATCATACACTGCAAGCTTTAAAAAAGGAAGTGTTTTCTTTTGTCAGTAGCAAGGGTTTTCCCTCAGCTCTTTTACTTCTCTGAAAAGAGCTATACACATGAGTCCATTGCTTAGCTACAAATGTACTTGTATTGCATTTTAGATCTGTCAGCTGGAATGTCTGGGAAGAGGGTACATCTTTGTTCTTCCCTGACCTAAAGATTTCTTGAGGGTTATGAAGCCTGCTGTAAACATAGAAGTAGCTAATTCCAATTAATCACGTCCTAGCACTTGCTATGCTTCTTTGAAAAATAGTTTTTAATGCTTTTAAAAATACATTTGATGTTGTAAGAACAACTTTCATTATAGTAAACAAAAAAATTCCAAGTATATAGTGAAGAGAAGAAAGGAGAGCATTTCAACAAGGACTTAACAGTCAAAGAACAATAAAGAAGCATGCAACTTGTTGAAGAATACGTGTTTTGCATGTAGAACAAGAGTGAAAAACATGAAGTTCTCCATGTCTTATTGAACTGCAGTTCCAACAGCATATACTCCCAACAGGACATGCAGTTCGGAGGAATGCTGGGAGTTGCAGTCTAATGATATCTGGTCACACATTTCATAGCCCTGCAGTAGAAACCTCTAAGTTTAGTCCATGCCATTACTGCTTAAAGGAGTCAGAAAAGATGTGATAAAAAAAAAGAAACCTCTGCTTGAGATGTGTAGAGGACCTCTGCAATTCAGAAGAACACTTTAGACATAATGCTAAACCATGAATTTGTGGCATTAGTGTCATGGAGATGAGTTGTAATGAGATTTAGGTTGACACACTCCTCTTTCCTTCCTCTCTAGTGCACCTGTGAGGAGGAGAGCAAAAAATTCCAGTACTGTCATCTTGGTATTAGTATGCCATCTATATCAGAATTTGGGAAAGTTTCTTTTCTGAACTATAATTCCCAGCATCTCCCAGCCAGCATGGTCACATTTTCACTATGGTTAGTGGACACAAATCAGTTTTGCATTTAGAAGTTGCCTTATCTTCACTAACAATCATTGGCCAGCATCCTGTCCAAAACTAGCAGAACAAAGTGGCCTTATGCTGGACCTCTAGTTCAAAAAGGAGAAGGGAAATGTCCAACAGCAGCTGGTATAATGGCTGACTATTCTAACGCACACACCCCAGCCAATCAGAGGCCTTCTCAGATTTTGGGATGGTAGGAGCTGTGCCCAACTGGCATGTAAAAAGAGAACAGAGAGCCATTTGCAGAGGGAATTACTGGAGGTCTGAAAACTCTTGATGCAATGGGCTTGCACAAGCATATTGTCGCTATTGTCAGATTCATGACATGCCCTTGTTCATCTTGAACAGACGCCATGCTAGAAAGAGGGAGAAAAACATGTAAAATCCATGCTCATCTCCTCAAGCTAAAACATCATTCAGCATCATGTCCAAATCAGTAAATCTGGTACAGCTTCATATGTGTTTGAACACTGAACATTGGTCAGTCTCTGCTAGAAAGAACACATCTATATTTATGCCAAATCCATCATTTAAGAAACACCTTTGTGGCCTGATTTTTGAAGTGCTTCTCATAAGTATGATATCTACTTTCTTTAATAAATTCTCTTCTGAACTGAAATAGATTGTTGATGGGGTTCATTTTTTTTAACAGACTAGGTGGTTGCTTGGTATTTGGTACAGTTTTGTGTAGTGGAAGTAGACTAGCTGGGGGAGAATGAGTTACATCTAAAGTGTTAATTAATTTAGTAATTTCCCAAAAGATATTTCCAGAATATCTGCCTATGAAGAATGTTCAGATCTTGGCCATGATATGTCAGTATATTTTTGCCCCAGGCAGTGTAAAATGTCTTAGATACATGCAATGGGTGCAATGAGAATATTCTGCCACACAAAAGGGAACATCAGCCAGCCATAAGAAGACGACTCAGGAAAAGAGAGGCATTGCTTCACAAGCTGAAGGGAGTGTTACTGTTGACTACCAGGCAAGTACTCCAAAAGATGTGTGGCTGCTGGACAGTGGGGCCACTCACCACATGTTCATCAGCTCCTAAAGGACTTATGAACTGCTCCAGTGTCATCTGTTTGTATAGCAGATGGAGCTCCTAGCAAGGTTCAGCAAATGGGAACTGCTTTCAGTTTTGGAAAGACATTTAATAATGTACTGTGTGCAAACAATCTTGAAAATTGTTTAGTGAGCGTTTCCACACTAACATCTGATGGGTATCAAGTGTCATTTCAAGGGGATGGATGCACAATATATTAAATGGGTCTGTCTGTGCCAGAGGGGTAAAAAAGAATAAGCTTTACCACATGGTGTCAAAAGCAAAGTGTGCTAATGTTTCTAATGTACCATTGCATTTGAATTGTGCCCATTGCTTGCATAGACTCATGGGACGTGCAAGTTATTCTAGTCTTTCTCATTTGGAAAAGGTCTGTCCAGAGTTAAAAGTAAACCCTGTAATAACTATTTGGATTGTTCAGTGTGTAAAACAATAAAGCTTTAAGCTTTCCCTGTGCCCAAGGAAAGGAAGTGTGCCACCCAGAGGCCATTTCAGGTGGTACATGCTGAGCTGGCCAGCCCCTATACACCCAGCGAAGGGGGCAACATATACATGTTAATCATTGTGGATAGGCGCACAAGATATGGATATGTCTTTCTGTAAAAATGCCAAAGATAAGGCAGATGCAAAACTTAAGCAGTGGGTAAACTCAATTGAGAGGGAGTTTCTACACAAACATGGTGCATTGGTAACTGACAGGGGAGGTGAATTCCTCAGCAGCAGTTTGCAAAA
This sequence comes from Phrynosoma platyrhinos, assembly GCA_020142125.1. Classification (NCBI taxonomy): domain Eukaryota; kingdom Metazoa; phylum Chordata; class Lepidosauria; order Squamata; family Phrynosomatidae; genus Phrynosoma; species Phrynosoma platyrhinos. The sequence goes on along the minus strand of CM034708.1, from coordinate 175,518,045 downwards.
TTGGCTGGAACAGAAAGGCATTCACCATAAGACCATGAACCCTGCTGCCCCACAGGATGATGGTCTGGCCAAAAGGAACATTGGGGTTATTAGTCAAATGTGTGATTGCTTGATGCTGGATGTACAAGTTCCTGCCCATCTGTGGGGAGAAGCCGCCCTCACAGCAAGCCACATCATCAGTAGAATGTGGAGTTTATCAAAATCCATATTTCCTATTGTATGGTCATGCCCCCAATTTGAACCATCTGATAATTTTTGGGCAATATGCAAGTGTGCTTGTTCCACCACAGTTCCAAAAAAAGGGAGAGCCAAAGTGGAGAAGGCTTCACTTTGTTGGCTATGAAGGAAACAAATACAGGTTCTTGATGGGCAATGGTAATGTTCTCCAGATGTGCCAATTTTGAAAAACACAGTGGTTGAGAGACATTACACTGTAACCAAGATGTGTTTGTACCACTAGGCATTAAGCCACAAAATGCCAGAAATGGAGGGGTGGATTTGCCTAAGGCAGAAGAAGATGTAAAGCCAGGCACATCACAGGACACTGCTTCCATGCCACACACACAAACACCTGTACAAACCATTCCCACACACATGTTTGAGCCTAAGAAACAGTCTGATGTGGTACCAGAGATGCACATTAATAGTGAGGATAGTGAGAATGAGTCAGGAAGAAGAAAAGTAATAATTCCCTGGAGGACTCACAGATTCAGAAGGGAACCAGGTTTGCACTGAGGTAGCTGAGGAACCTGACAGTTTTCAGGACTTGTTGAGATTTCCTCAGGAGGAACAAGAGAAGTGGAACCAGGCCATGAACTCTGAATTTGAATTACTTGTGGTAAGGGAAGTGTTTGAAGTAGTAGAAAGGGCTGCAAGTGGATGTACAGGAAAAAGGACATGCCAGATGGAACTCAGAAGTACAAAACCAGGCTTGTTGCCAAAGGTTTTTCATAAGAAAGGTATGAGACTTGTTATATGACCTTTTCTCCAACAGCCAAGTCTGAGAGCTTAAGGGTAGTGTTGGAAGTAGCAGCAAAAAGAAATCTGTAAATAAGGCATTTTGATTTTTGAGATAGCATATTTAAATGCATGTTTGGATGAGACTGTGTTCATGGAGCAAACTCCAGGGTATGACTGTGCTGGTAGTAACAAGGTGTATAGGTTGAAGAAGGCCCTGTATGGATTGAAGCAGAGTGCTAGGTGCTGGAACAGATGTCAGACTTGGATACCATTGCAGCATGGCTGATGCATGTGGGTATACCAAAGGTAATGTTATTCTAGTGATATATATTGATGATCTTTGTGTGGCTGCAAGAAGTTTGGATGAAGTGAAACATGGACAGAAGGAGTTAAAAAGAAAATTCAAACTGAAGAATTTGGGCAGTTTGAAGAATTATTTAGGAATTCAAGTGGAGAGAACCTAGGATGGGGAGATTTGTGTCAGATGAAGAAGATTCACAGGATTGTGGAGAAATGTGGATTGAGCAATGCTAAGGTAGTCAGAAGCCCCATAACATCTGAGTTTGTCAGTTTAGAGTCAGAAAAAGTGTTTGAGCATCCTGAATTGTTCAATTCAGTGCTCGGTAGTTTTTTGTTCATTGCAAACACTAAGCCTGACATAAGCTTTGCAATTGAGTTGTTGAGTAGGAGAACTTCAAAATCCAGATTAGTGTATTGGACTGCTTTGCAGCATGTGGTGTGATACTTCAAGGGAACAAGAGACAGATGTTTGGTAATGACTGGGGGCATGTCTCAGCCAGAGTGCTATGCAGACAGCTCTTTTGCATCAGAGGTAGCAGACAAAAAGTCAGTTTCTGGTTTGGTCATCAGATTTGCTGACAGTCATGTTGTGTGGAGGTCTAGAAAACAAAGTTGTGTAGCTTTGAGTGCCAAAGAAACTGAATTCACTGCACTTTCAGAAATGGCTAGTGAGGTTCAGTGGGTCAGGCAGCTATTGGGGGATCTTGGTGATCAATAGTGATCAATAAGGACTCACAAGCCTGATCGCAATGGCAGAAGCAGAAAACTTGAAAAGCAGAAAACTTGAAAAGTAGGATGAAATACATTGAGATAAGGTACCAGAATGTGTGTGAGTTAATACAGGGTGGAATCCTAAAACTGCAATACTGTGTTTCTGAGAAAAACTTTGCAAACTTACTGCCTCGGCAGACGGCTAATTGAGCCATCTTCCGGGCAGGGAAGAGGAGGGGCAGCCGCACGAGCGGCGCCCCTTCCTCTCCCCGAGGTCGCCCCCAGAAGCGCCGTCCGTCCGCACGGCCAGCACACTGGGGATGACCTCACGGCGCAGCGCCCACATGCGCTGCGCCGTTTGAGTCAGGGAAAGTGCGCCCGCCGCTTTTAGGGCGCACTTTCCCTTAAATCTAAAAGGAGCGCCAATTTGGTGCTCCTTTTAGATGCGCCGCAGGAGCGCCGCGGTCCGGAGGCTGAACTCCGGCGGCGCTCCGGACCAGGGCATCTCCGACGCCCTGGTCTGCATCCCCCCTTACTCACAAAGGCATTACCTGTAGAAAGTCACAAGACAGGTAGGCTGGGTCGTGGGATAAAGAATTGTACTCAATGAAAACACTTGGGACTGTATGAGTAAAAATGTATTCTGATGTAGTTTGTTTATCATGCCAGGCAACTAAGACATTTTGGAGGGAATTGTCAATATATTTTTGCCCAAGGCTACGTAAAATGTCTCAGGTGCATGTAACGGGTTAAAGAAGAAATTCTGATTCAGAGGAAACTGATGCAACTTAAGCATGGAGATGAGTCATATCAGGTCCAAATTGTACTGTCACTGTGGACACATGACAGGAAGCTGATGAAACACTAGCAGGGGGTTGGATCAGAATCCTAGGTAGAGCTTGTGTATATGAGGAGAAATGCTCCGGTATACCATGTGGTGGTGTGGGTGTCAGTTGATGGTGGAGCATTATGTCAGTTGGTGTAAATATTGCTGCATCATGCTTGTAAATACTTTGCTGCAACTAAGATTAAAAAGCCTCTTCAGAAGAACCCAGCAGTTGTGAGTGACTTTCTAGACTTGGCAGTGGCATCTGTTTCCTAGCTGGCAGCCTTCAGTGTACAGACTCAATTTTCCCTCTGTGCTAACATGACAAATCATATGGACTTGAACCTGAAAAATCTTAAACCTACATTATCTTTACAACATTAAAAAGCACTATTTTTTACTTTGAAAATATTACATTACACAGCAATATTACAATATTGCTATGTAATCCAAAATAATTAAATGCATAAGATATATTATCTTTGATTCACCAAATTCTATTAGAATGGAGTGCTCTGTTCATTAAATTATGCAGGTTTTCTTACACTGTAAAGTGCAGGATGACTGTTTTTACAAACATAACCTGAGGATTTTAATTAGACTCTTTCCTAAAAGGTATATAAACTCATTAATGATTAGATACAGTGTACATCTTTACAACTAGGACAACTATCAAAGCTAATGACATATTTTAATTCCTGTCAGTTGCTAAAGATGTTATTCATATTCACAGTATGGGAGCTTCCATCCATGCTTGTCTAAATGCAAATGAAGTGAAAGGGCAACCAAATGGAAACAGACAAAAATATAATTTTAAATACTAAATTCAATGATGGATGAAATTCTGACTCCATCAAAGACAAGACCCTAAGGCCATCATCTTAAAAAGTAGCCCCAATTCAATGGGACCTCTCTGAAGTAAGTAGTATAGCTTTCAAAGAAAGAAAATTTAGTACTTTAACATGGAATTTCTTAGACCTTATGACATGAGAGGGTTTGTTTGCTCACTTTCTTGTTTGTTGCTTGCTTTCACACTTCTAAGACTCAAACTGATAAACAGATTTCCTTTTCTGAACTGAGATGGCTAGAAATCATCTGTGCAGAGTTTTGCAGTGTAGCTAATCTGATTTTAGAAAATTCAAGTGACCAACTGTCCAGAACAGCTTCATTTTATATAGAGAGCATGGCTTCACTGGACCATTTACATATGGAACATTGGTTTCATTTTACATATAGAGCATGAGCAAATGGAATATTGAGT
>CM034708.1:175503190-175513887 GCA_020142125.1 Phrynosoma platyrhinos | reverse complement strand
AATGCTTTGAGCTAGATTCTGGGGAGCTCCTATAGAGCAATTCAAATAGCAAATTCAAGTACTCAAGTGCCTAACATTTGATAGAGAGCCAGTGTGATGTAGTGGTTTGAGTGTTAGACTAGGGATCTAAGAGAGCAAGGTTTGAATCCCCACTTGGCCATGGAAACCCACTAGATAATTTGGGTCACACACTATCAGCCTCAGAGGAATGCAATGGCAATCCACCTCTGAATAAATCTTGCTGACAAAACTCTAGCATAGAGTTGCCATAAATGAAGGCAACTAACAACAAAAAATCCATTTGGAAACACTCCATATGGATGTTGCTTTTCTTTGTCTCTGTGTTATATTTTGAATTTTTAATTGTCCTCACTAGTTCATTGGTTAATTACACTCATCCCTCGACTTTGCAGCTTTGACTTTTGCAGATTTGATTATTCATGGATTTTATTAATATGTTCTATATAGGAATATCTAGGTCCTCCAGTGCAACTCTATGGTCAACTTTAACCAAAAGTCGCACTGAAGGACCTAGACATTCCTAGAGAGAACACTCCACTAGGCATTTATAGCTTCTCCAGCACAATTCTATGGTCAATGTCTGGCAGATGTTGACCACAGAGTTACATTGGAGGATCCAGAGATTCCTATATAGGGGTTCTATCAGGTAAAAACATATTGTTTTTGTTGTTTGCGGTTTATCCATATTTACGGGGGTCCTGTGCCCCTAACCCCAGTGAATGTGAAGGGATGAGTGTATATGTAAACATTTAATGAGTAGCCATATGGATGAAAGGCAGCTTTAAAATGTTACAATAACTAAATTAATGAATACAGACCACCAACAGAGGTGAGGGTTTCCATGTAGTTGGGGGACTCTTTAAGTGTGAAGAACTATAGAAAATTGTAAAAAAAATGTAAAAAAAAAGATATTTTTTTTTAAAGAAAATTCTCCAAACTACCCTATAAGAACTTGGGATCTTACAGAATACTAATGACAATGGACAGCAGTAAAAGAAAAAGTTGTAAAGAAACCAGAAGCTGGACACAATCCAGAAATGTATCAATTAACTCAGTAGTTGAGAGCATGAGATGTTAGTTGTCCACAGAAGACAGAGAGAGAGAGAGAAACCATGGAGGTGTCAACACAACCCTTCTCCATTTTTGTGTCCAAGCTTCCCCATGATTTCAGAGTCACATGTATGAAAGTTGATGGCTACCATGATTTCAGGGAAGGATGTTCACAGCTTTTAGCAGACACTCAAAGAAGTCTACAAACCCCAAAAGGCAAAGAACCACTTCTCTTTATTAATGGCTACTGCAGTGCATAACCATAAATGGATGGCTCATGCCTGGAGGGTTGGGGATAAGCAAATCAAGATCCTATAGCGTCTGCAGTTGGGGGGGGATGACAAGATCTATGCACAGGTGGTAAATAAGGGCTAGTGTTTGTGTGGGTTTATGGTAGCAAAAAGGATTGACAGATAATTGGGGCAATTAAGTTCTATACAAACATGTTTGGGGTGTGCCCTACACTTATTCTCAGTTTTGTATATTTTTCTCTTCCAGGTCTTTATTATCATTAATTATCAGGATTCTGGCAATATAAAGGAACTGCTAGTTTGGAAAGAGAAAATAGGGGCACACTAAGGAATAGGATGTAATTCTGCACTTTCTTCTTAAAGGTATCAGTGAGTAATTTCAGCCATTTTCATCCTGCTGCAAGAAAGTCTTTCAAAACCATGCAGTTTTAAAAGGCTTTTTGCAATTCAGAATTAATTCTGTGCAAAATTCACATGTGGTTGCTTTTCATAGAAAACAGCATTTTCTGATTGGAAAATATTTCAATGTAAAAATATTAATTCCTGCTCAGAAAATTCTGTTTTCTGCAAATCAAACATACGCATTTTTTTTACAGAGAACAAATCCTCAACCTTTTCTGCACAGAAAACAACATTTTTCAACAAAATGCCATATAATAGGTTTGTATTAGAGTTGCCATAAGTCAGAAATGACTTGAAGCCACACAATGAGAGCACCTTGAATTAGATAAAAGGTACACAACAACAGCATAGCAGGTTGCTATGAATCACAACTGTTCTAGCCCCTTCAGCTGCAAAGAGAGTGTACTGGAGCTGCCACAGGGATGTAAATCTGACTATTTCATTCTCACATGTAATGACAAGGAATTCCATAGTTCTCTCTCCATTTTAGAAAGAAACAAATATTTCTGTGCAGTTTTGCCATGTTATTCATGCTTTCCAAAGCATTTAAGGAAATTATTCTTCACATTCACACACTTTTTTTTTTGGCCTGAAAATCATAGAAAGGGGTTTTGCAAAAAACCAAAAACCACATTTTTCATGCAAAAATACTGGTTCCAGAAACATGCAGGGGATTTTGTGCAGTATTGGTGTTCTTTGTACAAACATGTTCCATTATTTGAATTTCTCAAAATGGGAGGGGGTATGTTGCAAAAATTATGAGTTTTGTGTAAAAAACACATATTTCTAACAAACAAAACAAGTTTCCAGAAATATACAGTGCAGCATTAGTGGCTTTTGCACAAAAATCCAGATATATTTTTGCAAACACTTCCTCCTCCTCCCCCCCCAAACACAAATGTGTTTTTTGGGGGGGGGCTGCTTCCAGAAACACTCAGTGCTTTCACATCCCCACGCCAAAGAACGCCAGTTTTGCCCAACAAGTCTGTTTCTGTATGTTCGGTATGCCCCAAATTCTCCAGGATACATACATCGCAGGTTAAAAACAGCATAGAATTATGACTGCTGTCTCATTCTTCCCAGCTGAGTTTTCTGAGTGTGTGGAAACCCATTTTTTGGCCAGAAAATGAAGAACTGACTAGTTGTCCAACAACACCTCAGATTTGACTGCTAAAGAAAAGAAGTCAGGGAGACATAACAACCTCAGAACAGCAGCAGTAGATGCTCAGAGCAGGCAGCCAGGGACTAGGCATGGCTGCAAGAACCTCAGGCTCAGAACTCCCTTTTTCCTTAATCCAGTTCCAATATAATGAGGTCCCCCCAGAGAAGAGGTTGGGAGATCTAGGAAGCCATTCAAAGGCCAAGGCCAAGAAGAGCACACCAGTTTTCCCCATATATCAGAGGGGACAGCAGACATCTTAGCAGATGGTCAAGTATATTTAAGGCCTGTACAAATAGACCACTCCCCCCCTTCCCCAGAACCCCCAGAGCAGTCTAGGATGCTAATTTGAGATGCCTCTTCCAGATCTGAACACAGCCCCATACCTATGCATACCAGCCCAGCTCTGCAGAGAGGAGGGCTAAGCCCATATCCCTTCACTCATTTAAAGGGACCTATAACCATTTTCCAAATCCTTATTCCTGGTCCTCAAACAACTTATCAGCAAGAATCCATGGGACCTGTACTATAAGGACAAGATCCCATGGTGACTTACCAAGTCCAGGAACAAAATTCTGGAGTAGCTTACTGTTGAGAATGATGTGCTCCAAAGATAATACTACATTCAGATTCCAAATGCTAAGGCATTTTAGCATCAGTCTGTGTATAGTTCAACAAGTGTTAATCCTTTGGTCTAGCAACTATCATGCTGGCCATGATTTCAGTGCTTTCATAGGTGTGGGGCTTCTGATACATGGCACAAATGAGAGAGGGGGTCCAACCTGTCTCTACCTGGAGGAAGCTAATACAAATGTTGTCCATCACTTGGTAGTCTTGTTTTGTCATGCAAGCGGATGGCTAATATGCACACACATCCCAGCATGGGAGATTATGAAGAAAGCAATGTGACAATGGTTCAGAGGGCATCAAACTACTCATTCCATTAATGTCTAGTTTTAGGGGAGGGAAATCTTCAAAATAGGGCATTATAGGAGGGGCACACTGAAAAAAGGGTGAATTTCCAAACCACCCATCCACAGTGCCTTGAGTTCACAGGGTCTTCTGCTGCTGCCAAACCAGACATTCATGGAATAGGCAGCTCAAAGCTGGCTGCATCTTCCTCCTGTTGTTGTTGCTGCTGCTTTATGCTCCCACTCTACAAAAAGGGACTTTATCAGACCTTTGCAGTGTGGTCAGTTCTACAAGTGTTTTCCTTGGTAGGATCCCTGGCACTGAACCAAATGAAAACAGAGCACACTCAGTGGAGATGGAATACTGACTGGTGGTTGTAAGGGAGGGCATGGAACAAAGAGCCTCAAATCTTGAACAGAAGCATTTCACATTGCAATCTTGTGTCACAGGTCCCATTTTAATCAACAACCACATCATTATAATATGATATTGATATTGTCCAAAGATAAAAAAATACAAGTCTTGTAGTCTTGTATTTCACTTTACTAAAGGACCAGAAAAATAGAGGGAACTGCCATCTCTGGCTCTATTCCTGAAATCAAGTGCATCCAGATTTGACCCATATATGAACTGAAAACTACAATAAAGTGTCTGTATTTTACTGTGTGCAATGTACTGAATTTCTTACAACATAAGAAATAAATAACCAATTTCTTCTTGTTTCTAAAGTGTCACTAATATAGAATATTCTACTCCTAAGTATGAGCTATACATTGGTTATGCACTATTGCAAACAGAATTGATGGATATTTTTGAGCATTATGAATAAAGAACATGAAGTCTATTACCCTTTGCTTACAAAAGCTTTTCCTTTTCTCTTATTTCCTGGTAATTGTTGACACTGAACCTTTAAAGCAGTGTTACACCTTGATCTCTTTGTCTCTTTGATCATATTATTTTTTACTAAACTAAAATAGCAAAACAGTGGACCTAGAACAACAAAATACACACACACACACACAAAGACAGATCTTGAATTAACCAGCAGAAATCTATTAAAGTAACCTACTTGCCAATTTATCATAACAAATTTGGCTGTACTGCTCCAATATGGATGAAAATTTCCAGCCTTTGTGGTCAATGAAGCATGAAATAGGTTGTCAAAAATACAGTCTAAAATATGAATCATACAGGGGAAAAAATAGCCACACCATGTTTGAAAACACTGAAGATAAATTTATTTATAAGGCCAAAAATTGACTGGATCACACCTCCTAGAAAATTTTTATCCCTGTTTCAGAAGCTTCTGTCATAATGAGAAAGGCCTTCCCCTTTCTCAGCTGTCTCAGAACAGAAAAAGGTGTGTGTGTGTGTATTGATTCCTAGAAAGAACAGGTTCATATGCTAACCAAATGTTAGCCACAAAAATGAGAGAGACAGCAGATAATTGCTCTGATGTAATGGACTCATTAGAAAAAAAAACTAATGAAAATTTAGAGATCTTTTTCTTAATGCCATCTATGGAAAAATTCATGATACAGTCATAAAAGTAGGAGGCTTGTCTGTGGTGGCACCTTAGGTTTGGAATGTCTTCTCATGGAAGATAGGAGGCAACAACCTTGCATTCTTTTCAACACTAAATCAAAATGATCCCCTTTGCTAAGACATTTTAAATGCTAAGACCATTTAAATATGGTAGATTGCAGCATATGCATGTTTGCCTGGGTATTCAGTATTTTTATACCTCTTATTTTGTAATGATATCATTTTTATTATATTGCATTTTCCTTTTCTCAATTATATGTGTGTTTCCCTGTACACAGATATGCATACTTAGACATTTTAAAAATAACAAAATAGTAAAACAATCAGTAGAAATAGCATAGCCCTAGGTTCTTGAATGATGGCAGAAATACCATTCTTTTCAGTCCATGTGCTCAACCTGTTTCTGTACCATTCTCATGATGATGCTGTAACCCACCTGGCTACTACATAGAAAAGAGGGCTAAGGATGATTGGATTAACTGGAATCTTGTTTCTTTGTAATTAACATGAAGGTGTTCATGCCCCATCTCTGCTATAAGGATTGAGTATTCTCTGACTAGAAAACAGAAAATATATGTGGTAGGATCAGTTAGTTTTGTTTCATCCTGCATTTGTTTTTTTTTGGGGGGGGTTTAATTGAGTAATTTCCATCCTGAATATCAGGAAATTTGAAAATTTTGGCAAATTCTTCAAAACTGAACAGGTAATAAATTCTTCTCCATTTCCACCAGCCAAATTCAGTAGGTACATCTATTCATGCATGATGTTTTATGTGTGTGCCTTTACATCATCTGTCAACTTACAACAACCCTATGCATTTCATAGGATCTAGGAAAGAGTACTCAGAAGTGTCATTCTCCTTCTCTGAAATATCACCTGCAACACCTGCTATTTCTTAATAGTCTCTCATACAAGTACTAACCAGGCCTGACCCTGCTTACTTTTCAAGCTCAGACCAGATCTGGTGCCTTAAGGGTATTTTGGCTGGGGTGTGTGTGTGTGTGTGTGTGTGTGTTTCAAAAGATAAGGAAATTCTCATTCTTTTTTTAATACAGAATCCTAATCCTAATTCAGCACTAACATGGTTGAATACACTGAGAGTTAAAGCCAGAGTTTGAAAACAGATAATCTCTCAATGCTCTGAGTCTTGGATCTGACAAATTTAGTTCTCCCACATTGAAATGTTTTAAATATCAAGTTCTTTCCAGATTGGATAAGCATAAATGTGTGTGTGGGGGGGTGTTATATGAAATCAACTAAAACAAAATTCTCATCCATCTCTGATGGAAATAGCACATGCCTGTCTACTTGATTTGTTATATGTAGGAAAACATACTAAAACTGACAAAGTACTTTGCAAATTAAATGTACTCCACATTGATAGTAGTCTTGTCAGGCAATTCCACAACTGCAGCATGAATATGACAAATTGCCTCATAAGTTTGGGGCAACGTGATAAGCTCACATTCTGGTCAGTTCGCAAGGCCTGAAAGACAAGTTGTGGGTATCCTTTGGATTTTTGATTTGCAGCTTACATTTTATGCGTACAGAGTGGAATGAGTCCATTGCATTATGGGATCCCTTCGCTATTTTCTTAACTAAATTTAGGGGCAATAATAAGAGGACCTAAGGATCTCATTAACGTCTACCCTCAACTCAATAAACCTCTGACTTATTGTTGTGTGTCTTCAAGTCCTTTCCAACTTACAGCAGCCATAACTTGATCCTATCATTCAGTGACAAGATTTATTCAGATGAGTCATTCCTCTAGAGCTGCACAAAGTCTTCTAGAAGGTTTCCATGGCTGAGTGAGATTTGCCCCAGGTATCCCAGAGTCTTAGCCCAACACTCAAATGATGAGAGACTGTGCTGTCTCTCTCAGACTAATTAGAGTACTGTTTTTGTACCAGGCATGTAGACCAGGGGTAGGCAACCTTTCCCCTTTAAGGACCAAGGGACTTCAGCTCCCAGAATCCCAGGAGCTATTGGCCAACACTGAACTATTGGCCAACATGACTGAGGCTTCTGGGAGCTGAAGTCCCTCAGCCCTTAAAGGGGAAAGGTTGCCTATCCCTGATGTAGACCATCAAAGTGGCCCCCAAACAGGATTGTCAAAACAAATGGGTTCTGAGTTCCCATTCATTCCAATGGAACATGCCAAGGAAGAGTTTTCAATGGAGTGTGCTCCTACTACAAGCAGGAAGAGCTTTCTACTACTGAAAACTCATTAGCAGAATAAAAACACATTCTTCACATATAGCACAGAGTATGACATGCACATGACAGCTACAACAGGAGCAATTTTCAACTCGCACTGCACATACACCTCACAGTCATTGCTCTTGCATAAATCTGTGTGTCTTTTTTAATGTTATAACTTTGCAATCCAATACATCATTTTGTATTCCTTACCTCTGTAAATGAACCATTTAATACAGAATGCACAAAGTGATTTGAGTTATCAGTGACATCAGGAGTTTTGCTGCAGCAATTATTAACAGATATTTTCTCACCAGCCACATAGACAAAAATCAATCATTCTGATAACTAGGCATGGCATGGAGCTGTCCACACTGTCACTCCAATCTGATTAATCACGCATACACAGACCTTTACCTTAAGGAGCAATTGTTCACATTTAATCACAAACAAACATTCAAGCATACCACTGTACATTACTGAATTTAACTGCAATTTATGTCTTCTGTTTTAGCAAATACATTTATGATAATGTGACTCCACCAATGAGATATATATTTCACTCATTTTAAAAACATTAAAATCGAACCTAAGTAAACTAACACATGATATTATTTGGCATCATTTATCATATTAGATTTGCAGCTTTTGAAATTTCCATTATCCACATGTTTTTGCTAACGGTTTATCCTAATAGTCATGGCAATGATGAGTTATTCACAATGATGTCTTCTTCAGTAGAATAATTCTCCAGTAGAATATCAAATATGCTGGATAGGAGATCCTTTCTTGATCAAAGAAGTTTTTAAACTACCGGTATATTTTATCCCTGCTTCTCCTAGAAGTGTTCAGCTAATTGGTCCTGTTCTTCTGAGGAGAAAATACAACTGTTTGAAGTCCCAGCATTCCAAATTGTGGATGGATAGGTGGAGCTTCTTTATAAACATCAAATGAAAAGTGGTTCTGCTGTCTAATTTGCCTTTGGGGCAATGTTTATCCATCCATTCTGCAATCAAGTTTTTCCTTTGCTACTAACCTTCTGTTTGTTAATGTTTTTACTAGTAGCTGCAGGGAAGCTAAGTAAAACTTACATTTCATTCAAAGATCTTGCAGTCAAAATTTGCCCTGGACAGAGGCCATAGGATACTAGTAGCACTGTGAAACTAAACCAGATATTAGAGTAGGCTTTTAAAATAAACTTTATATGATGTGGTCCTATGAAATATTAGATTACTGAAGTTTGCTTTCCTTAATATTTTGTTGAATTTCAACACTGGTGGTTGATACAGCCTAGTTTAGAATATTTATTGGTTATCTGGATCTTTCAAGTTACCTTTATGATTGCAACACTGTAATTGAAAAGGATGGAGTTGTTGCTTGGAAAGGCTTAGGGCATAACAAATAGATTTTATTGATTGAGTTGACTAATTGACTGAAACCTTTCTATTTACTTTGCTGAATGTCTGTTTATGACTTCACTTAATCAGATAATTGATTAACTTACTTAAAATGTATAAGGTTCACTTTGTAATTGGCATGGCCTTTTTTAACAGGAAGACAGATACTAGAATGCCAATTTATTTTGTTTATACAATGGCTATGCAATTAGATTTTCAAAGGCCTGATATAATGGGAAAGATAGTATACCCAGAGATGTCACTAGGGGTTGCAGACCACACCAGGTGACATTCTAAGTGAGGGGTGACACTACTTTTGCCCAAACATCTGACTTTTGGCAGAAATGGGCTGTGGCATTCACCTGCCTCAATTTAAAATACTGAAGAGATAATATGAGAGGGGTGAGGCTCAGTGGGAAGAGAAAAGAAGGCTCTAAGTTTTTTAAAAATGTAAATTTTAATTTTAAAATTAATTTTAAAAACAATTAATTTATTCTTTTAAAATTTTCTTTAAAAGCATAGCCTCTGAATAAATTTTCACTTTAACCACATGAAACTATGCACATGTAAATACATTTAGGATGTGCATATGATATTGTAATTTAAAGGTATAATTTTAATTATGCTAGTTGTTTATGTCACAACTGCTACCATTATATTCAGTGATATACAAGAATTACAATTTATGAAAAACACTAGTATAAAAAAAACTAAATATTCTGTTTGGTATGGCATGGGAGAGGGTCAATGGGGAGGTGTTACCAGGAGTTACAGCCCCGAGTGATGTCAACCCTAGTGATGCCAAATGAGTATACATATAGTAAAATTACAGGAGTTAAAGGAATATTTTTGTTTATGAAACCAGATGATCAGAATGATACACTGATAAAAGGATTAATATAGCAGATAAAGAAGCTGAATAGATTAATTGTTGCTTCCAAAAAAATAGAATTATTACTTGATAAGATACAATTATTGTTCATTATATCTATATCACACTTTTCTTCAATGAATGCAAGGCAGTATACATGGATCTCCTTCTTCTTTGTCACCTAGAGAGCTTCATGGCTAAGTGATGATTAGAACTTGAATTTTCCAAGCCCCAGTCCAGCACTCTAACCAGTACACCACACCAGCTCTCAAGATACAAGTGCAGTAGTTTGTACTTGTCAATACTACAGATAAGCCTGCACTACACCTCCCAGAAGCCACCGTCAGGACTGTCCTTCTCTAACTGAGAAGCTTCATTTAATATCTGTGCCTGATCACGAACACTCATCTCTCTTTTTCTCACCTGCCTTGTTCCTATTCCTCTGTGTCAATTCAGTCCTCTATAATAGTTTCTGTTTATATTCAACCTGCACTATTTCACATCCTTGGCTGGTATACAACCACCTCCATCAGTTCCTTGATCAGTCTCAGACCTACCATCCAGTTCTTATTATGCTCTCCAACTAGCCCCATTCTCTCTATCAGTTTCTTTCAAACTGTCCTAGTTTCTCTCTCCTCCTTCCTCTTTCCCTCTTTAGTACAGTTGCTGCAAACTGACTTCAAAGTACAAAAATAGATTGCATCCATTAGCTGAGCAAGGGAAGACAAGGGAACAGAATCATATCCTCCCCAGTAAACCCAGGCAAAAGCAAAGTTGCATCCTCTCCTAGCTTGGGTATTGTTCTTCATTAGTAACTTTTACCATCTTGACCATACTCTGATGTTGCTTGGTTACACATGTCCCAGTTTTCATCTATGAAATCTTGGGGG
>CM034708.1:175486888-175498365 GCA_020142125.1 Phrynosoma platyrhinos | reverse complement strand
TAATTATCTTATATAAATCTTATTTACATTAAACAATTTAATATTAACTAAATCAATAATTAGAAAAAACATGTGAAATTGTTATATCTTCATTCTTATTACTATCTTCTTTTCAACATATATTATGCATAATTTCACTAAAGTTTAATAGTATTAGTTTATCACTAATTAACTTATCTTTATAATCAAGTACTCCCCATCACCAGAGCCTAACGTTATTCTACCCTCCAAAATTGTAAGTCTTTGGAGATTATCACACCTCCTCCCAGACCCAGCTTACCTCTTGCAAATTAGTGCCCAATTAGGGCTGGAGACGAGTCTTATCACACAGCTTTTGCCCCTAAAAGAACCATCCCCTGTCTAATGCGAATGTGCTCTGGTGGCACATTTTTCGGAAGCTTCCATTTTTTAATGTATTTTTAATTGTCAATAGGGTATCATCAGCAAATTTATCTTATTCAATTTTCTAATCCCAATTCCTTCCAAATTTTCATCCTTCCTAATAATATTTGTCAAAATTTCAATAATCATTGCAAATAAAAATAGGGAAAGAGGCCAGCCTTGTCTTGTACCTCTAGAAATTTGAATTTGTTCTGTTCATCTATCATTTACCATTACCACTGCTGTGTTATTTGAATATAGCTAGTTTATCAATCTTCTGAATTTTTCCCGCAACCTAATTTCTTTAACATTATCTTTCATGTTGGCCATTCCACATAATCAAAGGCTTTATAAATGTCTAATGCTATTGTTCCCACTTTTTGTTTATTTTTCCTAATTATATTTTATTCAATGCTCTTCCTATAAAATTTGACATTTATCTTCCTTGCACAAACCTACACTGAACTTTTTGAGGATATTTATTATGAACTTATTCATTCTTTTCACCATTATTGCTGTTAATATTTTAGCATCTTAATTTATAAGGGATATAATCTTGGGTCTGTCAAATCTTTGTCTGGTTTCAGAATCAATATTATCAATGAATGGTCCCACGATGGTGAGATCCTTTCTCCATTTAGAATTTTGTTATATAATACTTCCAGTTTAGGTATTACAATCTTTTAAAATGTTTAAAATATTCTGGCCCCAACCCATCCATTCCAGGTGATTTCCCTCCTTTTAATTTATCTATCATTTCTTCTATTTCTTTTTTTGAAACCAATTGTTCCATTATTTCTTTATCCTCCTCATCTATTTTTATTTTCCAATGTTTCTCAATATTCAATTTTTCCACTGACTTATTCCTACTGAATGTAATTCTTTGTAATATTCTGCAAATGTCTTTATCTTTTCTTTCATCATCATACATATCTTCCCTGTTTTATCTTTTATTACACCACTTATTCCTCACTTCTTTTTTGCTCATCTTGCCAACATTTTTGAATTCTTATTGCTGTATTCCAAAAACTCCCTCAGCAAATATATCAGATTTCTTTGGACCTCATCTATTTCTATTTTCTCTAATTCATTTTTTTTTTGCTTGTAATTCTATATAATTGTTTTTGCTCCTATCTTTTATATATTTATTCTCTAATTTTTTTAATTTCCATTTCTAATTTTATTTTCTCTTTCCCTGTAATCTCTTTACATTACATGTTAACCTAATACAAATTCCTCTTGCAACCACTTTCATAGTACCCCATAAAACAGCTTGAAACCCCAATCCTTTCACGTTTAACATTGCTATCTTTATTTTATTAACCATATTACTTTCCTAAATCTTCTAAATTGGCCCTTCAGTGTGATACCCCTACATCCATCCTTTCTCTCCCATCCTTCCCTTCCTCCCCCCTGCCCATATATACATATTTCTACCCCCTCCTTCCCCAAGATATCCAGCCTTGCTTGTGGCTTTTACTAGCCCTCTGGGGGGGTGGAGCCACATTCCCAGTGTGTGATCAAATTTTCTCTTCCTGATTGTTTATTAATTATCACTCCTGTTGTGTCATTTTTTCTAGAGTTTTTATTTATTTTTATTGTCTTTGTCCTTATCTTGGCTCCAACAGTTGCATCCTCACCAATGTTTTCTTCTTGCTGCTCCAGATTTAATTGTTTCAACAGATCTATTCCTTGTTCCAGGGAATTGATCTTAGGCTGCTTCCCTTTCCACTGAAATTTCAGGAAAATAGTGTAACCCCAACTACATCTTATTTCATTCTTTTGTGGTATTGCAATGCATGGTTTGACTCCTCTTCTCCAGTCAATAGTCTCTGGGCAAAGATCATTATAAATTTCAGTTGTGGTATCTCTATATTTCAGTAATCTTGAGAGTTTCCTGATTTCTTTCATTAAAAGGTTTTTTCTTATAAAAGCTTGTTACTCTCAAGATTACGTCTCTGGGAACGAGGCCTCTTTTTAAAGTTGTTGTTCTGTTCTTCCACTTCCTATTCTTCCCAGGTAATTTGAGGAACAATACTTTGTAGCCTTTTGAGTATTTCTTTCTTCAGGGTCCTCGGTGTTTCATTTGCCAACTCAGGAAAACCATAGAGATGAAGGTTATTTCCTCTGCTGTGGTTCTGCAGGTCAACAATTTTTCTTTATAATTGGTCCAGTTTTGATGAGTGCTCCAGAGTTATCATTTGTGAAGCTTTTTATTCATCTTGTATCGAGTTACTTTTTTCCACTATTTCAATTTCTTTTTTAATAATCTGAATAGATTTATTCATTCCATCCATAATTTTATTAGTTATTATCTCTGATAGTGTTCCATCATTTTTAGTGATTGTCTCTTTAAAAGCCTAATTCTTTTGACTTGATTTTCTGTTAACATCTTCAAGAACCATGTTTTCATGTCATCCCCTCTGCTATCTCCTCTGTCTGGCTGGGTACCTGGCTTTTTGCATTGTATCAATGGAATCAAATTTAGCTTTTTGCATTTCTTTATTATGAGCCTCAAAATTCTCATTAGTTTACTCTTGTTAAACATGCATTTGCTTTGTCTGATGGATGTACAGATTGTCGCTTCCAACATAAAACTGCTTATTTCAGTTCTCTTTTTTGAATTTTAGATATCTGCCAACTTCTAATCAATGTTGTGTCTCAAATTGCTGGCATACATTTTACTATATTTTTCTCTCTCAGTTTGTTCTTTAATTAATATTTCAATATTTCAATTCTTCAGATCGCACACAATCCAATACATTTATTTTTAACTGTTTTACTTTAGAAATCTTAACTTCTGATCAGCTTAGCAACAACCGGCCAGCAATTGCTGAAAACAAAAATGCCATTTATTTATATTTCTTCTCATTAAATCTTTAATTAGGCAGTTCCATTCTATTCTCCCCACATTCTGATTTGTTTATTTGTAATTACTCACAGTCTTTTTTCCATTTAGAAGAAATTCTTTGGCTTATTAAGCTTTGGCTTTCAGGAGAATACAATCTCAGCTCTTCACACCATCACTCATGGTTCCTCCCCCTCTTCCTTCCTTCCTTCCTTTCTTTCTTTGGAATATTATTCCCAAAATCCCCTAGCTAGTGACTATTGTGGCTGGGGAATTCTGTGTGCTGTCATCCAAAAAGTACAGCTGGCCCTCCATATACACAGATTCTGCATCCATGGATTCAAACAACTATGGCTGAAAAATATTCACACACACACACCAAAAAAAATCCAAAAAGCAAACCTTGAATTTGGTTTGATCTAAGGAATGCCATTTTTATACACAATTGTATATAATGGGACTTGAGCAGCCACAGAATTTGGTATCCATGTGGGATCATGGAATCAAACCCCAGTGGATGCTGAGGACACACTGTAACTTTTGCAAACTATGACAATATGATCTCCATGACAACAAAACCCTGTGTAAATAATCTGAATATATGGTTTTTCTAATGGCATTTTACATGTGTCTTCTGGGCTATTCAAACAGAGTTTTAACCACAAGTCAATCCTGTAAATGAAAGATTCACTTCAGTCTCACCTAATCCACAATCATTTTGATTATGCTTAAAACACTGGTATGCTCATTTGGATTAGGTCTGTAAACATGTATTACTAGTAGTTCATATCTCAAGGTCAACCATGGTCTATTTCTTGTTTTTATAAAGTTTAACCCCTACTGACAGCCAGGACAATGCACAGGATCAAGACCTTTGTCAGAAGAAAAACACCAAGAAAACATAAACTTCTTATTTCCATCATAAATCTGCAGCCAGAGCCATTATTTCAAGCAAAGTGTGTGTGTGTGTGTGTGTGTGTGTGTGTGTGTGTGTGTGCGTGTGTCAATATTTATAAAAATATGAGGAGCACAATTTTAAAAAAATTATATACACCAGAGTTTCTTCTTTCCCCAAAGCATTTTCTCATCTTAATTGCAAAGTACTAAATATGAATTTTAGACTATATTTTATTACCACATTTTATCTTTTATTAATGTTGCAGTAGCTTCTTTCTCCTTTTCTCCTAGGAGCTTTCTCCCTGCTCCAGCATTTTCCCCTCCTGCTGTTTGCATCTGCTGCATCTCTCTCTCACTTGCTCTCCCCCTGCTGTGTACATTCACCATTTCTCCTCCCCCACTCCCACAAGCATGCTTGCCATCTATCTCATTCCCATTCCCTGCTGTGTCTATCCATGGACTCTCTCTCCCTCTGGTATGTGCAGCCACTGTGTTTCATCTCATTGCTCCTGCTGTGCATATGCGCCATTTCTTGCAGCTCCCATAGATGCTTGCCAGTGTTCTCCTTTGCCTCTTTTCTTTTGCTTTTAGTCCTGCTCACCACATTCTTGGGAGCCTTATAGTGACTTCTTTTTTTCCAATCACATTGGACATTCTTTCTTCATTCGACTGCATTTTCACTTTGTCCCTACTTTGCTGATTCACTCTCTGGAAATATTCTGTAGCATTTCAAAATATGGGATATGTCTATGCATATACATTTTCATTCATATTAAGAGTTGTCTTATTCATTTTGAGAGGCTGTTTAAAAAAACATTCAGAGGAACATCTTTCTGTACTAAGGTACCATTTCACTTGCTCCCATCTAGGTCTCTCTTCAGAATGATTCATGTGACATATCTTCTTACTATCAACAGTGGCTATTCCCAGATATGCATTCATGTCAGCAAACATGCCAAATGAATGATGCAGTGTTGTTGTTTTTTTCAACTGCTGAAATAATTGTGAGGGGGTCAGAATCCTGTTGATGTGTTGTATTGGCATAACTACACCAGTGTAGGCCATAGTGGCAGGAAACAAAGACAACAGACACAGAGGCTGTGAAGAAAGCAAGGCACTGGATAAATAGGTTGCTGCCTTGGAGTGTGGTAGATTCTCCTTCTTTGGGGGTTTTTAAACAGAAGTTGGATGGCCATCTGTCAGGGGTGTTTTGATTGTATCTTCCTGCATGGCAGGGGGTTCTTGATGGCCCTTGAGGTTTCTTCCAGCTCTATGATTCTACTATTCAGAGCCTCCCTGATTTTGCCTCCCTCCCCTCATTCTCAATGGAAAAAGTGGAACCACTGGTGTAGTCCAGCAATATGACAATATACAATATCATATATTGTAGTTCTTGAATCCATTCACAATACAGAATTATAGTGCTATGGTTTAACTTTGACATTTATGCTTGCATTCTATGGAATCTTGGGACATCCCAAACAATGGTATTTGCCAAAATCCACTGTTGGCATCTACCCCTTAGCCAGATGTGAAATGATGAAACCGCCTAGATTGGCTTGCCACCGGGCGGTATATAAATAAAATTTATTATTATTATTATTATTATTATTATTATTATTATTATTATTATTACTCTGGAATAATAATTAGCTTTAGGCTTACCCACAACAAGAGTTGGGACACACCATCCTGTGGAGTCACACACTGATTTCATAACTTCCATTTCTTGATTTTTCAAGCAGCAGAATTAACATTTTTCAAGTTATTATATATTGAAGCTTTATTAGCTTTTGAAGATCCTTTAGAAAAACCTTTCCTAACCTGGTATTCTCCAGATGTTTAAAACAGCAACCCTCACCAATCCCAGCTGACACAGGCAATGCTAAGTGAAAACTGGAGTTGCAATCTTGAGGGCATTAAGTTAGGAAAGGATTATTTAGAGTATTTGTCATACTGAATCTACAGTCCAACATCCACAGAGTCATTTATTTATAACATTTATATTCTGCTTTTCTCTTTATAAGCAAAGTGTTCAAGATGGTTTACAACATATACAGAAGACTCTGCCATTCCTGAAAATTTGCGAACTTTTTTGAGATCATTTGCTGACTGTGATTGGCATACTGTTAGGAACATACAGATACATAAACCTCCCTTAAATATTTGTCCTTTTGGGGGCACTGAAGGTGTTGGTCTTCCCTTCTGCAACAACCAAGCCCACCCACCCTCATATACTAAGCAATTTCTGAAGCTCCATACATGGCCATATACTGTTTTGTGGGAAGCAGGCAGGATCATAGAAGCATCTCCCCTTAGCCAGATGTGAAATGATGAAATCAGCAGCAAGATCTCCCAAGAACTTCAGGAGGTCTCCTGTGTCTACCTATGAGGATATAGTGTACATTGCTCTCCTCCACCTTATCTTCACAACAGCCCCATCAGATAAGTCAAACTAAAATACTGATTGGCCCATGAACATAGTGTAAATGTCATGACTTGGTGGGAACTAGAATTGTACCAGTGGAATCAGCAACCACAAAGTAGAAAAAAAGACCCTGGGAATTTGATCCAGCTCTGTTTAGCTTCAAGGTATGTCATTCTGTATTACAGCTTCACCCATCCTCAAACTGGTATCCTCCAGATGTACTGGAGTGTACAACTCTCACCAAGTATGACTATTTTCTCTCCAGCTAATGGGAGTGATAGTATTGCAAATAGAGGGCACCACATTGGAGAAGCAATCATGATACATGCAGCACATTCATTATATTAGATAAACAGAACTGTGTGGAATTCTAAATTTAATACAAACCAGCCATGAGCACTAACTATCCCAAGACTATGAATGACGAGATATTACTAAACTGTGCAGGAATTCTTTGCATTGAATTCTTTGCATTTGCAAACAAAACCATAGGAATCCCCAACTAGTAAATATGTTCTCTGTGTGATTTTCCCCCGTCCCAGTTCCCAAGTCATCAAAAAAAATATTATTTGAACTAATAAGCAAAACCTAACCTCTACCTTAACAAATAAACTAGCAGACTAGGATGAGTATACCAAAAAAGAGCATTATCATGGTCATCTAGAGTTAGGTCACAGTTTTAAAATTCCTTCTGCCTTTGCTAAATAAGACAGTCTTCACACAAGAATAAATTTCTATACCCCAGATGAATTAGCAGCTCAGGATATGAATGTAAAACTGATTGCTTGACCTGCTCTGTAACACAGCTCATATCATGAATATGCACCTGAGAAGCTATTATGATTTTCACATCTTCCATCTCAACGACTGCTATCCTATCAGTAATAACATTCACAAGTCAAATCCACATCTGTGTCTCAGACTTCCTAATATTTATGGCTTGCCTCTTAGTCCAAAAGAAAGAAAGAAAGAAAGAAAGAGAATTATTTAACCTTTGCCTTTTTTTCTTTGATATTTGTGGACGGAGAAGGTATTCCTCTATTTGAAAAGAGATTTGTATCCAATTATTTATCTGGAGAAATCAGGATTTTGATATTTTGGAACAAAATGAAATCTGCCAACAGTAAGGTCAGGTTGGGTACTGCTCTTTTAAACCACTATATTCATGGCTGAAAATAATGGTATTCTAAAATAATGATACCTAACACCAGTGATACCTAACACCAGTGATAAGGACTAACAAGTGAACTTAAACAAGAAAAAGGAACTTTTCTTCTTACACAGAATAATGAGAGGAGGAAATGAGGAGTTTCCAGGACTAGAAAGAAAGCTGGAAGTTATCAGCTGGAATTAGTGAACATGACCACATCTTCTCTTAAACCAGAGGCAGGGACCCTCAAAGCCTGAGCCTGAAAACAGTTCTTCTGTGGGCTGAATCTGGTCCTCAAGCTTCCTCAGATGTCTATGTCCTGCTCCCTACAACATAATCATTTGGTGCTTTCCTAGCTTGTGAAAGATTTTCCCCTCAGTTTTAAAAGGCTGAAATGGCTCCCCTAATAACACATTTTTTAAATAATAATTCTGAATCCAAAAGGATACTACCAGGCATTAGCTTTTTGACACCCATTAGAGATAAAATGGACACATACAGTGTCATCAATGAACCAAGAAAACACACAAGGCTGTATCTGCACTGAAGAAATAATGCAGTTTGACACCACTTGGATAGCAGACTGCCAAGGTGTACTGGAGTGCTGTCGGCTATATTTCAGAGGAAAGAATTGACAAAACCATCTCTAAATATTCCTTACCTAAAAAAAAAAAAAAACTATGAAACTCAGGGAGTTGCCATAAGTCAACAGGTGACTTGAAGACACACACAATTTCTTCCTGCCTTTATTTTCTTTAAAGATTGTTTCAAATTACTTTCACATCAGTACAAATGTCAAGATGGTTTGTAACAGAATAGCTTCTACTTACAAACCACTCAAACAAGGAAATGGATGCCAGTAGCATTAAAAAAAAAAAAAAGCTTTGTCTCCTAATGCCTAGGTGGGAGTTAGTAAGCACTGTAGTAAGAGCTTTAACAACTGGTTACTGGTAGTAAGAACTTTAAGCTACAACATGCTAGAATTTTTATTCCCTGCTCTTATCTCTATCATCCCTGTCACTGCCCACCATGGGAATGTAGTTCCATAGACCTTCTATGAAATTGAATGTTCCCCTCATACTGAAAAGAGTTTCTCCACCTTTGCATTACATGCATTCAGTATCCCCACAATGAGATCCATTTGAATTCCCATTGTCATTCATTTTAACAAGTCACCATTAGCTCTCAGTAAGAACAGCGTAATGAATCAGTTTTTCCTAAATTTCAGATAATTATGATACAGATGGGTGCTGTTGTTGCTACTGCTACTGTTGTTTTAGTTTGTTTTCGCTATTAAAATGCAGTGCCTTCTGAAATGCCTTTTGATTTACTATTAAAGTATAAGGCTGACTCACTCCTTGTCATCCATTCACTGCCCAGCAAAGCCCTTTTCATACATTTAGCAATTAAGCTGAGCTGCTATGGAAGGGTTTTTTCCATGAGCTGTATATAGTTCTTTACTGTTGTTTTTGATATTTTAAATAAACTGCATTTTTAATCTGTTTTTTAAAAATCTTTGTAGGTTTTGGAGTGGTGTGTGTCATGAGCACTGCTTACTTTTCTTTATGTGGCAGTCCAATGGGCATTGTTATTCCACTGCTGCCCCAATATGTGATGTACCAGTGTGTTTACTCCCCAAACTTGATTTCTTTATTTCTTAGTAGTGTGGAAATTCAATCTAGATTTAGACAAGCTTGTAATTAAACAACAATAAAACTTTATTTGGATGATAGTTGGCAATATTGCATTTGTTTCAATGTTGTATTCACTTGCTCTTGTTATAATTCTGCCAGCTCTCCACAGTGTGAAGGAGATTAAAACAACCAAATACCCCAAAAGTTACAACAAAAACAATATGGTGACTATAAATTTCAATCAAGAAAGATTTTCAGCAAACAGCAAATTGTCTAACTTCAGACAGCTTTACCCTTGGCTGTATTTGTCTCATTTGATTTTATTGTGATTAGCCACCATGAGTGTTAGTCTTTGAAAGGTGGGCTGTGAATCTGATAAATAAATGAATTGGTTCCTCCTGCACCGAGCACACTTTCTACATTGCACCATGAGTGATTCTTCTAAATGTGCCTCTTGATCTAACAGTAAGCAGCCAAAACCCAATGTAGTGATTCATCTTCTGGAGAGACACAAATGCTCCCATTGCACAATGTGCAGTGGCATGGCATCATTCAACTCCCACTCCAGCAGAGCCTGTTTGGAATCAGGCTTAGCCAGAGCATTGATTCATGGAGACCCACAGAAGTGGCATTGAAGCAATCTTTGGCCTTTCCCTTCAGCACCATCCTTTGTGGGAGGTACAAATATTTTGCTCAGCATGGGTGGCTTTAAGGCTGCATCTGCAATGCAGAAATAATGCAGTTTGACTCTGCTTTAACTGCCATTGCTCAATGTTATGGAATCCTGGGATTTGTGGATGGTGGTGGCACCAGTGCTCTCTCACAAAGTAGGCTAAACTTCTCAGAAAACTATAAATCCCAGGAATCCATAGCATTGAGCCATGGGAGTTAAAGCAGTGTCAAACATCATTTTTGCAGTGCAAATACAGCCTCAATGATATATTTCATTTACTTATTGTGCTGCAAAACAGTGGGGAAAATCCTGGACTAAAAGAAGGGGGGGTTAACAGTCTTCATGAGCTTCTTGTTGTGTTATGTCTGTTTTGGAGAGCCTTTTCATTCCTGTCTCTTGAGCATTTCAAGGGTTGGAAGTGGATGCTTAGAAGAGTTTGTAGAATAAATTTGTCTTTAAAAATATATTGGTGCAAATGGAAGTAGTGCTGATGATTCAGTAAGAAAAAATTTAATCTTCCCCTCCAAGTTAAATGTCCCCTGAAGGTGACTGTATTGGCAAGAGATGCCTGTTACCTCTAAGCTTTCTATAAAAATGGAGGTATTAAAGAGGTTTCCCCACCCACAGTTCTGACAAAAAACAGCATTATATCTAATCCAGCTAGATTTATATGAGTTGTATCTTTTAAAAAAAAAACCTCTGAAATACATACATACCACTATGTATATTGTTCCAAGCAAACTGTTTGCCATTCATCTCTCATCTGACACCAGATGGGCCACATTCAACAGCAGCAACACTAATGCAATAGAATAGCTGCTCTTTTTTTCTTAAGCATTTACTTAAGTGCAACA
Organism: Phrynosoma platyrhinos; assembly: GCA_020142125.1. Classification (NCBI taxonomy): domain Eukaryota; kingdom Metazoa; phylum Chordata; class Lepidosauria; order Squamata; family Phrynosomatidae; genus Phrynosoma; species Phrynosoma platyrhinos. The sequence continues at coordinate 175,487,500 of CM034708.1, read as the reverse complement.
CCAAACAAGGAGCTTACATTAAACTCAATGAAGCTGCAAGTGTTTAAGGTGCAATGCTGTGTGTGTTTACTTGGTGGCAAATTAAATAGAAATCAATAGGGCTTACTTCAAGTCAATAGATCTTGGCTTAGGATGCCAGGTCTACTAATTTTAGTAAAATTTAGTGTTTCAACTTAGTTATGTTCAGGATTAGGATGTTATATGACAAAACCAAAACACTAGCTAGACTAGGAACAAGAGTGTAAATACAGGGGAGGCAAAATGAGGGCATCACCTTCCAAATAAGAATTCTTTCCCCTCCCATGAAATTTTCCTTCAGTCCCCAAATCTTTCCTTTTCAGTTAGGGTTTGTGCAAAAAAAAAAAAATTGCACCAACATTTGCACAAAATTTGCAATTTTGTATAAATGATAATAAAAGTCTCAAAATGTGAAATATCATTGAAAAATACACAAAACTGGTAATCTTTCCCAGCTGAAAGAAAGCATGAGATTATTAATAGTTTATTTTATTCACATATGAGTCTCTAGACCCAGTGTGACAAACCATGATGGCCAAGTGAGAAGTAGAATATGGAGAAAGTGGTATCTGTGGCAACAGATTTTTGAGACAT
>CM034708.1:175466611-175483220 GCA_020142125.1 Phrynosoma platyrhinos | reverse complement strand
CTCCCTCCCTCCCTCTTTCTGCCCAACAATGGCTCACACCACTGGGCCTTCTCTTCTACCCACCCAGCTGCCTGCCTGCCTGTTGAAGACAGCAGGTCCAGGGCTGTGGCCCCAACAAAGGAGAAATCAAAACCACCACCAAAGCTGAGCATGAAGCAGAGCAGGTTGGGCCAATGACACCACCACTTGGAAGAGGATCCTTGGAAGAGGATTTGGAGGAAAAAATCATCTGGAACAGATGACATGTCAATAAAGCTGCTTCAATCTACAGACAGAATCTACTAACTAACATCTGTCAACAAATATGGAAAAGAAAACAATGGCCTACAGATTGGATATTCTAATATATATTTCAATCCCCAAGAAAGGGGACACCAGGGATTGAGGTAACCATAGGACCATTGTATTTATTTCCCATGCAAGAAAAATATGCTCAAAGTACTGCAATAAAGACTTTTAGCTCGTATAGAGCAAGAAATGCCAGGTGTTCAGGAAAGGAAGAGACACTAGGAGTCATATTGCAAATGTATGTTGGATAATGCAGCACATCAATAAATTTCAAAATAAAATCAGCCTCTGCTTTATAGATTATAGCAAAGTCTTTAATTGTCTAGAACATGGGTTCCCAACCTTTTTGGCTCATGGAGCCCTTATTTCTATGGCAGAGCCCCAAAGAGGCCTACCCTATGTCTTACAAGTTAATAGTATTTAGGAGTATATACAAAAATATATTCTTATCCTTTAATTTCATTCAATTTTTATTTCTTTCATTTTCCTGGAGCAGCCATGGAGTACCTGGGAAGTGTACACAGAGCCCTAAAGGCTCCTCAGAGCACAGGTTGGGAACCCCTGGTCTAGAATGTAGATCACTCCTAAAAAAATCGGTGTGTCGTAAAATTTGATTGTCCTAATGCATAACCTGAACTCAGGACAAGAGGCTACCATCAGGACAGAATACAAAGAAATGGAATAGGTTCCAATTCAGAAAGGAGTCAGGAAAGGATGCATCTTATCACCATGTCACTTATCACTGTTTAACTTGTACGCCAAAAATATCATACGTAAAGTAGGATTAGACTTGGCAGACAGAGACATGAAAATTGGAGGAAATTTAAGATATGCAGATGACACGATACCTGAAGTAGAAAGTAGCAAAGACTTGGAACAATCATTGAAAAAAGTGCAAATCAGGTTTACAGCTGAACATTAAGAAAATAAAAATGATGACCACAGATGATTTACATAACTTTAAAGTAGATAATGAAGGCACTGAAATAGTTCAATATTTTCCATACTTTGACTCAATCATTCATCAGAGTGGAAACTGCAGTCAATAAATGAGAAGAAGGGTAGCACTCAGAAGGAACTAGGCAAAGATCCTCAAGTGTAAAAATACATCATTGAATAATAAATTAGGATTATCCATGGCATCATATTTTCCATTTCTATGTATGGTTGTGAAAACTGGACAGTGAAGGAAGTTGCTAGAAAGAGAATCAACTCATTTGACATGTGGTCATGGGGAAGAGTTCTGCAGGTACTATGGCAAATCAAGCCTGGACTCTCCCTTGAAGCCCAGATGACTAAACAGAGGTTGTTATACTTTGGCCATATCATGAAAAGATATGATTCCATAGAAAAGACAATGATGCTAGGTAAGGTAAAAGGCAGCAGGAAAAGGAGAAGACTGTATTACAGATGCATAGACTAACTCAAGGAAGCCCTGGCCCTGAGTCTGCAAGACCTGAGCGGAATTGTTGATGATAAGGTGACTGAGGTATCTCATTCAGAGGTTCTCCATAAATGGAAATTGAGTTAACAACAGATTAAAACATACATAAATTTGCCATCAAATTGTAATTAAAATGTAATTAAAAGTTACATATCAATAACATTAAAAACTATTAAAAACATACATTAAGATGACAAAATAAAAAAAAACAAGACAGCAACTTTTTAAAAACCTTGTCTTTAAAAATAGTTCCTGAAAGTCTGTAGGAAGAGAAAATTATTTGTCTGCCAACATAAGGACAACAAGGAAAGGGGCACTCCGGCATCTCTAAGAACCCAGGGAGTTCCAGAGCTTAGGTTCAGTCCCCTTTCAACAGCAGAACCCCAGCAGATATGCCTGTGAGAGTGGCAGAACTGAAAGAAGGGTCTTTCTCAAGATCTCAGAGACTGTACAGTCTCAAATGAGAGCATATGGCCCAGCAGTGGCATAGTGTGAAGTCAAGGGCTTTCACAGCCAGCATCCATGGGGTTTTGTGGGCTTTGGGGGCTGTGAGGTTGTGTTCTAGAAGAGTTTCTTCCTGACATTTCACCTGCATCTGTGGCTGGCATGTTTACTTTACCACAGAACACATCACAAGCCCTGAAATGTATAGTTGGTCAATCAGAAATTGCATGTATTTCATTGTTCAGTTCAGCAAGTGCCAATTGGGTAAATCCACACACACAAAAAAAATAGTTGTAGGGAAAACTTTTCAGATATCCACCATAGTTGTCAGCCTTCTCCCACAATCACAGATGGAGATTTTAGAACACTAATGAGTGAGAAAACAAAACCACAAAACAGTTTGAAACAAGGAATGCAGTTATACTTCCATTGTTGTCTGTCTGTGTATAGCCCTCAATCTTTTATGTATTTGTTTTAAATAATTATAACCTATCTCTTAACCTCAATTTCTAAGGCAGCTTGAAGCAGACATTTAAATCCATGCAAAAAAATAAATAAAAATAATTTTAAAAAAAGCAACAGGAAACACAAGATGTCAGCAACAGCAAAATATGCTAAAGGATCTAAACAGAGCCACACAAACACACACACAAACATCACAGAATATCCTTCAAGGTCCCCCAAATGAAGCTGCTAACAGGAAGAAAAAGCCATAGTAGCACAACCTTCCTTCAGACTAATTCTGCTTCCTCATGAAAATTGTGTGCATGTTATCAGAAAAAGCCCAACTAAAGCCCTGGAAGAGTAACATACATAAGAGGCAAGCAGGGTGAACCGGATAGTCTCCCTTTCCCAGACATGTCCTACATTTCAGCCTTCTGTCCAGGAGGAATTCCAAAATGTCCTCCATTTTACACATGGCAAAGAAGCACAAATTTATCTTTACATGAGTGTTTTTTAGCTTTTATTTGGCCACGTCCTCCCTTTTTCTTGAATGTCCTACATTTGCAGTGCCTTGCCCTCCTGTGTGGTTCAGATATCGGGTCATCTTGTAGGCAAGACACTGATTTGTCATCATTGTGTGCCTTCAAGTTATTTCCACCTTATGGCGACCCTAAGGCAAAACTGTCATGGGGTTTTCTTGGCAAGATTTGTTCAGAAGGGGGTTGACATTACTATTGGTACATCATTTTTCTCTACTTTCCTTAGGTACCAAGCTGGACAGCTCCCTGGGTAGTTTAGTCAGCACTTCTAAGAACTTGGTATTTTGCGTTTCTACCCTGCTGGACAGCTCCTCTTCCACTGTTATTGAGACTGTGTGTCAATTAATGGGACAAACATATCTCAGTCATTTTGTTCAATGGAACTTAGTTCTTAGTAAGTTTGGAATGAAGCCACAATACAAAATTTACATTTAAATGCAGAGTTATGAACAGCCTGCTTGTATGTTACCAACCACTATAGCTTTTTCACAAATGATTCAGATTGTCTAGCACACCTGATGCTGGAAGAGCTGCACTGTGCTAAGGCTTTCCAGAACAATGGTGCCAAAATACTGGTGACTATTGTAAGTTCAGAGCACCAGAATGAACCAATGAATCAGCTGGAGACAAGTACTGGATTTCATGTTCCTCTATTCTCAGTCAGTAACGTGCAACGTCAATCTATAACAGCATTTCATTACCTCTAATGCATTACTTTTATGAGTAAAAAATGATATTTTTCAAAATGCAATGACAGTGGTGTTTTTCAAAATGTAATGATTAATATTTACTAAAAATATTGGGAATTTCTAGGCTCATTTGGAGAGGTTTGGGACCCTTTTCTATTTTAATGGCAGCTGTAAAAACAGTATAAGACAAGTAACCTCAACATATTATTCTTTTAAGGATTGAGTGACAACTAACAACTAACTTGTTTAACTTGTTACTTAAAAAAAATTAAATTGCTCCAAGTTTTGGTCTTTAAATGTTCTGAGGTAAGTATTCAAACATCACAAGTATGTAATGCAGCAATGCTTCTTATGTTCCAATCACAGAGCCTATAAGCTTTTTCAAGACAGTAATCTGTATTATTTTTAGAAAAGTTTGCCTTTCTTTTCATTTTCAAATAACGATATTCTAAATTGTATTGTTTTGTTTTATTTAGAAAACTGTCCAGTCAAATCAAACTTGGTTTGCTCTAACTCAGGGGTAGGCAGCCTTTCCCCTTTAAGGGCCGAGGGACTTCAGTTCCCAGAATCCCAGGAGCTATTGGCCAACATGGGACTATTGGCCAACATGGCTGAGGCTTCTGGGAGCTGAAGTCCCTTGGCCCTTAAAGGGGAAAGGTTGCCTACCCCTGCTCTAACTAAAGCATGTTGTGGTTTTCAATTTTCACACCCCAGCCCTGTAGGATATTTATTTTCCTGGGTTCATAAATCTCATCATGACTAGGAGATTTAACCAAAATGAAGGTGTCACCCTACCAAGCAATCTCACTCACTCCACTATTTTTTTTAAAAAAATCTATATAATTATGTAATTGATTAATAAAAATAATGACAAACTGAAGAAAGAATACAAGGCCCACATAATGATGAATGAGTGAATAAGCAGAAGTCACTTGGTAAAATTAAAAAACATAGAAAAATGAAACTGAAAAAGCCAAAATATAATTATACAGTCATAAGTTCCATATGTGATCATCAGATGGTTCCAAAGGAAACAAATGGAGATGATATCTCTGAATACGAAAGAAATCATTCTGCTTGAAACATACTTAGATAGAAATCCTTTCTGCAGCAAATTTTATTTGTTTTCATATCTATTTACTTAGCACACGTTATTAATACTTTAAAACAAATATTTCAATGCAGTCCTGTGCATGTTTACCAAGAAGGAAGCATTCCAGCTTAAAAATGCAAATTACAATAAATACGCAATGTTCCCCATATGGCTGTTTAATAAGATGTAACAATATTATGGTAACAATATTAAGATGTAACAATATTATGCAAAACATCTATGTCAGGAGTGAGTGACTTGTAGAACTCCAGATGTTGTTGGACTACAACTCCTGTGGCACTTTCATTATGCTGACTAGACTGATGGGAGTTGCAGTCCAACAAGATCTGAAGAATGTACACTCCTGATCTAAATAAATCCTGATCTAAATAAATGCTAAATAAATAATCTCAGTTTTTAATCCCAATGTTTAATTAAGTGTTTAATCACAGTGTCCCCAATTATATTTTCTCATCCAAATCAAAATACTGATCATCAGCTAGTGTGTCATGACCCACATCAACTACTCCAATAAAAAAGGACAATAGAAAAGAGAAAGGGAGAGAAATAGGGAAATGTGGTTCCCCAGTTAGGAAATACCCTCCCCTTGGAGACCGAATTGGCACCAAGTAAAAATGTTGAAGGTTTTTTAAAAAAAATAATGTCTGAAAAATGAAAACAGGTTCATCAATCCACACAGAAGGCAAGTGCTTTAATTTTGAATATCTGGATTTGAATCCCTGTGTATTCAATTATGTGCTGCATTAGGACTTTCATCTCTTTTTACCAACAGGCTCTCATCTTTAACATAGATACAGCTGGCAGGAAGAATCTGGGTTTTTTCCCCCATTGTTTAAAATAGCTGTACCTGTATCAAATTGGGTCCAAATATAGTGCACAGGGGGTAGGATTTCATTTCAAATTGTTCTAAATAAATTTATCAAACTTACATTTTTTTCATATTTGAGATTTTTAAAAAGTAAGTGTAAACATTTGAATGACGAAGAGAATTAAACTGGCAGATGTTCCCATTGCTATTCCCAAAATAATTTGCAACTGACTACTATTGAGCACATAAACTGAACAGTCACAGAACTTGAAAATTTATTTGAACTTTGTAGTAAAGCACAGCCTTTATTCCTGTTGTTGTTAACTGCCTTCAAGTCAATCTCAACTCATGACGATCTTGTGGATGAGACATCTCCACAACTCCCTATCCTCCACTGCTCTGGTTAGGTCCTGCAAACTCATATTCATGATCTCTTTAATCTAGCATATGGCCTTCTTCTCTTTCTACATCCCTCCACCTTTCCTACCATAATTGCCTTTTCCATGAGTCTTGCCTTCTTATGAAGTGCAACAACCTCAACTTTATCATATTGGCTTTCAGAGAGATTTCAAACTAGATTTGTTCTAGGACCCATTTGGTTGTCTTTTTAGCTGTCCATGGTATCTTCAGCACTATTCTCCAGCACCACATTTAAAATGAATTGATTTCCTTCATCTGCTTTCCTCACTGTCCAAGTCTAGCATCCATATGTGGTAATGGGGAATACAATGACTTGTACAATTCTAACTTTAGTGTTCATTTGTTTGTCTTTACACTTTAAGATCTTTTCTAGTTCTTTCACTGATGCACTCCCCATTCCTAGTCTTCTGATCTCTTGGCCACAGTCCCCATTCTGATCAATGTTTGATCCAGGGTATGGGAACTCTTTTACTACTTCCGAGCCCAGAAATATTACTTTTTAAAAAACAAAACTTCCAGTGTCCCAGTCACTATGAATACTATGCTGTCTGGGGAATTTCTAGTTCCTCCAGTTAGTGTGAGAGTGCACAACATTTACTTGGGGACAGTGAATGAAACTGTCTTTCATTTATAGAATTCTGTTCACCCAGAAGTTCAACCAAATCCCAATTTAAGGAATTTTGTTCCACTGGTTCCCAGTCTGTTTCCAAGCACAACTCAAAGTGCTGGTTATGCCCTATAAAGCCCTATACAGTTTATGACTAGGTTATCTGAAAGGTATCTCCCCATATGAGCCTATTCAGGTCCTAATATCCTCAGGTGAGGCCCTTTTGATAGTCCCATGGGTATGGCTGCAGCGGATGGGAGATAGGACTTTCTTGACAGCTGCCTCTATGCGTTGGAATGCTAGTAGGCCAGAATTGTCCTTTCCTTGCTTTTCTGCTATTGGCAAGCAAAGACCATTTTTATTCCAACAGACTTTCAGAACTAAAGATGTTGTTTGTTTGCTTTTTTTTAAAAAAAGGGCTTTAAACAGAGTGCCGAAGCAGATTGTCTTAAATGTATGATATTGTGTTAATTGCACTGCTTTTAACAGTTTTTTATTATTTTACATTTAATGCAATAGTAATATTAAGAATTTTATCAATATCCTTCCTAATATAATCATATAATAAGTATGTTAAGAAATATTAGTATTTCAGTATATAATAATAATATACTACTAATGATGATGGTTAAGTCTCTATCCTGTAACTTTGAAAATGCAGTTAAAAATAGGATCAATACTATCAATGAAAAATAGGATCAGTCCTACCAAAATAGAAAGCGGGGGGGGGGAATCCATAACAAATAATAATAAGAAACAAATAAGAGATGCTTACAATGCCTTTAAATAGGTCTCTACATGATACCACAATAACAACATAGATGAAGAGTTTGGAAACATATTTTTTGGTCAATAAGTCCCAAAACTGTCCATCCAGTATGCCACTGGGAGAACATTTGAAAGTCATTTTTTCGCAACTGAAAAGGCTCTCTCGAACCGACACATCACTTACCTAAGAAGATGGTAGCTCCAAAAGAGAACATTAGGCAGCAGGTTCCCTTGAGAGTGTGGACTTCTTCTCAGCAGCTCAGCTTACTAATATACCATGTACTAGATTGTACAGACTAATGTGAGATGACAGCTGGTGGATGATCCTGTATTGAAAGCAGTGATTGTCCTAGTTAGCACCTTCATCATATCTTACTTTGTTTATCAAACCATATTTAATACAGAGAAGCACAGGATAGTTCTCTCCTTCACTCGTAATGGTTATTGATATTAATGAGGGAACAATGATGTAATTGGTGAAGTGGGGCAAAGAAAAGGTTTTTAAATTATTTATATGATGCCTTTCTCTCAGCTCACAAAAAGAATAAATATAAACATAACAATAAAATTTTACATACAATTAAAAGTTAGCACAATGGGTTATAAACACTATAAACTCATTGAAAAGCATACACCAGAGCATTGGGGTTTTGTCTCTATAAGAATGAACAGCTGAACAGGTTGAGTGGGAAATGGAACATATGTTTTAGTTAAATACAAAAATAGCCACAAACACTTATGATTCTTCCATTTGTTCAGAGCATTTTAAGTGTTAGAACTCAGCTATTTCTCACAAAGTTTTCTTTTTTAAAATTGTTCAGATTATAACACTCTGCCAAAGAGATCCCCATGCCACATGGCAATCGCAGAATTACTGATTCTATATTGTATACATTTTTCAGAGTTTATGTTGTTGGAACTTTAAAAATATCTTCTGCCTTATACTCCTATGGTTGTATAATAGCAAAGTATAGAGACATGCAACAGTTAATTTTGTTTTTGTTTCATTTTACAAATCTATTTCTCCATCATTAAAAACAAATTATTGGGTCAACATCAAAATCTATTATTGCTGTCACTGAGTTGTGGGAAAAATGGGAAAGAACCAATTACAATTTTGAAAAGATTGATATTGTTTCAAGACTAGGGAGATCCAATAATACAATTCACCCGCTCCATCCATGGGCTTGCCATCCGCGGATTTGAGCCTCCATGGAATGCAAGCCCCAGCTCTTAAAATGGTGGTGTGTGAAAGTGCTGGCACGCAAAGGAGTGTGAGCCCAATGGAAACAGTAATAGTAGTAGTAGTAGTAGTAGTAGTAGTAGTAGTATTGCTACTGCCAAACTTTATGATATCTTAAACTAGATTAGAATTAGATTGTATCTTCTTTAGGAGTTCAGGAAACCCTTGTTCAAAGACCAGAACATGACCTGGGGACCATTTCAGATATGAAGTGCTTCCTCTCTTTCCTGAAAAGCAGACTTCGGCATTCAAGTGGCATTCATTCTACACTCTTCTTGCCCTCTCAGACTCATAATCCTGTAAATCTGAAACTTTAAACCCCACAGATTTCATCTCATTGCATATTGAATGAGATGAAGGATAACATTTGGCCAAGGATCAGTATTAGCTAAGTGTCCCACCAGTGGGAGCAATAGAGGAGGAGATCTTTTTGGCTGTGGACTACCCACCTGTGGAATGCTCTCCCCTTGGAGGCCCAAGTCGCTGTAATACTGATTTCTTTTTGTCATGTCTTTTTGTCAAAAGACATACCCGTTCCAGACATGGCTTTTTAGCAAAGCCTTTGTGATGTAATATGCTTGTAAGTACACACATGGCTTTAATTCTTTTAGCCTTTTAAAACTCTTTTAACTTGTTTGAATGATTTAAAGAGTTTTATTTTATCATTAGCTATGCTGGTTAGGATTGGTTAGGAATCCCAAAGTATCTGGAGGGTCACAATTGCCTGTCCTACTCTAACCAGATCATGGTAACAGGAGTTTCACAGGACTGTATCAGGTGTTCCCATAGGAGCTGATCCAGGGTAGCGATGAAAGTTAGATATTATCCATTCAAAGAGGAAGAAAGGTTTGTTGCTCAAAAGGAGATAGCTAGCTCAACAAATGGAGGATCAAAAAATGTCCTTAACTTTTCTCAGTCTGAAATCATGAATCCAGGCTGCAGCAAATTAATCAGTTGACCTCTAACTGTGCATTGTGTGAGGAAATACTTTTTAGCACACAATAATTAGGAGGTAATTCATACTGCCATCAACATTATTACATATTGTAAAGTATTATGGCTACTTTTTTGCAGTAAGAAGAGACCAATGTTGCCATTTGGGATTCTGTGCGCTATAGATGCCATATGTCACCATCAACTTAATCTATTCTTAATGAAGAGCTCCTGTTGAGCAAAATCTGTACAGCAGGGCTGGATAGTCTGTCCTGACATAAAAACTACTTTGCACAGATTTAGATTGTCATTTCTTCTTATGTACATATTTATTTGGTTTTTTTAGGACATCTAAGCGTACTTCATATATTCATCTTGACAGGCCCTGGGACATTCATCAGTACTGAAGAAGAGAATGAGTTGTTCCTATGTCCTGCTATTTCAGACAAGCAATAGTTAAGACAAGTTACTATTCAATGCAAACTGTGAAAACCCCAAAAGAAAAAAATGCCCAAAAAGTGGTGGGCACAAGTGACATTTCATCACTTCCAGTTCAATATGCAATGAGATGTGGGGTTTAAAGTTTCAGATTTACAGGATTATGAGTCTTTTGTGCACACAGCGAGGGGCATCACCCCTTCCTTAGTTGTCACCCCTGGTTTAAACCCTATAATTCATTCCAACTAGAGCACAGCTATTGAGTCAACTGGTTGTTCCTTTGTGCTGACTCATCTTTCAAGAACTGATTCAACAGATGTACTCTAGTTGGCTTCCAGCCTATTTATTCATGTTCCAAGGTTTACACATAAGGAGAGTGCATATACAGTAAAAACACACCTGCCTTCTGAAACTTAATGAGCCTTCATGAACTTGCTTATCTGAACACAGGATTTGGGAGCAAGACCTGGTGTTTCATGCATTATGCATCCCAGCTCCTCACCTGCATGTTCAAGCAAACAGACTGGTGAATGCCAGAATAGAGCTTAAGAGAGCACATTCTTGTTCAGTGCTATGCATAATGACTAACAAATACCAAAGTAAAAATAAGGATGTAAGTTTTCATTAAAGTTTCCTCTTGAAGGTAGCAGAGAATAATTTCAACATTTTTCTTTCCTGCTTCAAGAAAGTCTCAGGCCCAGAACAGATGGGCAGGAAAAAGTGGCTTGATCCTGCTTTTTCCAAAAGCAAGTCAAATCCCCACTCCCAAGGCAAGCTGAATAACCACAGGCTAACTGCACAATGCGGCATCAAGCCACACTGATGGGTAATTTTTGTTGTTGTCACCCACTGTGTATGTGCACCATCACACAAACACACCACCCAGCTTCCTTTTGCTCTGGTTTTTAGCCCCAGAGCACAGCCTGGCCTACAAAGTAGGTTTTAGCAGTGTGACAGCAGTGGAAATAACTATACCTCTGAACTTCAGTGCTGTTTCCTATGCAATAGAAATGTTGTATTCTATGTAAAACGACTATGTGTGAGAAGAACAAATCACCAATTACAGCTTTTTTTTGTACAAAAAACAATTTCTATACAAGAATTACTATTTCTACATTAAAATATTATTTTCCACACAGAAAAATGTTGTTTCCTGTACAAAACAACAAAGTCCAAATTTTGCACAGAGTAAGTACTGAACTGCAAACATTCTGATCAATCCAGAATTCTTCTCTTCAGTATTTCTTGATCATTTTAAAAATATTTTCAAATATTATTTCCATCCTTAAGTAATAACAACAAAGAATCTACATATTAAAGGCTAACATGTTTTTATTGGGCATACATTTTCATGGATTGCAATCCATGACTTCGAGACAAGTGGCATAGTGGTTTGAGTGTTGGACTATGACTCTGGAAATCAGCCATGGAAACCTACTGGGTGACCTTGGGCAAGTCACACACTCTCAACTTCAGAAAAACCCATGATTGGTTTACCTTAGGTTCACCATAAGTCAGAAATGGCTTGAAGCCACACAATAAAAATCCATGTCTTCAGATACATGGAGTTTAACCTCAGTACATAGACATTTATGCCCACACAGATGAAAAAGAGATTTGTGATATGAAACAGAAATGCAAAAAGTACTAGTCTTAACTGTTGTTGTTAGACCTAAAAATCACTAGAGGTAACCAGTATACATCTTAATGATAATCATTAAAAGGTCTTCAAAAGTCACTGGTGGGTGACAAATAGACCCAAACATGATAAGCAGATTCACACATGTATGACAAAGAAACATATAAGAAAAGTGTTTAGCCTATAGATACCTAGTCAGTGAGTAGCTGAAATCAGAAAGGCCAGAAGGAACAGGAACTGCAAAAAAATACAAGTAGAGAAAAATATCAAAACAGCTGTAATTATACATACAACATTTAGGTAGTAATAAAGATAAAAATAGATAAATTGGTTTACATACACAGTGAGGAAAAAAGCCTTTCTAAGGGATGCAGTACTGAGCCATTTGTTAGGCTATTTCTCTTTGAATCCACATTTCAAGTTCTTTTTCTTTTCAGGGATGGTCACCTTGAGGTTAGAGACAAGGGGCCTACTCACACTTTTTTGGGCGGCTATTCTGATTAGATAAACCTGTTGCAGAAGTGTATTTAAGCTGTGAACCACTGGCATTATTTTTTCTTTAATTAACTAGAGCGTAGTGCTATACTTATGTGCACCTACTCAGAGGTAAGTCAATAAGATGTATTCCCAAGTATGTGTGTTTAGGGCAGCAGCCTTAACTTGCAATCCTATATCCACTTAACCTAAAGGTAATCCCAATTTTTCTCAGCCAGATTTACTTCTAAATTAAGGATATATGACTGTGCTGTTAGAGAAGTTACACTTTTTGTGCACCCTGCTTTTAAATAAGGACTGACATTTTTAAAACAGAAATATGCCTCTTTCCTTATATATTTTCAAAATGTAGTTATATGAAGAGCAAACTGGCTTTTCCTGCTGCTATCTAGCTCATGAAGCAAAATTCTGATATTTTACAAGCAAAAAAGAGGGGAAGGAATTCCATACTTCAAGAGTACTGCTGACATGGTTTTATAGCCCAACATCTGTGATAAAATTCAGCTTGAAGTCACCTTACATATAAACATTACTTTCCTTCTTCTGGAGTTCTGTGAAAAGCAATCATAGTATTACTGTCAACCATGGTAAAAGTAATCTAACAAATATCCTCTGTGCTTACTTTTTTATTAGTGTTTCAGCAGCAAGGCTATATACTGCAGTTATGGTTGAGATAGCCATTCCATTCTAAGCCCTTCTTTTCAAGGCTCACAATTTTCTTTTAAAAATTACCTTTTGCACTGGAATTTGTTGTGCCTGGTCAGCCTAACAATGGTGTGTGTGTGCACACACACGCACGCACGCACACACATCTGTGGATCTGCGAGGTGTATGAGACAGGCAACATATGCTAGTAGCTTTTTTGGGAGAACAACCCTTTTCTTCATTTGAATGTAACTGCTTTATTCAGAATCTTGTTGTTGTTCACTGTCTTTGAGTCAATCTCAAGTCATGGCGACTCTCCCAGACCCTCTGTCCTCCACTGTTCTGCTTAATTTCTGCAAACCCCATATCTATGACCTCTTTAATATAGTCCATCCATCTAGCATGGGGCCTTTCTCTCTTCCTAGTTCTCTCCACCTTTCCCAGCATTATTCTCTTTTCCAATGAGTCCTCCCTTCTCATGATGTGTCCAAAGTACGACAACCTCAGTTTGGTCATCTTGGCTTCCAGGGAGGTTTCTGGCTTGGTCTGCTCTAGGACCCATTTGTTTGTCCTTTTGGCTGTCCATGGGATCCTCAGCACTCTTCGTCAGCACCACATCTCAAATGCAATCAGAATCTTACAGATATTCAAATACTCTTGCTTTAGACATTGAATAATTTAAACAGCTCAAGTGGTTAAGATGCTGACTCTGTTGATTGCAAGATCAGCAGGTTAGCAGTTTGAGGCCTGGGTGTTGTATGATGGCTTGTCCCAGCTTCTGCCAACCTAGAAGTTCAAAAGCATGCAAATGCAAGTAGATAAATAGGTACCACTTTGGTGGGAAGGTAAGTAGCATTCTGTGCAATCATGCTGGCCACATGATCACAGAGTAGTCTCTGACAGTGCTGGCTCTTCGGCTTAGTAACAGAGATGAGCACCACCCCCTACTGTCAGACACAACTTGACAACCTTGTCAACAGGGAATATCTTTACCCTTTTTTTACCTTTATAACTTAGATCAACAGTGGGAACCACATGGCCCCTCAGATGTTTTATTGCAACTGCCATCACTTTTCACCACTGGGTTTTCTGCTGAGTTTACAATGAGTGGCCTGGAGCACTGATACCAAAACAGGCCACCAGAGTAACTGCTTAGATCAAGATCAGCATAGCTGCTGAAATGTTTTGGGTTTTTGTTTTTTATTTTTAGAAAAAAAGATCACTTCCCTATGTTAATACTGAACAGTTAATTACTTTTGCACTTTATTCCACACCAGAAAAGTATGATAGGAATGCAGACATAATTCAGTTACAAAGCATCTGACAAACAAAGCTCTTTAAGTCTTTTTACCTAGCCCCTCTTTCCTCCTCACTGTCTGTCCAGCTGAAAGGGTATTTTTTAAGCAGCATTGGAATCAGGAGGATGGTAAAGGAGATCTAGAGAAGCACAAACATTTCATGTCAGGATGAGGAATATGTCTACAGCAAACAATGCAATAAAAGTAAACTAGGTGAGAATGGGATTTTTCTCTATCTGATTCCACTTCAGTTGTGTTGCAACCGATTACAACAGACAAGGTAAACAGCAGCTAACTCCAGAATTCCTTACAGAGCAGGGGTGAATAGCAATACAGAAAGAAAGTAGGAAAGGAGATAAGTCTGCCTTATCAGCTACCTCAAGCATTGTTTTTTTAAAAAAAAAACATTATGAGTTTGTACCTGATCCCATTCCCCACTGCCATTCCTTCCTCCTTTTCTGCCATTTTTTTTTTTTTTTAGATTGTAAGCCTGAGGGCAGGGAACCGTCTAATTGTGGCTGAAGGATGGGGTATAAGTACTCCAAATAAATAAATAAATATGGAAAATAGAATTGGGTAAAAGAAAAAATATTCAGTAGATGCATTTTGGAAGAAGCCTTCCTGTGGTCTATAGAAGGTTCAGAAGGTTCTTATTTAGGGGGGGTTGCAGACTGCCAGAAATAGTGTAAATTGAGTCCACTTTTAGGGTTAGGGTTAATGCTAGGGAATCATGGGAATTGTTTTTTCTCTGAGACATTGAGTCTTCTCTGTCAGAGAGCTCTGGTGCCACAATAAAATACAGTTCCCATGATTCCCTTAGCCTAACCCTAACCCTAAAAGTGGACTCAATTTGCACTATTTTTGGCAGTCTGCAACCCCCCCTTACTTACGCAAGGTTTACTTAACCTGGTTGTTTCATATCACAGGTTCATATTGCTAGTTTTGAATACAAAGGGCCTTTGCAGACTGCCAGAAATAGTGCACATTAAATTGAGGCACTGCCCTGGCTCAGTGCTAGGGAATCATGGGAACTGTAGTTTATTGTGGCACCAGAGCTCTCTGACAGAGAAGGCTCAATGTCTCAGAAAAAAAAAAATACAATTCCCATGACTCCCTAACACTAAGCCAGGGCAGTGCCTCAATTTAATGTGCACTATTTTTGGCAGTCTGCAAAAAAAGTCTGCTGAAACATGTTCTTTTTCGAGGTGCAGGAATGCATTCTTTCCATGTTATTTCTTCTTCAGGTACCAAATTTTCTAAAGAAGTAATGCCCAGGAATATATCCTGTTTCATTAACAGAGGCATATTCTTATATGAATACATCATAGGGCTTACTTTCAAAGTGTATTCTTCCTGTTGTTGTTGTTGTTGTTGTTGTTGTATGTCTTCAAGTTGTTCCCTAAAGTGAATCTACCATGGGGTTTTCTGAATCTGAGAGTGTGTGACTTGTCCGAGGTCATCCAATGGGTTTCTATGGCCAAGCAGGGATTCAAACACTGGTCTTCAGAGTCATAATCCGGTGCTCAGACTGCTGTGCCATGTTAGCTGTTAGGGTGGAGCTATGCACACACAATTCTATTTTTTAATTGTGTCTAAACCAAAGCAAGTTAATGGTTTCAGCTTAATCAAGGATTAATCAAGACTTTCCCTGCCAAATTGGAACAGTTGGAGGATATGCTACTGCTGAGGGCCAGATTTAATGTGATGACAGAGCTAAATGACCAGAGATGCAGGAGATCTGGCCTGACCTCACAGTGTCATTTTGAAAGCTTAAAAGCACCCAGGGAAGGGGATTAGATCGAGGGTGTTACAAAGTGGCATTACTACCATTTCACCTTTGCCATTTCCCAAACTGAAATCCTTTCCCCTTCTTCCCTGAAGATGGCAATGCCCTTTTGGATATGGGATATAATTCCAAATGACCTCAAATGTTTTTTATATGTGTGTACTTTAGGCCTGAGAATCATTAAACTAATTCTATTAACCGTTAAAAGTATTTGATCCTTGATTAGGATAATAGCTACATAATTTCATCTGAGCAGTCACACCATATTTTTAAGTGACAACAGAATAGCTAATATGACCATACAAAAACATATTTTTAAATTCCCATTACCAAAGATAGTTCAGGTTGTGAGGTACATTTATCTTTACACAATATTTATTTTTTAAAAATAGGTTGTCTAATAGATCTATGAATTTAGGAGCCCACAAGTGAGGAAGGCAAAAAAAAAAGTCTTGTTTCACAAGACAATGACATGTTGCACTCAGATGTGTTGTTAAAGTAACTTAACAGTAACTAATGAACTAAGGGCCTCGGCAGACGACTAATAGAGTTGTCTTCGAGGCCCGG
>CM034708.1:175454778-175466511 GCA_020142125.1 Phrynosoma platyrhinos | reverse complement strand
TCCGTCCGGCGGCGTCCCGGAAGCAGTCGTCTGCTTCCCCCCTTAGTTTTTAATAATGAGAATGCAAAGATATACTAGCTAGTTTGGGAACCCTTCGAACTGTAACTAATCATTTTGATAATTACTCCCCAACTCGCATTCTGTCAGACTATATCCACTTTTGGATCCCTTCATTCCAGCCATCTAATAAGTATCCATTAGGCCCCCTGGTTCTCACAAGAAGCTATTGCCTTTCAAACCAGAGCACAGTATTTCTTTTTAATTTACTTTCCTGTGCACTGCTGTAACTATTTCAAAATCTATTTTATCTCCATACCCTATTACATAGGGGAAAACTAAAGAACAGCTTAATGAATAAAGACACATTCAGTTGTCAGAAATTGTTTTAGGTTGCATCCTTACATGTTCTAGCCAAGCAACAGCAACCACCCCAAAGGGAACAATAATTCCATTTCTAGGATGGTTCAGAAGCACACACACACTGCAGGTATAAATGATGGTAAACATTTGAGCAAATATTTGCTTTTTGGTGTGTGTTTTTTAAGAATACATGACTTGTGATTATTGTTTTATGTTTTTAAAGAAACATTAAAATCGTTTGCCTTTGTTATTCCGTTCAAAAGAAAAAGTGCTGGTTAAGCATAATGACTTGGATCTATGTTTACCTATGCTTAGAGTAAATTCTTTGAATACAATGAGACAAATTTATGGTTCCCTACTTTTCCCCTAGTTTGGCTGGGTGTTTCCTGGATTCTATATATGCCACTTGATGCCAGCTTTGTTGGCATTCCAAGCCTTCATTTCTTTTAAACATTAAGAATACAGTCCTTGTAGGGTCTCATGTCACACTACACATATTATAGCACTGGTTAACACCCCAGTCTCATGTCAAAACTCAGTTGTCTCAATTTGTCCATAGTCAAAACTCAACTGAATAGTGCACATTAAATTGAGGCACTGCCCTGGCTCAGTGTTAGGGAATCATGGGAACTGTATTTTATTGTGGCACCAGAGCTCTCTGACAGAGAAGGCTCAATGTCTCAGAAAAAAATACAATTCCCATGACTCCCTAGCACTAAGCCAGGGAAGTGCCTCAATTTAATGTGCACTATTTCTGGCAGTTTGCAAAGGCCCTTAACTCATTCAATATGTGGTACTATAGGCAACCAAAAAGACAAATGAGTCCTTGAATAGATCAAGCCTGAAATTTCCCAGGAAGCCAAGATAATCAAATTGAGGCTGTCATATTTTGGCCAAATTATGAGAAGGCATGACTCATTGGAAAAGACAATAATGCTAGAAAAGGTAGAAGGCAGTAGAATGAGAGGAAGACCACACACTAGATGGATGGACTCAATCAGAGAGGTCACAGGCATAAATTAGCAGGACTTAAGCAGTGCAGTGGCGCATAGGGGTCTTTGAGATGTCACCATGAGTCAGGGTCGACTCAAGGGCAGTTAAAGACAATAATCTTAAGAAATAGACCAAGGATATAGCCACAGTGGAGAAATAAAGCAGTTTGACAGCACTTTAACTGTCATGGTTGTATCCTGCGAAATCCTGGGATTTATAGTTTGGTGAGGTATTTGACCTGGTCTGTCAGAGAGCTCTGGTGCCTCACTAAACTACAAATTCCAGTATTCTGTAGGTTAGCATCATGGCAGTTAAAGAGGTATCAAATTGCTCTGTTTCTACAGTGTGGGCACATTCCAAGTCTATGAAAGCTCATGCTACAACTTTTGTTCAAAAGTGCTACAAGATCCCTTTGCGTTACTATGTACTGATTCAGTCAGATCAGAAATAACTGTAAAAAGTAGTATGAAAGCTGAAGCATAGAGGAGGAAAAAGATGTAACTATGTATGTGCTTAATTTGCATAATTAGAATACAAATTAAAATAATTTTCATAATATGCAGATTGGATGCCCACATTTCAGAAAGTGGGATATGGCAAGCCTAGACCAGTTAGTGATTTGGATAACATATGAACCATTGATTTAAACACAACTGCTTTAAACATGACTAATTTTGAATTCAACCCACTTCTTAAAAATTACAGAATGGCATATTTGTTGGTGGGGAATATTCTTAGCCTTTAGCATTCAAATATTTCACAGTTTGCAATTTTCCTGTTCCTTGAGGAAACCAAAAGACAATAAAATAACGTTGTGGTAGCCTGTTTTGTTAAAGCCATCGAGACAGATCAATGTTATTCTATCTACCACAGTCTCAAAGGAGAAATGTTGTAACGTCTAATATTAAAGAGGTTGCAAGAGATTATTTTCTTAAAATAACACTACAGCTGAAGTGTCACAGCAAATTAAGCCCAAGGTTCTCTGCCAACATACTGCACAATGTTAGAGTATTCTGGAGATTTAAATGACAGCAACTTTAAGCTTGGGGTCTGAAGTTGTTTTCTATACCACAAGTCCTTTTCCCTGCTCTAAGTAAAATTTGCAAGAGCCCATGTACACTACATTTACAGGACAATCCTATGCTTATTTATTCAGATGTAAGTCCCAATGTGTTGAGATTAGGGATGTAAAAATAGTCACAAATTTTCTTGTTATTAAAAAGAAAGGTAGTCTCAACACACGGGGCAACCCACCATGAAAATGCAAGAGTTTTCATAATATCTGAAGAATTCATTTGTGCAAAAAGAAAACATGGGGAAATTGTACATTTTAAGCAAAATACGGTACTTTTTCCATGCAAAATTATATTTTTGCAAAGATGATTTTTAAACAAAAAATCTTCAGTGCCAAAAATCATCAAAAATTTGGGATTTTAAAAAATTTCTTTAAAAAACCTTGTAATTTCACCTAGTGAGGGAATTATTCATTCTTGCATGCAAGAACATAATAAACACTTGCATCCCTAGTTCTCTCAAGGTAGCATGCATACCATTGCAAACATAGAGCACAATATTACACAAATCTGTTCAGAATTGTCTCACTGGATTCAATGTATCTTATTCCCAGAATCCCAGATGTGTAGAAAAGCTATTAGGTTACACTAAAACTTTATGTTAATGAATAACATTCTAAATAATATTCTCATCTATAAAAGAAATATAGACTTTGATAAAATATATCATTAATAAGTAACACAACTGAAGTACATTTTTTTTAAAAAAATTATTCATCTGAGTAATACAAACTGAAATGACAGTGATATATGACATACACACATATACCCACACATATATATGCTGTTCTGAATCATATATTTTGGGAATCTCTTATGGTGCTCTAGTATGCTATATTTCCCTTACCCTAATCCAACTCAAATAGCAGAAATGAATCAGTTGTTAGGAAACAGAAAGGGGACAGTGATTCTTAATTGTGGGCCCTTTAGATTTTTAAAGAATCTTTCAGAATCCCTGACCAACTTGGCTGGTTTCTCGGAGCTGATAGCCAAAACACTAGAGGATCAAAGTTAGATTATGACTGCCTTTGTTGTTGTTGTTGTTGTTGTTAGTTGCCCTTGAGTCAGTTCCAACTCAGGCAACCCTATAGATGAGACTTCTCCAAGAAGCCCTATCCTCCACTGCCTTGCCCAGATCCTGCAAGCCCTTGCTCATACCCTCCCCCAATCAAGTCTATCCATTTGGTTTGTGGTCTTCCTCTTTTTCTTCTATCCTCTACTTTTCCTAGCATTAGTGTTTTTTCTAGTGATCCATGCCTTCTCATTATATGGCCAAAGTACTATAGTCTCAACTTGATCATCTTTGCTTCCAAGGATAGCCCTGGTCCGATCTGTTCAAGAACCAATTTGTTTGTCTTCTTGGCTGTCCATGGGATCCTAAGTACTCTTCTCCAGCACCACATTTCAAATGAGTTGGTTTTCTTTCTGTCTGCTTCCTTCACTGTCCAGCTCTCGCATCCATACATGGTAATTTGGAATACAATAGCCTGAACGATTCTGACTTTAGTGCTCAGTTGTATATCTTTGCTCTTCAGTATCTTTTCCAGTTTTTTCATAGCTGCCCTTCCCATTCCTAGTCTTCTTCTTATTTCTTGACCACAGTCTCCATTCTGGTCAATGTTTGATCCTAGATATGGGAATTCTCTAACTATATCAATTTCATCTTTGTCTAGATTGAATTTGTTTATTTTGTCCTCTGTGGTCATTATTTTTGTTTTCTTTATGTTCAGCATGAGACCTGCCTTTGCACTTTCATCTTTGACCTTTCTTATTAACTGTTCCAATTCCTGAATTTCTTTTGCAAGTATTATGGTATTGTCTGCATTATCTTAGGTCTGTGGTGGAGAACCTATGGCATGTGTGCCAGATATAGCATGAAAAACCATTTTCCCTGGCATGTGGAGGGCGGGGAAGAGAAGGAATAGGTGTGCGGCTGTTCCTTTTCTTCCCCCCTCATCCCCAGGCCTTCAGCTATCTCCAAAGAGGCAGTTGAAGGTCCAGGAGGACAGGGGGAAGAATTCCCACCCCGGAGATCCCACCTCAAAAGTCCCATCCTCTCTTTTGTGACTATGTAAAGTAAGCTTACCTATTTCTTTTTATGTATGTGTGTGTGTGTGTGTGTGTGTGTGTTGCAATGAATGTTTTGTTTGTAATGTTTGTTTGTTTTATTGTTGTTTTTAATTTTCTAATAACATTTAATTTTTAAAAAGCCCCATCCTCTCAGAAGTCCCACCCCCAGGCACCAGGTTAACACCTGGTGCCAAGATGCCTTTTAGTTTAGGCACTTGGCACCTAAAATGTTCACGATCACTGTCTTGTGTTGTTAATGTTGCTTCCTCCAATCTTAACTTACACTGGCTTACAGCTTCAACACAATTGCTTGAAGTACAGCTGAGGAAATCACTTGGACCAACAGAAGGTACAGAATTTCTCTTACCACCAGTCATTCCCATTTGCAGACATGCCTTCAGAAAGCACAGAGGCAAGGCAGCATTTGACACCATGGCAGAGAGGGACTTTGCATTTATTAAAGTATAGTGCCTTTATATCACAAATAGAGATCACTGGAAGAATGAAATTTTCTTCTGTTGGTTTCAGAATTTTTCTATGTATTATCTGTATGAATCTTTTAACCTTTGTATGAGAAGGCTTGTACTGAGGCAGCTATTGTTCAAACACACACACACAAAAAAAATGGAGCCCATTAGAGCTCTAACATCTTCAGGAGATGCTCTTCTTTCCCCCCTTGCCCTCCTTCTATCAGCAAGTCAAAATATTCTTATGGTAACATGTCTTAGAAAATGTATAGAATAGGTTTTTAATGTTATGCTGTGCTATTTTGTGGTTTATATGCAGTCTGTTAATTAATTTAATAATTTTAATTTCATGTATGTTTAAATTATCATTTAAGCAACTTTTTAATTTATTTTTGTAATATTTAGGTATTTTGTTAATGTTTTTGTATAATTTTAATTTGTATTTTTTGTTAACATGTTGTAAGCTTCCAATGGGGTGGGGCTGCATTCCATCCCTGGTGCAAAACAAAAGGGGATGCAATGGTGGCTTCTCACACCATCATCCCTTACTGAGGTGCCAGAAAAGGGAAGAAAGTCTCAGCTCCAAGGAGCAGCAAATTGAACTGGCAGACACTCACAACCTTCCTCAAGGCAAGTTCTCCTCTCCTCTCCCTCCCCTTCCCCTTCCCCTTCCCCTTGAAATTTCCTTGATTGAGGCAGGAAAGAGATTGAAGGCAGAGGCTGTTTCCACTTGAAAAAGAACCCCTTGGTCCTCAAAGTAGTAGTCCTGCTAGTCTATGTTGCAGCAGAAAGAAAAATAGAGGGGGAGGGGAGAAGGAATCTAGAAGTTCCTTTAAGACTAACTGGTTTATATTTTAGCATTACCATTTTTGGACATCAATCCATTTCCTGAGATGACTAAGCAAGTGGAGTGATGTCCATAAAAGCTCATGCTAAGATATAAATCAGATTGGGAGTCATGGAGACCAGCAGCTTGGAGTAGCCTCCAG
Source organism: Phrynosoma platyrhinos (assembly GCA_020142125.1). NCBI lineage: Eukaryota > Metazoa > Chordata > Lepidosauria > Squamata > Phrynosomatidae > Phrynosoma > Phrynosoma platyrhinos. Next base: position 175,460,559 of record CM034708.1, on the reverse strand, counting down.
TACTGGTCAAGCCCCCAATTGATGTGGGACCATGGCAAGCATATGGGGCTCGGGCCTGATCTGAGCTGCCACCATGGTCTTCAACCCAGCCACTAGCAAGAGTAGCTTTTTGTCACTCCTTTTTGTGCCGGCTCGTCCAGGTTTGAGTACTCTTACTGTGAACCCCGCATGGCTTCCAGCCACTTTTGGGGTGTGTGTCATATGCACACCCTGCCCTTAAGTGGTCAGAAGCCACTTTTTTCTGCCTATCTGTTTTGGGCCTTAGTCTTAAAGCAGCTATATATAAATCAGTTAGTCTTAAAGGGGATGTGCATTCATTTTCTCCCTTCCCCTTCATTTTTTTTTTCATTCCTTTTCATGTGAATGTTTGTGCACACACATGTTTTCAATCACCTCTTAACTTATAGTGACCCCATGAATTTCATAGGGTTTTCTTAGGCAAGGAATACTCAGAGGTGGTTTTGCCAGTTCCTTCCTCTGAAATATAGCCTACTGCTATTTGTTGGTGGCACCAATCCAAGTACGGTATTAACCAGGGCTGATCCTACTTTGCTTTCTAGATCAGATGGAATCTGATGCCTTTAAGGTATTTAGGCCCCGAGTTAAATTTTTCCTGTTCAGTGTCTCCCCCCCACACACACACACACACACAGAATGGTGAATACAGTGGAGATTTCAAGAGCTGGGGGCAGGGAGCATAACCCTTGGCATCCATGTGACCAAACTCGCCAGATTAAATCCAGATTCCAGGCATTCTACACAGCTAGCCCAAATTCTAAGATTTTGTTTTGTTTTGTTTTTAAATAGGGCAATTTCACCACAATCGAAGATTATATCTTGACTACAAAGGCAGAAGGAGAAGAAACTGGAAGATTCTACGTTGGAATCTGGATTGAGCACAACCCAAACAGCATATGTTGGTCATCATGAGTGATTGGAATACAAAGATAGGAAACAGAGGAGAACCAAAGATTGTTGGAGAATTTGACCTAGGATCAGGATAAGAAACAGGAGAGCAACTGAATGAATTTGGTGAGGCCAACAGTTTGTTCACTACAAGCATATTCTTCAGGCAACCAAACAAACAACTATATACATGGGCATCTTTTCATGCCAATACAAGAATCAAATAAACTACATAGCTGGGATAAGAAGGTGGAGAAGCTCCATTCTGTCTACAAAAATAAGACCAAGAGCAGTTGTGGCACCAACCATAACACCGCTAATATCAAAAAATAGCGTGAAACTGAAGAAGAAACACTAAATCATTATATCAAGCAACCTGAATTTAAACATATGTAAAAAAAATAGATTTGAGCTATTAAGCCTAACTAACCAAGATCCAGAATAACTCTGGACTGAAGTCAGGGAGATTATGGAGGAAAAATCTAAAAAGATACTATTTGCAGCCCCAAAAAAGAAAAGCCTAATTGGATGAGGTAAGAAACTCTTCAAACAGTTAAGGGTAGATAAGAAGAAATAAAAGGTGACTGTCCTGCTCCCTGATCTCAAACAAAGTTCAGTGTAACCAAGTCAGTAAGCCATGGAAGCAAGAGATATCTAGTGTCAAAACAGTCCAGTGTCAGAAAAGCCATAGATCAGAGTCAGGATTCCAGGGAATCACAGTTGCCCAAGTCATTAAACACATTTGCACAAGATGAGCTATCCAGAGGAAGACTGAACTTGTACTCAATAAAGCAGCTAACAGTTGGAGTGTATAAGCAGTATGTTCAGTCAGTGCCCAGATACCAGCAGTATTTAGGGAGAGCATTCCCAATGCCCTGATTATAACCTGTCACTTCATCTGTGGGGGATGATGTGAACCAGATACCTGAGCCTCCATCTTTCTCTGGGATTGGAAGCCTATATTCTAGTCCCTCTTCCTGCTCTGAACCTGACCTACCCTGCTGAACCAAAGTAAGACTCAGCTGACTATCAGATGTATGTTTACTGCATGTCTTACTGGATTGGTAACACTGAACTTAGTTTGAGATCTCCAAAGTTAAGTCTACTTCATCTTCTGACCAAGACAAACTCTCAAGAGGAGACATGATAGTGACAGAAAGAGGATCAGAATCCTAAATGCAACAGTTCATCAACTTTTGTGCAGGGACAAAGATAACTACTATAATAGTCAATGCAGAGAAATAGAAGAAAATGAAAAGGTATAACAACAGGACTCTTTTGCAAGATCTGAAAAATCAAAGGAAAATGTAAACCAAGAGTGGGGATGTTATATGACTAGCAGGAGAACACACTACTTGATCAAAAAGGAAGAGAAAGATGATAGAAATAATGCACTGAAGAATTACATAAAAGAGATTAAAGGATGTCAGATTAATGCTAGGAAGAACCATTTGAAAAATGACACTACAATTTTAGAAAGTGAAGTACAAGCTACACTCCAATCACTTGGATCAAGCTACAAGTCAAGCTACAGAGACTGAATCCACTCAAATTCTAAGTAAAACCTGCCTGCAAATATGAAAAACTGAGCAATGACTCACAGACTAGAGACACTCAATATACATTCCTATCCCCAAGAATGGGTGCACCAAGGATGACGCTAACCACCAGGCCATTGCATTATTTCCAATGAAAGTAAAGTGATGCTTAAAAAATTAATAATTTGACCATATATGGAGTAAGAAATGCCAGAAGTCCAAGCTGGGTTCAGAAAAAGGAAAGAACCAGGGATCATATTACAAACATGGAGTACATCAAAGGATTTCAGAAGAAAATTAGTCTGTACTTTATAGATTACACCAAAGCCTTTGGTTGTGTAGCTCAAAAAAAATGGATTCATCTTAAAGAAATGGGTGTAGCACAATGTGCTTTATTATCCTAGTTCACAAAAGGCCACTGTCAGGTCAGAATATAAGAAAGAGAACAGTTTGCTACTGGCAAGGGGTTAAAGAAAGCTGCATTTTATTACTAATTTATACACTAAACATACTATGTAGAAATCTGGATTAGACTTGAAGGAAAGAGATACAAAAACTAGAGAAAGAATCATCAAGATATGCAGGTGACACCATATTACTAGCATAGTACTACTACTAGCAAAAAATAGTAAAGACTCAGAACTATTTATTTATTTATTTATTTATATTTTATTTATTTTATTTTATGACACCTTTTTCCCAAAAGGGGCCCAAGGCAGCTCATTATATAAAAACACATTAAAATGAAAAAGAATTAAAATAACCTAAAGTACTGAGGAAAAGCAAGGAAGAAAGTTCAAAGGCAGGGTTACTATTGATTTATTGATTTATTTTTCCTAGCACGATTGTATATTTCTTGTTGTGTGTTTTTAAGCAGTTTCTGAGTTATGGCAACACAGGGTTCCCTTGGCAAGATTTCAGAGGGGGGTTGCCTTTGCCTAATTTCATGCAGTGGGTGATTATATGTATATATATTTATATGTATATATATTTATATGTCAATAAAAAGGATTTTCATTGTCTGCATTTCTTTTCTGGCCATTATTATTATTTGTTTCATTTTATGATTATCACTAAAAATAAATTTGCTATAGAGAAGAGAGGGTGTTTAAAAATCCATACCAGGTGTCAAATACACTAGGTATACCACTGCAGCTGCCTTGAGTCCCATTATTGGGGGATAGGAGGATTATAAATGAACAGAACAAAACAAAATAAATTCTAATATAGTGAGCAACTGATGAAGTTTATGTGCTTTAACACCAGCAGAGGGACCCTTAAGGCTGGATTGTCAGCTGTACAAACACACACACATACCAATTCACATTAACCTCTGATCAATTTCTGTTTGCACTAAATCACCATGCAATAAGAGATATGCCATCTAAAAAAGGAAGAAATAAATGTGCCACTGAAGTTTAAAAGTACTTTTAAAAAAAAAAAACCAACTCAACTTTTGTGTTGTTCATATTATAATACTCTCTTTACCAAATAAGCATTCTGGAATCTCTATTAGCAGCAATGTACAAGATTATTTAACTATTTTTGAATGCCATTTATGCTGCCATGAGTGTATATTAAACAGTGGCACTGGAATTTGTGAATTAAAGCAGTTACCAAGTGCAAGTCGGTGTAAAAGAACCTCCCAGGAGAGTTTATTTATGGTTGCAATGTATCCTATTATAAACTATCTCCTTTTTAGCATTTATTCATTTTTAACAATTACCACTAAATAAGAACAGGAAATGGGGTTTGCAAGACATGAAAAAAACCCAACCTTGAAGTGGTGTTTTCAAAGTTTAAAAGAACTGCAGGCATTAATGACACAGTTTAACAGATTATTTGCAGCTATAAAACTGGTGCCTATGGCTTGGGCATACTAAATAATGGGAAACTGCTGAAAACATAAATAAAATACAGTCGTTTGATAACATTTCAAAATTATCCCTATGAGTATAGTGCTCCTTTACATTTTGCTTAGCTATTCAGTTTGTTAGCAGGGGGCTTTAGGAAACCACAGGCACATAAACACAGCCGGGGGGGGGGAATAAAATCCAACATTTCACCCTCTATCTCTCATTGCTTTTTCTTCCACTTAAGCTGTTCATAAATTGTATGGTAAGGAGCCAAACAAAGCAGAACTTGATTAGCACTGTATGCTCACAAAGTAGGACTCTTCACCTATTGAAGAACTCCAAGTGATTAATTATCTGCCTTTTTACCCATTTACTAATTAGACTATTGTGTTTGGAAGCATTTACATGTCATAAAAATCAAAAGATATGTGCCATTTTTTGACATGGAAGTAAGATCATGATAAGATAAGCAGTGAGGCACATAATAGAAGTTACTAAGCCTGCTTTATTATTATTATTATTATTATTATTATTAAACAATCACATATGGAACAATACAGCTTTAATAGTTAAATATTAACCTTGTTCTCCACCCCCCTTCACTTGTACAAAATGATTGTTTGAGGTGTAGAAAGAGAAAGGAACATCTTATGATAGAGTAACACTACAAGATCTGGGATGGTTGAATTAGCTGGACACCCCAACAGTTATCCTAGGGCAGGGGTAGGCAAACTTTTGGAGACCTGGGCTGGTCCCCCAAAGTCCAGGTCTCCGCTGGGCCGAGGGGGGAAAATGGTGGCCGCGGTGTGTGCGGCCGCATGGACGGCAAAACGCGTGGCGGCGGCAGTGCGTGGCTGCCGCGGCCGCAGCAACACACAACGGCAGCCGTGGCAGCAGGGGTCTGCCTGGGCCGGTAAGTACGATGACCTGGGCCGGAACCAGCCTGGGGGCTGTAGGTTGCCGGCCCCTGTCCTAGGGCATCGATAGATCTGACAGGAAGCTGAGCAATCTTATTTGTTACTCTGACTAGACAGCAGATAAAGCTAAAAACGAATTTTGTATTTCTCTACCAAAATACCTACGTATTTTCTGGTGTATAAGACGACTTTTTAATCAGGAAAATCTGGGGTTAAAGTTGGGGGTCATCTTATACTCCAGGTATAAGGAGGAGAAGGAGGAGGAGGAAGATAGAGGTGCAAGGTGGGAAGGAACTGGGGAGAGGAGGAGGAGGACTAGGAGGTCCTCCTTCTTCTCTCCACCACTTTTCCCTCCTCCCACCTTTCCTCCTCGTCCTCCTGGTCCTTCTCTCCACCGCGTTCAGCCCTCTCCCCTCTCCTCTTTCCTCCTCATCCTTCTGATCCAGGAGGACATGTGTGAGGTGGGGAGAAAAGCTGGGGAAGGAAAGAGTGCTTCCTTGGCAAGGTTTGTTCAGAAAGGGTTTGCCATTGCTTTGAGGGTGAGAAAGTGTGACTTCCAACACT
>CM034708.1:175421704-175445155 GCA_020142125.1 Phrynosoma platyrhinos | reverse complement strand
GACGCTGAAATGACGCTGCTTTAGGGCCAGTGTGATAACGTCCTTTCAGTGCTGGGTTCCAGCAGTTTTCAGTAAATAATGTAATAAAGCATGACCTAGAAAAGAATGGGATTCTACTCTAGGTGCTCCTACTGTCCCTGTATGTGTTTACATACAATAGGCAAAGTAAACAGCTGCCTCCGGAATCATTTGCTCAGTAAAACAAAAAGAAAAGGGGAAAACAGATTAGCCTTCTTCACCAACTACCCTGGCATGGTGAAAAAACATAGAACTGTATGTTTTACCACTGAAATGGAAATGAGAAGAAAGAAAGAAACTGTTGAAATAATAATATAAAAAATTATCCCAGGGTAGATTTCAAGTAGTCTTGAAAAGATTCAAAGTGTTTTTTCCTTACTTATATAAGGGTTGCCTGACTTGATTCTTTCATTTCACATGTGCATAATGTTAGTTTTGGATTTAAAAAATTTGAGGAAACATGTTGAACTGTTCCTCTTTTGTGTGTGCAAAAACCCATTGGTATTCTTTCTACATTATTTCTACTTCCAGTACCAATGCTTTGGTTAAAGAAGTAAAACCCAGGAACATATATCTACAAGTTGAGACTACCTGCTTGGGACCAGAAGTGTTTTGGATTTTGGATTATTTGCATATACATAATGAGAGATCTTGGAGATGGAACCCAAAACACTCATTTGTGTTTTGTATATACCTTATACACATGGCCTGAAGGTGATTTTATGCATAATATTTTTAATAATTTTGCACATGAAACAAAGTTTGTGTATACTGAACCATCAGAAAGCAAAGCTGTCACTATCTCAGTCACTTACGAAAAAAAGGTTTGGGTTTTAAGGTATTGCAGATTTTGGAATTCTGGATTTAAAAAAAGACCCAACCTATACTTTGTTAACTGAGGCCTTTGCAGACTGCCAGAAATAATGCAAATTGAGTCCACTTTAACTGTCCTGGCTCAGTGCTAGGGAATCATGGTAATTTTATTTTTTTCTGAGACATTGAGCCTTCTCTGTCAGAGAGCTCTGGTGCCACAATAAACTACAGTTCCCATGATTCCTTAGCACTGAGTCAGGGCAGTTAAAGTGGACTCAATTTGCACTATTTCTGGCAGTCTGCAAAGTCAGTGAGTTAACTGAATATTGATCTTTCTGGAAGGATCTGGAAACTCATTGAGAGCACTATCTACTTCCTCTGGGCTAGAGAGAAAGAAAGCTGAGAAACATCTTTATTTAAATAAAAAAATAATTCTGGTTTAGAAACCAGGGTATTTTGATGCTATAAACAATCCTACAGCTTTGAAACACCTTCCAACTACTTGAGCCCCATAATGTGTCCAGTTGCCTCAAATTATTAACATTTCTCACTACCAATTTAACATCAAAACATTTGCTTTCCATCTTATTGAGAAACAATATTTTGCCCAGTGTGTTAACTTTGAAACTCACTCCCACAACAGGTTGCTCTAAAAGAGTGTTTGATAAATTTCTAAAAAAAAAAAAACCAACCACTGGCTATTAGCTACCATCTTATTTCCTGTACTGGAGGCAATATAGTTCCAGTACCAGTTGCTGGAACATAACTAGGAGGGTGCTGTTGCATTCATGTCTGGTTGGCCATTGCCTGAACAGATGGGCTTTTATTCTGATCCAGCATGGCTCTTCTTGACTATCAGTTCTTGCTTTTGGAATTGTCTCAAAACTTGTCCAATGCTATTCATCCTTTTTCAGTAAGTAACCACATTGTTCAATGAGATTTAAATCCAAAAAAAAAATGTGAAGACCTATGCCTTATCAGGTATATAATGTTGCTAGTCATTCTTGCATATGTTCCCAAACTCATTTCTTTGTCTGTAACTGGATTTGTTCTGCCATGTGAAAGGCATGAAGTGTGCTGGATTACATTCCTGGATTATACAGTTTTAAATCTGTTTAGTTGCAGCACAAACAACAACAATACTATTATTGGTTGTCATAGCCTGCAGTAAATATATAAAATTTAAAATGGCATACTTGATTTAAAACAATTTACTTCTGAATTTTCTCTAGGTGATTTAAACCATTGTTTCAATCAGCTATTTAAATTGATTTGATTTTAGTAATTCCATTCCAGGCTTTCAAACACATAAAAGCACTAATCTTAACAGCACTGAAAAAGTAAGTCCTGCTGAATTCAGTGGAGCTTATTATATACACTCAAATATTAATTGAACTCAGTGGGACTTACTTCTGAGTAGACATGACTAGGACTTCAAGGTCAATTGGTCAATATATAATCCAGAACCAAGTCAATGGAACATGTATGAATAATTCATACAGGTGGCCATAAGGAGTTGCTTCTCTCATTTTTCACACCATGTAGCCAAGTTCCTTCTTATCTCTCCACTTTATTTCATTCTCTTTCTAGTAAAAAAGTTTTTTTAATTACCATACTTTCTTAAAATCCCCACAAATATCCATCTTTTGTGTAGCTACTTTCTGGAACACAAAACTGTAGCCTCAATTTGGACATTCTTATTCTGAAGACACTGTCCATCTGCCTTCCTACAAAAACTTACTAAGCCATAAATCACTGCCTGACCTTAAGAAAGTAGATAATTTGGTATAAATAGCACTAACAAGACAGTTTTTATACAACTATATAATAATAAGCCCATCTTAAATCTCTAGGAAATTTCTAAATCAAGTCAAAATGAGACAGCTATTTGGCCACATTATAAAATTGTGTAGTAATTAGCTACTGGAGGTAGGTACTTTAAGATCTAATGCAGCCTTTAATTAAGAAAGGGGGCTTCAGTGCCAGCCAGATTTAATAGAATTGGATCAAAACCAGACATCAACAGCCAATTAACAATTTGCATAACAAGTAAGGGAACATCTGAAGTATGCTGCTGCAGAATAAGAATGGGTCAAAGAGTAAAGGAACATAGTTTCCCTTTCATTATGTTTCCAGGCATTGCAACATACACATCCCCACTATGCAGGGCAAAGATATGTCTGACAATATCAAAGACAACTTACATAACTTGTGGATCCACTTAGCACCCAGTATGATGTAGTAAATTATGTGCCAGGAAGGCCAATGTCCTTGCTACCTTGCTCTGAGGAACATACCAAGCAGTGATGGAAAATAAGAAAAAAGCATGTTTAACGCCTCTGCAATGCCTCTGAGCAATACTATATAAATGACATAGGATGTTCACTCAACTAAGCCACTAGCCAGAACTTTGAAACTTTTTGGACTACAGCTACCAGAATCCTCCAGGCAGCACAGTCATTGGCCATGCAGATCAGAGATTCTGGAAATTCTAATTCCATAAAGTAATTTACTAAATTTTAGCCAGATGGCTTTACAGAGTGAATATCCCAGATTTCCAATGTTGAGAGGCATTCCATATGGCTCTATTGTGCTGTCTTCCTTTCCAGTGCATCAAACATCAATAAGGAAGGTTTTTTTAATGGTTCACTTGCATCTTTAGTCCAGTTGTCTACTGTCCTTTTGGCTGAGAAATGCTGTGGGGTTGCACTGAGTTAGTATGCAAGTAGGTCAGACATCTTTTTATTCCCTTTCTGAAATTATGATATATCACTGCTATACAGAGATAGGGAGAAGGATGAAAAGGAGGGTTTCCTCAGGTCAGTCATGTGAGATTTACTACCACTGATGGTCTCCACATCCTGCTGCCTGTATGTTAGACAATGACTTTATTGTAATCTCTCTTTTTTTTTCTTTTCTTTTTTTTAATTTTTTAATTTTTATTTTTTTTAGGGGTAATCTGCCTTGAGTCCCAGGTAGGAGAACAGTGAATGGGGATGGGGATGGATGGATGGATGTTTCCTGAAAATCAGGCAGAGTCCATTGATAGAGCTGTACCCAGCTCTTCTTACTGGAGACAGATTTGTTGATTTCTGTGAAAAATTATTGTGAAGAAGTAAACAGTTAAAATGTAGGAGGAGCCATTGGCCTTCCAGTAACACTACAGGAGACAGAAAGCTTTGCTGTTGTTGTGTAAAGAGTTGACACAAGATGATTGTTATTCCAAAAATCTCCTACTCCACTGAAATAAAGTCAACAAAACTTGCTAAGATGTGGGCTTTCTGATAACAAAGGGAAATAGTTTTTTGTAGGGGGGGTTGGGGGGGCTAAGTGACCATGTTCTGGAAGAATTCATCCCTGATATTTCACCTGCATCTGTGGCTGGCATCTTCAGAGGTTGGTGGCATGGAAGTGAGTGGGGTATATATACTGTGTGACTCTTGGTTGGGAAGAAGTGATTCACTTCCAGAACACTTCCAGGGATAAATTCTTCCAGAACATGGCCACATAGCCCAAAAAACCCACAAAAAACTTTGGATGTCAGCTGTGAAAGCCTTTGACTTCACAACAAAGAGAAAGTTGAGTATAGAAAGTTTTTGTACTGTACAATATTGTTGTTGTTGTTAACTGCCCTCTAGTCAGCCTCAACTCATGGCAACCCTGTGGATGAGAAGTTTCCAAGCCTCCCTATCCTCTACTGCTCTGCTTATGTCCTGTAGATTCATGCCCTTGACCTCTCTAATTGAGTCTAGCCATGTGGCCTTCCTCTTTTTCTACTGCTCTCCACCTTTCCAAACATTATTTTTTTCTTGAGTGAGTCATGCCTCAGTTCTGAGTGAATACAGTAGCTTCAGTGTCATCATCTTGCCTTCTAGAGGGAATTCTGGTTTGATCTCTTCAAGGACTCATTTGTTTGCTTTCTTGTTCATACATGGGATGATGTTACATGTTTATTGTTTTATTGTAACTGAGATTTTAATCTGTATAGCAATTTAATACATTTTTAAGGGGGGTTATTTTGTCATTGATTGTGTGGGTGTATTCTTTTTAACTTGTAAGCCGCCTTGACAGCCTCAGCTTAAGGTGGGGTATAAATAAAGTATTATTATTATTATTATTATTATTATTATTATTATTATTATTATTATTATTATCCTCAGCACTCTTCTCCAGCACCACCTCTTTATTTTTTCTTATCTGCTTTTTTCACTGTCTAGCTCTCACATCCATTCATGATGATGGGAATACTATGGCTTGGACGATTCTACCCCCTAAATGTCCCCTGGGAGGTTAGGGAAACATTTTGCCACATGCAGGGGATGGGCCATTTAAGGCCAAGGAGAAGCATTTTTTAAAATAGGAAGTGACCAGGAAGTGACTGAAATGTCCCCTGGCAGTGGGAGGCCAAAAACATGGCTAAAATGCCCCAATGCCCCCCACAGTGTCTTTGGTGGCATTTTAGAGTGAAACTTTTTTATTTTGTCTTATAGGGGACACAGTGGGGTGTGGTCCTTGAAGATCTCCTGGATGGCTAATGTGGCTCCCACAGTTACATACTCAGCACTACACAAAGGATAAATGCCTAGCAAGAGCCCTTCAAATTCACCTACCAGCTGCAGCATGTGGAAATGGAAAGCAGCACACTAACATGATGGCAGGCTGACTGGGGATCATGTAGTGCAGCACTTCTACAGACACCAGGTTGGGGAAGGCTTTGTGAAATAAGTGTTTTCTACATTTTCATCCATGTACATTAGCAAAAGGATTCTAATTCTGGAGCCTTGAGGAAAGAAAGAGAACCCTAAAGGAATATGTCCCTTGGCAGTCATCCTAACAGTTTTACAAGGCAACTGCCAAAGACACAAAAAGGGCAACAGTTCATTAGGATGGATACTAGAAAACAGGAGTTCAAGATATTCTTCTCCACAGCCTTTTATTTGGGCTCAACTTTTCAAGGCATAAAAATGTGAGCAATAACTTTAATTCAACAAGATCTTTCAGGCAATAGAATTTATGGGCTGCATTTATAACCATCTGACTTTTCAATTTGCAATAAGATTCTTCAACCATCACCTTAGCTCCTGTACAATATGAGTGGCCATTTTAGTGGAAATTTAAGCCACTTCTGTTCCATTTTATTAAGTTTGTCCTAAATGCTAAAAAAAACCCCAAAAAACTTGCTGTATCATTTCCAGAGGTTAAGAGTGTTCTTTCTTTGATGACAATTTCCAAAGTCCCACAGCCAGTGCAACCATCATAGTGGAAAAGGGATACTGGAAGCTGGAGACCATAAAAGTAACTTTTTTCAGCTCTGGTCATATCCACTTAGATTATATAAAAGAATACAATTAAGTCTGATATTTAGATTTCAGGAACAGTTGAAGGTTACTTTCCAGAAATTATTTTTACTCTTTGGAAGCCTTGGATCTTTGAGATTTTGTAGTTCTCCTAATGCTCGTATATATGATTGATTTAATTCTGCCACAGTCTATTATTACAGTTGAAAGATACAAAAGAATAAAGCAAACATTTCCACTCCAGATAACAGGAATACTTATAATGATTGGTTCTGGAACTGTCTCTCTTTCAGTCACCCTGAGAGAAGCTGAAATACACATGAAACCTGAATACAAGGTGATATCTGAAAAAAGTAGCAATATAAATGAACATCTGACTTTCAGCAGCCATTTAATGCCACCAGGCCAATACAAACTCTTCAGTTGTGGGAGGAAAATTCCTCAGTAGTTGCAGCATCAAGCCAGCAGTAGCTCCCTAGAGAGCTAAGACATTATCCACTCATGTATCTGTTCCTCACTGCTCCTTAACACACACCGGGATCAGTCACATCTATTTCATGCACATCCTAACTTCTTGATTTTGAGTCTAGTCCTTGCGGCAGTCAACTTGCACACTGTAGCACCATGACAACTGGTTATTTTTAACCCCTTTAGAAACAAATAAAACAAACAATGAGGTTGTCCACACAGGCCAAATGGCCCGGCTTTCCCCTAGCCTCACGTCATCTAGATTAGACGATGCAGGCCGAAACTCCTATTGCAGGATCAGACCCAATCCCACTAGTAAAGCAATAGCAATAGCAAGTACATTTCTGTACTACTTACCAATGTACTAAGTAGTTTACAACATGTAAGCTAACTGCCCCAACAAGCTGGGTACTCATTTTAGCGACCTTGGAAGGATGTTAGGCTGAGTTGACTCAGAGCCTCTGGCTGGTATTGAACTCACAACTTTGGTTGCAGTGAGTGGCTGCAGTACAGGCATTTAACGACTGCACCACCAGGGCTCCAGAGGATCTACTCTGACCCTGAGGTAAAGAGCTTTTACCCTGGAGTAAAATAGTGCTGGTTTTGCATGGAGTTTCCAAGAAACTTCACAGCAAAATCAGGCAGCCTGCCACCACACTCCTATGATGCCCAGTGATTCATCTGTGAAGCTCCCCTGTTACTTCATTTGGTGCAGATATGGGGTGCCTGGCTATGTACAGCCAGGCACCCCATTTTTGCATCAGATAGGGTGACTAGGAGGCTCCTTAGATGGATCACTGAGTGTCACAGGTAAGGAACAGAGAGCCAGTCCTGGTTGGTGTAGTGATAGGTATATGAACATCTGCCTGCCCCACACCAACCCCAGGACTAACCCGGGTGACCACTAGGGCAAGGAGATCATGGGCTCAGCCTGTGCTATCCTTGCCTGTCTTCTCAGGCCCAATGAAAGCTATCATTGCTCTTCTTAATAGCGAAGTTATTATATTTTGCCCTTACTATTTGATTTACAGTGTACTTGAAGAGTCTAGATAACCAGAACTTTAGAGGTAACAAGCAGAGGGCAGATTCTTGTGAATATAAAAATAGTGTTTAGACATATAATGTTGGAAAAGGAAAGTGTGCCTGCTCTGCAGCCACAAAGAAGACAAGTGTCTGAAATCACAGTTGTTGTTTGAGCATGTACACATTTCCCTTCTGAAGTACTGTGGTGCACAATGTAGGAACACATGCTTCATGCATTCCAAATACGTCTGTTCTCCACTTTTCTGGCTCTTATTCTTCTCTTATTTTATTTTATTTTTTAGAAGAAAAGTAACTTGAAGCATTTATATCCAATTTTAGAGTATATTTGTGTGAACTAGTGACATTTAGTTATTGAAAATATTATATATTTGTTGTCACAGTTTCCAATATCTGCAGGATTGGGACTTCAGAAGAAATAAACAGATTTAGTTTGATTATCTTGTCTATCACTGTTATTCAAGAGTGAAGTCTAATAGCTTATTCTATATGGAATACAGAGCTGCCTTTTCTAAAACAAATGTTGCCAGCATCTTTCATGATAAATGGCAAAAAGTGGAGAAGTTCAGAAATAAGCAACAACATGCAACTTTAAGACCTGAATTTTACCCAACTTGTAATAAAGTTATATGAGAACAAGAAGAAGAAAAATGAGAAAACAAGAGGCAACTTGTGCCAACTTTGTAAATTAAGCCACCAAACTAATATTGTATATCTGCTCAAAACAGTTTTACTATGTTCAGTGAGGCTTACTTCCATACAGTATTCATAGGGTTGCAGTATTTCAATACAATCCTAGATGCATTTACTCAAATGTAATTATCATTGCTTAGTCACGACTTCTCAAAAATTTTACCCAATTACATACTTTAAAAAAAAAACAATGGCAATGACAAACAAAACAGACAGAACAAAACAGAAGCAAAATCATTCACAATAAAACCTATTTTAAACACACAGAACATTACAGATTTTTAAAAACACTTCCTATTCCTTACTAAAAATCTATAGCTCTATATATCATTAGTACTACCTCTAACTTAAACAAACATATCCTTTACATAGAATGATTTCTATACTTTAAAAATCACTGTAAATATCATCTTAATATTGCACACTTGAATGGCAATTGTTTACTCTGTCTGTGAAACCAAGGCTGCATCTGTATTGCAAAAATAATGCAGCATGACATTGCTATAGTTGCCATGGCTCAATGCTATGGAATCCTGGGATTTGTTGTGGCACCAGAGCTCTCTGACAGAGAAGGCTAAATGTCTCACAAAACAAGAAATCCCAGAATTGAGCCATGGTAATTAATATGGTGTCAAACTGCATTAATTCTACAGTGCAGATTCAGTCCAAGTAAGTGGTTACCAACTGTCACAGTGGAGGAAATGAGATAATAAATGTTGCCAACAACAAAGAGCTGTATCTACCTTTCTCTAAAAGTGGATCAGACTTGCAGTCTTGGCATGTCTCCAACATGACACTGCACTCTCAGCACCTTCTGGAGATCCTCAGCATATGAACATATGTGTCATGCAGGGTGTCTAAGCTTGGCTTTTCTTCAGCCTGGTTAATTACAGGGGTTAAGCAGACACTTAGAATTCTGTCCCTCATAATTATCTGGCACCTGAATCCAAGCTTATTGCTCATTATTGCAAATGTACTTGAAACATATATTACTGATAGAATTTAACAGAAGATGACTCTTTTTCAGTAATTTCAACTTATCTAACACATGATTATGTTCTCAAGCACATCTCAAGGAAAGGACCATTCTACTTTCTCAGTCACAAATTATTCTGAAGCAATTATTCATCACCACCATTTCTAGCAAACTGCCAATAGAGTCACAGGTGTCATCTCTCCTCTTCATACTATTTGGGCAATATGGTCATCAGCCATACCATCAACATGTCATTCACCAAACTATTCACTAAAGTAATGCCTACTATAACTTGCCTGCAATGCCCTTCAGGAGTTTTCATTAGCCCAACAGGAAAGCCACTGTGTACAAGAATAAATAGACAATAATGAGACTTTTGGAACAGGACTAGACTGGCACCAGTCTGGGAACTTTTCAATCTCCCCGAACATTACATCTCTGAACTCAGGGTCACTATAGTTAACAAGGCCATTTCAGAGGGCAATTGGAATTCATTCCAACATGGGATTATATTTCTCAGAGTTTCAATAAGGATTATGTGTTATATTTTATCATTACAAAAACAAGAGTTTCTCACTTGAAGTATTATATTTAGGTATTTAGTTCTAATGTGCTGATTCAATTATTGATGGTTTTCATGTTGTTTGTTCTCTAGGACTGTACCTCAGCTTATATGTATATCTATTACTACCACTTCTTCATTCCATTTTGCTCATGTAAAGAGGAAAGATACTGTGAAAATCAGTTTGAAGACTTTGTACATGACCTGTACAATCAGTTATGACAGGAGCATCCCAGCTTCTGCTGGTTTCAAGCAAAAAAGGCTTCTTTGAATATCCCAGTAAATTTCAGAAGACTGATATGATATGATGGCATTGAAATGGTCACTCCTTTTTATTCACCCAACTACCTAAGTCAAATCAGTTAGATATCTGCAAAACCAAACAAGATATTATGTAAACAAGCTAATAAAAATTAGATATCTTCTCTTTCTGCTCTCATATTGATACAGATACAGATGATATAGGTAAAGGCACACACATAATGAACATAGTCAATTGATACCTCACTATGTGATCTCTCTGAAAGGAAGGGCTATTTGTTACTCTCTCAAAGCTTAAATTCTCCTCAGCTTTGTAGCTGAACAAACTACAGTTATATGCCAGTGGCTGTGGTAGTAAACCTGAAAGGAAAGAAGGGCAAATATTTTAATTAAGGTCTTATTTTTTTTCTTTAATTTGCAGCTACAAAGGCTACTTATGAGCAATTTTCATTGATGTCATCACCTGATCAATACCAGTAAATTTAGTAGCAGCAGTTGGTATGTTGTGAGGTGGTGGTGAGGACAGCACAACTAACATCAGCTTGCTATTCACTCACAAAAGTGCTCTGATTGCCAGAGAAAAAGACATGTAGACCTTTCAAAATGACAACTCATTCAGGAAGTAGCAGTACTGAAACAGCTTCACTCTCCACCGTAAAATAGTAGAATCATAGAATAGGGAGAGACCACAAGGACCCTCCAGTCCAACCCCCTGCCATGTAGGAATACACAATCAAAGCAATCCTGACAGATGGCCATCCAACCTCAGTTTAAAAACTCCTAAAGAAGGAGACTCCACCACTCTTTGAGGTACCATGTTCCATTGTCAGAATCTCTTTCCCTGTACCTTGAATCCATTGCTTCATGTCCTAGTCTCTGAAGCATCAGAAAACAAGCTTGCTCCATCCTCAATATGACATCTCTTCATATATTTAAACATGGCTATTATGTCACCCTTTAATCTTCTATTCCACAGGCTAAACATGCTCAGCTCCCTAAGTCTCTCTTCATAGGGCATAGTTTCCAGCCCTGTCACCACTTTGTCCCCCTCCCCTGGACACATTCCAGCTTCTCAACGTCCTTCTTGCATTATGGTGATACAGTTCTGGACACAGTATTCCAGATGAGGTCTGACCAAAGCAGAATAGAGTGGTACTATCACTTCCCTCAATGTAGACTAGTGGCAGAGGTGGACTCAGAGCCCTCTCTGTGGGTACGCACACCATCACCCCAACACAGAGTTCACCAGAGTTTGTTACTAGAAAGCTAGAGGGATGCAGCATTCAGTCTCTAAAGGTTTGCCACCACTGATCTACACACTATACTCCTATTGATGCAGTCTAGAACTGCATTGGCTTTCTTAGCTGCTCCATCACATTGCCTACTCATGTTCAGACTGTGGTCCACTAAGGGCCTTTACAGACTGCTAGAAATAATCCAGCTTGAGACCACTTTAATTACCCTGGCTCAGTGCTAGGGAATCATGGGAACTGTAGTTTATTGTGGCACCAGAGCTCCTTGACAGAGAAGACTCAATGTCTCAGAAAAAACTACAATGCCCATGATTCCCTAGCATTGGGCCAGGGCAGTTAAAAGTGGCCTCAAGCTAGATTATTTCTGGCAGTCTGTAAAGGCCCTAAGACTCCTAGATTCCTTTCACTTGTACTGTCATCATGCTAGGTGTTCCCCATCCTATATCTGTGCATTTCATTTTTACTGCCCAAGTGTAAAATCCTACATTTCTCCCTGTTGAAATTCTTTTTTTTTTTTTGGCCCAGTTTCCTTATCTGTTAAGGTCATTTTGAATTCTCGACCCATCCTCTGGGATATTGGCAACACCTCCTAAATTAGTGTTATCTGCAAATTTCATAAGCATGTCCTCTATTCCATCATCCAAGTAATTGATATAGATGTTGAATAGCACTGGGACCAGGACAGCACCCTGTGGCACCCCACTAGTCACTTCCCTCGAAGATGAGGAGGAACCATTATTGAGTACCCTTTTGGTCTTAAACATCCATGGTGTATTTGAAGGACTGCTTTTCTCCTTATGATCCTGACCATCAGTTAGGATCTGCATCACAGATTCTTCTGAGATTAAGTGGGTGAGAAATCCCCTTCTCACTGGTGGCTCTCAAATGATGGAATGCCCTTCCTAACCATCAAAGAGTGTAATGGCACCTTACAAATTTAATAATATGCACCTGATAAAGTGGCTTGCATCCCAGAAAAGGTTCTTCAAATAACACTTATATGCCTTTAAAGTGGCAGAAGACTTTTTAATAGTTAGACTACAAATGTCTCTATAATTTTCCCAACCATCTGTGCCTGGCACCTTCATTACTATCTTTTAGATACCAGGGAGACCATCCTGTTTTCCTAGGCTTTTAATGGAATTTTTATGGTATTAATTCCCCCTTCTTTTCTCCATTGGCTTGTTTTAATAGCTCCTGGTGTGTTAACATTGTTGTCTTTATTCTGCTGCCTGTTGCTAGGTTATTGTGGCATTTTTATTATGTTGTTTTATTACTTTTATTTTATGACTTAAGTGTGGTATACAAACAGAATCCACATCCTTTGCTTCTAAAATTATAAAAGGGGACCTGAATAGGCAACTTGCCACCTGAGACAGACCAACAAATGTTGCCCAGATGCAGCTCACTTTGTTCCAGCTGCCCCTTCCTCCCATCCCCATACACATACACAAACACACACAGAAAGAGAGAGTTACTTCCCCTCTCTTTCAGTCTTCCTGCCCATTCCACCCCAAGGGTTACTCATCTCACACACTCTCACAATAGCAGTGGGTGGCAGGGGAGATAGCTTGAGAACTTCAGAAAGCCTAGACCACTAAGTGCTACCACCCACTTGGCCACAGCCATAAATAGTGGCCAGAGTCTTGCTGGTACAATACACCAGCATTATGGTTCATTCTCTCAGGGTAATGCACTTGCATATTGGTGGGAAAAAGATGAACAGTTTCCCAAAATACCCTGGTTTCAAGGACCACCCAGAAGCCAGATATTGCAGAAATGGGCTGCTTGGGAGCTGACTATATTCTCTCCCAACAACTTTGTGTATTCTACCCACTTTTTACTACTGCTTTTCCTGCTGCACTGGCCACCATCAATGCCAGTACACTTATACTTGTCTAGTGATCTTGGCTACTGTGAACCTTTGTTTTAATTAATATTTCTTGCTGTCTGCTGCAGAAAACCTATTATGGTGTTGCATTCCTAATGATGCCCTATGATACTCTAAGAAAGGACTAATGGACAATGGTGACTTCAACATCATTCAGGCAATGAATTTGCTCCAGGATTTGATCCAAACCTTAAAGGTGCTATCCAAAGTGTTGCACCCACTCTGGAGGTAGGATTCAGCTCTTTAAATTGTCCCTTTGACACTCTGAGTATAGGCCAGTATTGCTACTCTACTGACCTGGAAACCACCATCCACCATCCGCCTGCACTGTGATGTGCCATCTTTTCTCAGAACAAGACTCCAGGGCACTTGTGCCCAGCAGAACCTCTACACAGCAATGCCTGGTGGCCGCTAATTGGCCAGCAGCAATCAAGCTGGCATTTCCCTTGGCAGAAGGTGGAAATGAGGGTGCAGTGAATGCCCAACAATAAGCACATAGCCAAGGCCAGTTTTGCCACCCTGCCAACTTGCCACCTGAGTCAAAAGGTTCAACTTGTCTTATTCTAAAGCTGGCCCTCAGGAAAATGGTTTTGCCAATAGGCTCCAGTTCAATGACTAGGAGCAGCCCCCTGTTTTGTTTGGGATTTTTTTTCCTTTTGCAAACTAAACAACTGGCATTCTGTGTGATAAATTTTTTGGGATATAGAACCTAGCAGCTGTAGCCTTTAAAATGGCATTCACAACAGGACATGGTCTTTCTGGCCTGGAAAGTCACATAAAAACCCCTAACATTCAAGGCAAAATTCTTCCTAATTGTAAAAGTAATTTGTCCTAAAATATGAGTTGCTGAAAACCAGTCATATGAAAGTCATTCCAGTGGGTATGTATCAAGCATTGTCAAACTGTAGCCAAATAAGATACAATGGTCTCTTCTAATATTTCTTTCAAAATTACCTCAGAATTTTTGTATTATGTATCAGTATTTTGTATTAGATAACAGAGATTTACACTACAATTCACTCAGGCCTTCAGAAGCCAGAGGATATAATAAAAGGATGAAATGTAAACTGATTTCTGCTAATACTAAGTAAAGTCATCTGTCCCCTACACCAAGATGCAGCAAACTGCAGCTCTGTTTTATCATGAATCTTCATCTAGGAAAAGGTTTTAACATCACTTTAGCCTAGTGAAAATAGTCATTAAAATGCAAAACAAAAATACACAAGAAAGCAGACAACACAGTATTCTATAGATATGCAAATAATGTAAAGGTAAAATAGCCCAATAAAAGAAATTAAAAGGAAAGGGAAACCTACTAGATTACATTCCAAAACAAATTATTTGCTGACTTTCAGTCAGAGTAAGAAGTCAGGTTTTCTTTAGAACAAGAAAGGAACACATATACACCCCAAGTCATTATTTATGATTCTGCAGATCATGGGGTGAACAATTGTGAACTTTGAGATGATGTGGGCCAGCAATTTCCATCAGCCCTATCCAACAGTGAAAGATTGCAGGAAGTCTAGTCATACAGCATCTGCAGGCCCACAGTTGTCCATCTGTGTTATAAATGGTTTTTTTAATTATTATTCCTTTTGGACTATAAATTAATAATGAAAATTTCTAAAGCACATACATAACAATGCATCTATGCACACTATACACTAGGATTACATAAGAATGTGTATATTGGCAAGAACAAATATGGCTGCAACCATGCTAGACCCTGAAGGCCTTTCCAGGTGGGGGGCCTGGTACCTTCAGAGTTCAGCATGGGGGAAATGCCTTGGATGCTGCAGGGCACCCCCCCTCAGAAGCAGTCTGGGTGTGTGCATGGCCAGAGGGGCAAAGTAGTTCACACACACACACCCTGCATCAAATTACACCATCATCAGTGACGCCACTGCTAAAATTTAGGTTGCATCTACACTACAGAAATAATGCAGTTGGGCACTGCTTTCACTGCCATAGCTCCATCCAATGGAATCCTGGGATTTGTCATTTGTTGTGGTACCAATGCTTTCTGATAGAGAAAGCTAAGTATCTCACAAAACTATAAATCCCAGGATTCCATAGTATTGAGCCATGGCTGTTGAAGCAGTGTCAATCTGGATTATTTCTGCAGTTCAGATGCAGCTCTAGAATAGATGCACAATGTGCAAATTGCCAGGGTCTCTCCCTTCTATCTTGATGTTGTTCAGCAATAGCTTCAGGCAATACTGAAAACATTAAGTTCATCTGCCACTGTCTAGTATCTCAGTCAAAGGATTCTTGAGGTCTTCCTTATTATTACATATTCATTCTCATGCACAGTGTTTCGTCACAACAGAAAGCATCAGAGAAAACACAGACCTGCAGAATCGCTGGACCTTAAGGGACATAAAGCCTATTTGTTTCCTCAAACATCCTGCAATGAGAAAAGCTTCTTGATATGAAAAAAATAATGCCTTGGAAATTTGGCCCATGTAACCTAAAACATACATTTGCAGGAGTAACTGTCAATTGGTATTATGTCTAAAATGGCTTCTAGACAGGCAAACATTTGATTAAATTGAGAATGGTGAAGGAAGTTTTCTACAACAGAGCAGAAAAATAAAATGTTGTTCAGACACTTCCTTCTTGAAAATAGACATGATATAAGGAATCCTTAAGCGGTAAAGGGATGGGGAGTCTCATTCATTTCATCATTTACAAAAAGTCCATCTTTTTAAATATCCAAAGTCCAGCTGGGCACCATAATGTTATGCATAAAAATCCTACTAAGGTAAACCATATGCACAAGAGAAACTTAAACATATTATAACAGTACAATCCTATATGTATTTATTAAGATGTTTTACCATATTGAATGGGTCTTATTCCCTCATTGCTTTCCTAATCCTTCTATATTTTAACTTCACATTATAAAAAGACTAGTAAATTCAGTCATCTTTCTGCCTCTTTCTCCAGAATTGCTATTTCAATTTGTTTGCTTGTTAATTTTATAATGACATGCTAACTTATGTCCCTTAACTGTCCAGTCCATATTTCAATTTTTACATCTTCTATCCACTAACTTCAAAGCATATCTGGCAGCTATTTAATTCCAATGACAATAGTATCTTAGATAAGTTTGAGAAAGTTGCCTTCAGCCATGTTAATAGTTTTTTTCCCCAAGTAAAATACATGGGAATTTGTTCTTTTCTTCAAGGCTATTCTTTCCTATTTTGTAAGGCTCACTATATTCTCAGCTTTTACAATTTCTTTCACACCAATTTAAACAGAGACATTTATAAAAATATTACTTAAAGTTTAAATACTGAATTTAGAGGATACATACATTGTTTTTTCTGTGTTTCACACTATTCTGAACATTTGCTTTCACACTTATCAATTAAAATCTAACAGTAACAACAAATTAAAAAGGTTAGCATTAACATTTTGTACAACAGTAGGATTCTCACACAATTACCGCTTCTTCTCAGGGTTAGAAACAAAAGAGAGTATATTCTTAACTTGTGCTTGTTAAAGGAAAGAACACTGCTATAACAACACTGATTAAGATACAATGAGGAGGAGGAGAAGGAAAATTAAGACACTATCTGTGAAATGCTTCTTGCTTGGAAACTGACCTTTTCCAGTTTGCTCCGGTAGCATTTTACCAGCTTCTAATTACTGTTCGATATTCTTCCTTCCCTATCAGCCCATGAATAATACTAATAATAAAAGAAGCCAACAGCTATCACAGCTGATTTAGAGATTCAAATTCTTTACTGTAGCAATGGAGATGGTTTTTAAAAAGGCAGAATGCCAGTCATGAGATCTTACTAGACCGTTTGTAAAACACTGACCACAGCAGGACAGAAAATTGACCAACAATGCAAAAAGCTGACAAAGAAAGTCACAACGAAAGCTATGCACCACTTTGCAGTTTGTGGGCCTTTTGTTATGAAATTGTGCTGCCTAACTGAATTCTAACTCTTACTGTTAGAGGAAAAATCGAGGTTTTCTTTCTAGGTCCTGCCATCCATTCAAAAGTGTCTCCCCCTCAACCTCATCACTGCCTGTTTCACATTTAGAAAACCTTCTTCGGTTTAAAGATTATTACTTGCATCCCTCCTTAGGGAACCTTCTGTATAAAGGAATAGCCACCAAGACATCACTTTAAAAACAAAAGGCAAAAAAGAGGATTTTAGAAGAAAAGCATTCAGTTCTCAATAGGTAGTTTTTCTGACAGCCTCATTACCATCTTTTCCAGGCTGCTATTTTTAACTTGATAACGCTTAAGTATTCTTGTAATAAAGCTTTGAAAATAATTTTTAAAAAAACAAAAACAACCCTATCAGCTAATGCTAATTGCCTTTCCTTTATGCACATAAAACCTGTGTAAATCCCAGAATTAGATTTCATCTCATCATGATGTTTTTCCCATTTAAACAACCTCCAAAGTGCTCATTTATGCACAGGCAAGTTGCAATGTTGTTAATTTATTAATGGGCTTACTGTCAAATCTGATAGCATCATCAATACCAAAAACACTTTTCTTCATCTTACTAATCAGAGCTTTGGGACAATAAAAATAATCACATTTTCAGCACTAGCATAAAATGTGGAATAAACTTGAAGATACATGCAATTTTTACCATGCTTGTGGAGACAGTTGATTAGAAGGTTCTGGATGTGTTGTTCATGATGATTCATATAAACCAAATATTGGTGTTTAGTACATATGGCTGCTGAATCAAAAACAGGGACAAAACAAGCAATGCATGGTAGGAGAAGATGCTAATAGCTGGAAAAATTCCATGTCTAAGGGTTTGGTGGCTTTTTGTTTATAATCTTAATCGACAACAATGAAAAAAATGCAAAAAGGATATTCTTCACATAGTGTTATGCAACAAGAGAAATATATACATAAAGTATGCATATAGACATGTTAATATATGCATATCTATCTATGCATACAGATGCATAGATACATGCTGTTATCAAACAGAGTCAGTTCCTACCTATAGTATTTTTCAATGTCAATGAACTCATTCTGGAGATGGTTTTGTCTTTTAGAGAAAGTGAGAGTTGCTTATTACCCTTGCTTTGGATGGTAGGAATGGATTTTCAACAGTTGTCCAACAAGCGTCACTACGCAGAATATAGGGCAGGGAAGGAGTAGGAAACTTCACTGAATAAAATTGTTGATTTTGAAATATTGATGGTAGACTTCATATAACAAGTTTACATACAAGTTTAAGTTTTCCACCCTCCATTTAGAGGTTTTAATATATGAGGGGGGGGGTTAAATAAAAAAATCAACAGTTCCATGTAGTTAGTGTTCAGAACATTCCAAACATTAAAAATAACTTTTATCATCGTGACTCCATAAGAAATAATTCAGAAATGGGCGTAGGAATTAACACATATTTATCTTGTTATCTATTTGATTAGCTGGTGCTACTAATCCTATCTTGAGTTCCCATACTGCCTAACTGTATGTTTGTAAATAACCTGGTAGGCAAGTTTAGGGACAAATTAGAAAGTGTCTGAGAGTCAAAGATTGTCGGAGGTGGGGAGGGGAGATTTAATTCCTCTTCTTTCCTAACAAGGTCATGATAAAAACTTGATTTTATGAAACCCTCCTTGGCTTCAAAGCATGACTCTCTTGAAATGCAAATAGTATCAAAGAGGTTGGGGGGCTTTCAGGAATGTGACAACAAGAGAAAAAGGACAACTGATCATTTGAATAAGCACAATTTTCCAGGAACTCGCAGTCAAAGCTCTCCTGACAGATGGCCATCCAGCCTCTGTTTAAAAACCTCCAAAGAAGGAGATTCCACCACTCTCTGAGGGAGTATGTTCCAATGTTGAACAGCTCTTACTGCCAGGAAGGTCTTCCTAATGTTTAGGTGGAAGCTCTTTTCCTGTAGTTTAAATTGATTGCACCATGTCCTATTCTCTGGAGCAGCAGAAAACAAGCTTACTCCAGCCTCAATACAGTTGTCCCTCCATTTTCACAGACTTGAAGTTCTCAACCCTCACTTATCTGTGAGGGACAAACAGAGGGGCACAAAATGGGGTGCGTGCCCACAGTGCATGCCTGCTCAGCCCCATGAACACATGCCAATAGGGCTTGAATATTTGCATTTTTCCTTTTTCTCAGGGGAGTCCAGAACGGATCCCCCATGAAAAAGGAGGGGCAACTGACTTTTAGGTTTGGGCGACTTCAACATTCCACTCGAAACCAGTTTGACAAATCTGACAGGTGCGGCTCGGGAGTTCATAGAAACCATGACAAACATGGGCCTATCCCAATTGGTCATTGGGCCCACACATTGTGCGGGTCATACCCTCGATGCAGTCTTTAGTACAGAACAGGAATATCCATGGACAGAGGTAATAAAAACCTCTGCATTGTCATGGATGGATCATTTCCTGGTCAAGACTGAACTAAGAGCCACTGCCCGCCCTACCAGGGTTGGTGGACCTATTAGAATGGTCCACCCTCAAAGGCTAATGAAACCAATTGGATTCCAGAAAGCCTTAGAGGGTTAATGGTTGGTAGTGCCAGTGATTCTGTCAAAGTTTTTGTTAATACCTGGAACACCGATCTCACCAAGGCTATCGACACAATCGCTCCCAAGCGTCCTTTCCAACCCGCTTTAAATCGTAAGCCATGGTATACAGAAGAGCTTAGGAGAATGAAGCAGGTTGGACAACAACTAGAGCGCACATGGCAGAAAATTCGACTCTTATCTGACAAGTCTCGTCATAGGAACTTTCTTTGGCCCTATCGAGAGGCAATACGGGCAGCGCAGAAATCTTTCTCCTCTGCACGTATTGCGTCTGCAGAGTCCCATCTGCAGAGCTGTTTAGGGTGGTAAGGGAACTGATGCAGGTTCCACCTGTGCAGAACCCATTACTTAACCTAACAACGGCCTGCTGTGATATGTTTAACAACTTTTTCACAGAAAAAAATGTCTCAGATAAGAGCCGATTTGAATGATAGTTTGGTAACAGAACCAAGTGATGAGATGTCCAGCATCTCTGTTGATGTAAATTTACTTGATCAGTTTCAATCTGTGAGTACGAAGGACGTGGACAAGCTACTTGGTAGAGTGAGGAAGACAACTTTCCCCTTCGATCCTTGCCCTTCATGGCTGGCCGTCCAGAAGGGGTGTGCCTTGATGATGTTCCTTAAGGACATCATCAATGCATCCCTCAGGGATGGGTGCATTCCATCTTGTTTAAAGGAAGTGGTGGTTAGGCTGCTTCTGAAAAAACCTTCCCTGGACCCCCTGGATATGAACAACTATAGGCTGGTATCTATGTTAGCATTCTTGATCAAAGTGATCGAGAGGGCAGTTGCTCTTCAACTCCAAGTGGTCTTGGATGAAACCGA
The DNA here is from genome assembly GCA_020142125.1 of Phrynosoma platyrhinos. NCBI lineage: Eukaryota > Metazoa > Chordata > Lepidosauria > Squamata > Phrynosomatidae > Phrynosoma > Phrynosoma platyrhinos. The sequence goes on along the minus strand of CM034708.1, from coordinate 175,424,510 downwards.
TTATCTAGACCTATTTCAAACTGGCTTTAGGACAGGATTTGGAGTTGAGACTGCCATGGTTGTCTTGACCGACGACCTGCATCTGAGTATCGACAGGGGTAGTGTGACCCTAATGGTGCTTTTAGACCTCTCAGTGGCTTTTGATACAATAGATCAAAGCATCCTCTTGGATCGCCTGAATAGGTTAAGAATTGGAGGCAATGCATTGCAGTGGGTCCACTCCTTCCTCTCGGGGACAGTTGTTTGGCAAAAAAAGATCTTACCTATGGTATCCCTCACGGTGCCATTCTGTCCCCGATGTTGCTTAACATCTATATGAAGCTGCTGGGTGAGATTATTCAGAGATATGGGGCTGGGTGTTATCAGTATGCTGACGACACCCAGATATATCTCTCCATGTCTCGATCATCGGCCTCGAATCCCAATGGCATCTCTCCTCTCAATGACTGTCTAAAGCAGGGGTAGGCATCCTTTCCCCTTTAAGGGCCAAGGGACTTCAGCTCCCAGAATCCCAGGAGCTATTGGCCAACATGGGACTATTGGCCAACAAGGCTGAGGCTTCTGGGAGCTGAAGTCCCTCGGCCCTTAAAGGGGAAAGGTTGCCTACCCCTGGTCTAAAGGCAGTAATGGGCTGGATGAGGAAAAACATATTGAGATTAAATCCAGACAAAATGGAGGTGCTCACAGTAGTGGCCCTGTAACCAGGAATTGGGTTGCAACTCTCAATGAAGGACTGTGTTCGCAGTCTAGGGGTGCTCCTGGATTCATCGCTCCTGATGACTAATCAGGTAAATGTAATGGTCAGGAGTGCCTGTTATCAGCTTCGGCTGATACGCCAGCTGCACCCTTTCCTGGAAGTAAGGGACCTTGAGACTGTGGTGCACGTGCTGGTAACCTCCCATCTGGATTTCTGTAATGTGTTCTACATGGGACTACCCTCGTGCTTGGTCCGGAAACTTCAGTTAATACAAAATATGGCAGCCAGAGTGGACTCGGGAACATCTAGGAGGGACCACATAATCAAAGTCCCTCCATTGGCCTCCTATTAGTTTCTGGGCCCAGTATAAGGTGTTGGTTATTACCTCTAAAGCCCTAAATGGCTTGGGTCCAACCTATCTTCGGGACCACCCATATAATCCTCCCCGCGCACTCCGGTCCTCTGGGAGGAATTTGCTTCAGCCAATGAAATCTAGGCTGTTGGCAACCTCCCAGAGGACATTTTTGATAATCACCCCCAGATCCATCAGATCACAATCTTAAGCAGCTTTAAAAAGGCTGTGAAGGCAGATCTTTTTCGGCAGACCTTTCCTGATTAGATCTCCGGCCTCAGGAGTTTTCATGTCCCTACCATCTTAGTATTTGGCTCTCCCACTGTTTGCTGTTGATGCTTGTAATCTTTTTAATTGTTCTTTGCTTTTTGTTATTGTATCTTTTGATATTTTATGTTAAGGCTTTTTAATGGATGGGTAGTTTAATACTGTTTTAATGGGGGGGAAGGGTGGGGGATGTTTTATCTTGGATTGTATGGATTTTATTTTTGTAAGCCACCCTGAGTGCTTGACAAAGGGCCGGGATAAAAATAATTTTATTATTATTATTATTATTATTATTATTATTATTATTATTATTAACTGTATGAATCCCTTCAACTATTTAAGCAGGGCTATCATATCACCTCTTAACCGTCTCTTCTCTAAGCTAAACATACACAGCTTCCTAAGGAGCTTATCGTATTCATTTTAAAACCAGTTTACCTCTTCTGAATTAAATTTTAAATCGGGCTCATTCTGATATTATCACAAGGATTTAGCTGCTGAATCAACTGCCTGGGTCCATCAGTGCACCTCTTTTCAAAGCCAGGAGATTTCCAGCTTAAGAAAATGGCCACAGGTGCACCCCTGTGAGCGGGGGTGGGCCCAGGATGGACCCAGGCAACAGGTTCAGCAGCTAAATCCTTGTGATAATATCAGGATGCTGCCTGATTTAAAATTTAATCCAGAAGAGAGAAGCCAGCTTTAAAATGAATGCAATAAGTTATGTCTCTTCTCATAAGGCATGGCTTCCAGACCCTTCACAATTTTGGTCACCTTCCTCTGGCCAGGCTCCAGCTTGACTTGCACATACAGTGTGGCTTGCATTCTCCTATATCTATTCTTTAGCACTTTGTGTTCCATCAAGCCCCCATCTGGCAGCTGTCAAACCCCAGGAGAGGTGCATCTGCTGTCTACCAGTGGAGAGGGGAGGGAGGGTGAGGCTATTGAGACAATGATAATGTGGCTGATCTGAGCTCTCAGGGGAATCTGTGAACACAGCCTCATTACTTCCTCCTCAAAGCTCAAACCAGCTGCTTCTTCATGGTCTGAATTGCTTCCCCACCACCACCATTTGTCTCTCTTCCCAGCTAGTAAGCTGTAGCACCAGTTGCCCTACTGGGGTTTGACAGCTGCCAAGGCAAGTGGAGAGATAGAAATGCATAAGTGGAGTATTATGCTCCACCTGGTTGAGGTAGGATCATAGGATGCATTCTTGCTGCAGAAATAATATGGTTTGACACCACTTTAACTGCTACAGTTCCATGCTATGGAATTCTGGGAATTGTAGTTTGTCATGGCACCAGGTAAGAACTACTTGTTTGTACAATCCACATTTCCATCAGCTGTCTCGGATCTATATTCTGTCCCCATCAACAGCTTCTAAGTGTCAGCCAATAACTCTGTTCCACAAATGAAAGAGAATATACTCCTTGAAATTCCTACAGTTCACTTTAGAAAGCAACTAGCAGACTTTTTGTTTTATGCTAGCTCCT